>NQII01001796.1:283836-320638 GCA_002778355.1 Clitarchus hookeri
TTCATAGGAGGGTGGAGCAGTAACTACCAAAAGATTGTCTAAATGGATTTGAACTTCTAAATACGCCAGTTAAGTTATTGGTTATGTAACTTAGTTTTATTAGTCTTAAAACACACACACTGCCCGAGTCTGTACCCAGCAGGTTAGGGGCCTTAAGGACGGAATAAAATACCAATGTATCTAGGGTGGAAGTGGTCAGAATCCCAACATTTTGAAAAAAATTTGGGAAATATATTTTTCAAAAAGGTTGGGTGGGAAATAATTTTCCCGTAAATTTTTCAGGATAAAAATTATTTAAGCTATTTTGCTATTATTTTGGTGTTCTACAACACACATGTAAGAGAGGGCCTACGTGGCCCTAATCTTGCCAGCAGAAGTAAAAAATAAATAAATGCATTCATGGTATCTATGAGTATGAATGGTTTCATCTAAATATAAGGATACTAAGTTTGCCACCAGCCGTTGTATGTAAACAAACTTTGGTGTCCTTTCCTAAAATAAATAACTGCTCATTCCACAGAATAAATGGTATTTCCATTTCGCAAATGGTATTTTTTCTGCCGTCCATTGCTTTAAAACACTTGTTATGGAAACGTAAAGTAGTCCCTATATATTTTTAAAACAAAAGTAGTTTTTATTGCTCTAATGGTGTTCAGTTGTGTGTGAATAAACACTTTTCTTTGCACATATTTTAGCTGCTGAATTAGTCCACACTGCTCACAAGCATTAAGAAACTGACATTTGGAATTTTAAGCCTGTATTGTTTAAGAATCAAGATGACTATGAAATGAGTCTTTTACTTTTCACGCACTTTGAACTTTGTTTAATTTTGCGAACTTCTTAGAAACTCTACCAAATAATTCCATTGTGGGTCGAAAGGCATATCAAACGCATATATGTAAAATCACATTTAAATTGGTGTGAATGCAATTGCATTTCCACGTAAGCTCATAAAAATCGGAATGATCGTGCGATTCTACGGCCATGTGCTTTTTGTTCTTGTAGGTTACATGGTCGAACAGTTGCAGAATGTGAAACATCTTTAAGGTGATACGTTATTGACCAGCATATCACTTGACTAAAATATGTCGCCCAATGATAGTCGTTGTTGGGAACAGTACAGTTCGGGTTTTTATTTTGCTAATCACCCTACATTTGATTGCATGATGTAACACAATTAAATTTTCATTCAGAGAATATTTTTTTGTCAATAAACTTGTAGTATTGAATGGAAATTGAAATATTGTGTTTTGGAAGTTGGTAACCTATACCTATGACATGCTAATTTGGTACTAAACATTATTTATACATTTGTTTTTAATATTTTATTTACTCACCCTACAGTTGGTTTACGTAGTGCGTTAGGAGCAAGATGGATATAAAAATAGTGGTGAGAAATTCAAAGCGTCTTGTTGGCATTTTTGCGAAAAAAATGCCAGACAATTTGTTAGAAAAATGCAAGGCTTGCTTTAAAGTATTGAAAACAAATTTTGGTAGTACATATGCTCTTCTAAGATACTTTTCTCAACATTCTGTGTTCAAAAGTGAACTAAATAAAATGGAAAAAAAAAAACATGGAAACCAGGCAGGGACATGCAAACTGACATCCCAAATGAAGCAGCAGAACCAAGACAAAAACAGCTTCGCTTGGATGGCACATAAGTGGCCATCTACTCATGAAAGGGCTACGAAAATAACAGATAATATAGGTGAATTGATAGCTAGTGTCATGTTAACTGTATAGTGTCATTGAAAAATAAAAATTTCATGAAGTACTCAGTGGCCCAACCACTTTATTCAGTTCTATCCAGGAATACATTTTCAAGAAGGATAATACCTGACTTATATTGAAAAAAAAGAAGGCAATCAACCATTTTGGATTACATAGCTGAGGCAGTTACCAAAGCCAAAGTCATTTCTTTTTTCTTTACATGTGACTTGTGGACTTTGGCCAGTAATGAAGCCTTCATGTCATTGACAGGCTATTTTGTTTGACACTTCAATTTGAAGAAGAATTGCCTGGGATGCTACAGCTTTCCTGGAGGATATGCCGGCGAAGCAATCAGTGAAAAAGTTCACAAATGTTTGGACAAATGGAACCTAGCAAATTTACAAGATGATGTAGAGTTATACATTGTGAGTGATAATGGACGGAACATCAATCTGGGGCTGTCACTTTGTAAAATTACATGTAACCAACTACAGTGTTTTGCTCATACACTGCAATTAGTTTTGCACAACGTGGTTAAACAAAGTAGTGACATCGGTGAAGTTTTTAAAAAAGTGACTGTCTTTTGTTGGGCAGTACAAGCGCAAGAGTAATACAGTACAGTGCAAGAGCAACTGAGCAGCTTCATCAAATTCAGGAAGAACTAGGTTTTCCGGTGACAAATTTAATACAAGACTGTCCAACTCGCTGGAATTCAGAGTTTTTGATGTTAATGAGGCTGTTGGATAACAAGAGTGCACTCTCTCGTCAGTTACCAGAACTCAATATGGACAACTTAATGGTGAGTGAGTGGAAAGTGATCAACCGCTATGTGGAAATACTTCAGCTTTGTGGTGAACGTACACCATCAGCATCAATGGTCATGCCCTTTATTTTTTCAATAACCTTGTTCTTGATTACGTACATTGAAGAACATGGGAAAGTAGGACATAGAGGAGCATTTGCTTTACATCTACTTATGGCTCTTAAGACCAGATTTTCCTTCTACGAAAGAAGTGAGCTCTATTACACAGCCATGCTGGTGTATCCCAGGTTTAAGGCTGTAATTGTTGCTCTTGAAGAAATGACTAGCAAAGAACACACTAGAGAGGAAAGTGGAGCAAATGAAACCATCAAAACCAGAACCAGGTATGCTTAGTATTTTATTAATTTTTTTTACAGTGTATCCTTAACTGATGTCTCTTGAAGAAAAAATATTTGAGAACAGTTTTGTGTACAATTGTATGCCAGTAGATAAAATGTACTGGTCTTAGCTTCTTGGAACATGTGCTATACAAAACTAATGCATAATTTTAATTTATCTTTCAGCAACACTTCCAGTGTGTAAAACTACACCAAAATCCACTTCTTTATGGAGTGCTTTTGATGCACTTGCAAGCTTGGCTACATCAAGCACCACAGTCTTTGTTACTGAGAGTTATTTATAAATGGCTACCATCCCAACAAATGATGATCCACTAAAATGGTGGAAAGAAAAAGGTTGCAATAAGTTTCCTAATTTACGGAAAGTGGCTATGCATTATCTGGTCATTCCACACACACAAACTGCTAGCAAGTGTGTTTTCTCGTCTGCCGGAAACAGTGTTGGACCAAAAAGAATGTTGCTCACATCAGAGCATGTAGAAGAACTTGTTTTTCTGCATGAAAACAAAGTGATTTAAATTATTTGTCTAAAATTTCAGTATAATTAAACTGTTACTTAATTTGTGTTGTTGTAGTGTCAAAACTTAACAGTATGTATCGTAATAGTATATATTTTATTGTGAATTGCATAATTTAACATAATACATTAATCTTAAGTTTTTATTTGTACATCATGTTAATTTTCTAGTGTACCAACAAATTCCCTATCCCGTCCGGTTTCCCAGAGGGAAATTATTTTTCCTGCCCAACCCAATTCTCTTTCCTGCCCCGCTCTAATCTAGGGGCGTAAACCCACTAATTGTCTTGATAACTAAGGGCGTTAGGCATCGTTCACACAAATACTCAAGACGTCCCTTGAGCGACGAACGCGGGCACTTAGCTGATTATGGCTCCTGCTGGGGTTGCTCCGGTGGTAGGTTGAGGTTAGGTCTGCTGCCCTTCACGGGCTCTCAGCTGGCTCCTGTCGGCGTGGCTGTCGTAACTGGTGGCTTCCTCTGGTAACTGGTGGCTTCCTCTGGTGCTGGAACCCTTCGGTGGCGTTGTCGTCTCAGCTGGCGTCTTCCTTAAGGGTTGGATCCTTTTGGCTGCTTGGAGATCTCTGCTAGTGGCTTCCTTTGGCTCTCTGACTCTTCGGTGCTCACGGCCGGGCTGGAGTGTGGACTCCAGTAGGCGATCTCTCCCTTGAGGTTCCTGGCATCAACTGATGTTTGGACGGCGCGTCGCCACATATATCTTTGCGTCAAGTTTTGCATGCCACCGCATACATCTTTGCGCGCCGCCGCCACAAGCACTGAGCGCAACCCTTTCCTTACTCCACCAGTGCGTGGCTGCATATGCTCGCTGCCAGGCCGTCCCGTCTTGAGGCAATGCACCTTGCAGGGCTACTAGGTTGTGGCGAGTTGCATTGACGCCCCGTTCAGGCGCAAAACACACGGACTAGTGTGCTATTATCTTGTCGGGTGTGCGGGTTTGCAATGGCAGGGGTTTAACGGTGGTGCTTTAGAATAAAGCAGTATGCGGCACATGTCAATTCCTCCTCGGTCGGTGCGACGCTGAGACATACGTCATTGCGTTGACTTTCAGTTGCGCTTCTGTCTTGTTCCTGTTCTGCAGTTTTCTCTGCACGTGGCATGTGCTTGTTTATAGCACGGTGCTCCTTCTGTGCATGCAGTGTGGCCAGCTGGCGCTAATCTCCTCTTCTTGTTCGGGCTAACTGCGGTCGCTCGCTGCTCAAGGTCATGCTCCTCAGATTGGTTTTTTCAGGCATGATGACCTGGCTACTAATGGTATCATTACCCCTCTGCTTTACGGGAACAAACATTACACTGAAGGCGTGGTTATTACAATGCACATTTTTCGCTAATACAACATTGCAGGCCGTACAAACGCTTGGGGATAGAATTCAAAACTTCAAAGTCTGCTGGGAGGTTAAAAATTTCATCAGTTCACGGCATTTGGGGTTGGCACAAAAGCTAGATGGCCTGTCATAGGGCCTGATTCTGCCGTGAACAACATGTTACTGGACAAGTTTATCCTTATTTGAGACATATGTTGGTATCCTGCACTAGTCTAAACATATTTTACTCTTGCTAGGCTGCGCAACAAAGTCGTCTCTGGCACACAATTGCATACTTAAACCCTTGTATCAAAACTTGCCCTAAGTTATCTATCCACATGACAATAATTATAAACTTGTCATGTCTTCTCTGCTTCTGTCATCCTGGTATAGTGGAGACTTTGTTGAAAATGGGAAAAACAGGTTTGAGTGGTGGACGGCTGGTAATTGGCAAGCTGCCTGGCTGCAGTTACGTCTAGTGGACATGGGTTTCTTTTTACAGTTACGGGCGGCATTCAGGCCGTTCAAAGGAAAAAACACTCCTATCTTAGTGGACTGAAAACTCTGTTCTTGAGTTCAAAACTACATGCAATTTTTGCCACTTACACGAGTGGTCTTATGTTGAGCTGAAAGAAAAAACATTGTTACTCTGGCAAAAAATTATATGTACAATTTGGTTCATAGTCTAAAGTTTCCTAAACTTAACAGGCAATAAAGGCGTGGCCCTTGTGCAAAGATAGGTGAAGTCTCTTTCGTGGTTTACATTGCACACTCGCACTCTTCACTACGCTGGCACCGGCATCGGGCCGTCGAGACACTGGGACGTTCGGCCCTTTATGCTAGTGACGGGATGCTCGTTGCACTTACGGCCGGCGTCAGGCCGGGCTCTACATCACAGTTCTTTCAGCAAGCGAAATGAGGCAAAAATAGATAGACTTACCTCATGCCACACAGTTTGTCACTGGGTTGGCTGGCTTGACCACTGGAACTGGCGTGGTCTGTGCCAGGGACGTTCTTGGTATAAGCCGGGTCGATCTTAGTCTCGATCTATGCAGCTATGCCAAGGCTGGATTCACCTGGCCTCGTTCAGCTCCATCGTCTGCTTAGGGAGCACTTTGCCTCACACTGGGACCTGGACAGCGTGCAGGGGGAATGGCCCCCTTGCCATCCTCTCGTCCTGGTGTCCTGGGGCCATCTCCAGACTGCTGCGGGCTCTCGTCATCGGGTTGGCTGTGGTCTCCCGGTACTTCCTCTCTTTCTCCATACTCATTTGGTTTGGTTCGGTTCGGTTTTTCGGCGGTGTTCAGTCGTAAGGGGTGTCTTGGTGTTGCCTCATATGCGTTGCTCGTTCCCTTCCACACTCTGTCTCCCAAGCTCCATCACTTGTGGTTTCCACTCACTTCCTTTCTCTCCCTTTCCCGTCTGCTTCCACTTTGTTTCAATCTTGCTTTCACACACTTTCTTCTCCTCATTCACTCTCTATCTCCATTCACTCTCTACTTCCATTTCATTCTCTTTCGCCCTCCTCCTTGTTCGCTGTCCCCACTTCACTCATGTCGACTCATATTCTTGCTCTCTTCCCTTCTCGTTCGGTCTCCCCTTCTCGCTCACTGCCACTCGTCCTCTCGCTCGCTCTTTCTCGCTCGATTGCATTTACTCTCTCTCACTCCCCTTCTCGCTCACTTCCACCACCTTTCTCGCTCTCCCCTTCTCGCTCGCACTGCCTCTCTCGCTCTCCTCTTCTTGCTCGCTGGCACCTCCTCTTTCGCTCTCCCTTTCACGCTCGTTCGCTCGCTTGCACCTCCTCTTTCGCTCTCCTCTTCTCGCTTGCTTGCACTTTCGGGTTGTCTGTAAGATGGTCTTACTGGGGCCCCTGGTACTATTACCGGCCGGTGTGGTTGCCCGGGTGTCCTTGGAACTCAAACTGAGGTAGGGCTCCGTTGGGTTAAGGGCACTGGTGGCTGTGCGGCTTTATCCCTTTTGCCCTCTATTTCCACGTTATTGTCCACCATCCGGTGGCCTAGTGGCATACTGCGGGTTTCCTCTGGGCCGTCCCTTGGTGACAGTGCTGGGATCCCAGAGGTACTACTGGAATACACCGGGGCAATAACTGTATCTGGCGAACATCGAGGCTTTCCTAAGTTGTTGGGTTGCAGCTTTGTTGATCCCCATCGCGGGGGCAGAATCCCTACTTCTCCTTCAGCGGATGGTGTAGGAGGGTGTGATTCGTTGGGCTGTTCTCCCTCTGGATTGGATTTTGGGTATTCATCTTCGGCATCGAACCCTCTGTCATATTGGTGCCCGTTTCTGACTGCCCTTTTCTTTTCTTCGGGGCAGTGGATGTGGGGTTTGGGTATAGATCGTATCTGATTCCTTGCCACCTTTCAGATTTTTCCCATCTCATCCTCTGCCCAATACACGTTTACTTGTCGCCATACTACTACGCATGGCCCTTCCCATTTAGGCGCAAAATCCACACAGAATTTGTCACTGGCTCATCTCAAATGATGGTTGCGTAGAAATACCGTATTTTATCGCATATAAGTAGCACATTTTATTAAAAAAAATTTTATTGAAAACTTTGAGTGCGACTTATAAGTGAGAAAAATTCCTCCAGCCTCGCACTAATGTTTTATTTACTACGAATTCACGGCCCGCGGCTCAATTTCCAAACTCTTCAGCGAACAAAATCACTTTCATTTTGAAACCTGCAGTGTAGGTACATCGCTTTTCCATCAAGAAACTGTCGCACTTCTTCACTGCCACAACATCAAAACAACACTACGTGCGGCGCAAAGACGATATAAGAGTAAGACGTGTAAGTCACTGCTAAAATTTGGTACTCAAGAACCAACACTAATGTGCTGCTATCTCTTAAGCTCCACAGAAAACTTTAGGAAATAATTGATTGTCAGTTATTGGGCAAGAATCGATTCCTTTTGATTCTTTTAAAATATTATTTTCGGTTAAGGATTGCGAAAGGGATTACGTAACGGAAATATTCAAATGCCTTTATATATTTTGCACGTTTATTTAAAACTTACAAAGATAAACTGCAGAAATAATGGTTAGGGTTTTGCTTTTAACATAAATCGTTATAAATACTTGAAATATATAAAAAGAAAGCTCGATAAAATTTTTGTCGTAAAAATATTACTTTAAATTAAATTACACGTTTATAAGTTATTTCTTTTTCCAATAAATTTATAAACTCCGGCAGTCAAGGCTGCATTTCGAGCACTATATCAGAACATTCCAGACGATCTACGTCTAACAAACTTGCGGCTCGCTGTGTCTGCGCTGTACGCTTGGCAACACCGCTTGCTTGCAAGGATACAGCCGCCACACGACCTTCGCCAAGGTCGCGTGCATCAGCCACCCGTGGCGCAGGCCGTGTTGTACAGAATTTACAACAATGAGCGTGACCTATAAACGATAAATATTATTTTTTTTTAACACCCTTTGAAAATAATGGTGCGACCTATATGCGCAGGCGACTTATATGCGATAAAATACGGTACGTAACTGCCATCAGGTAAGTTTGACGGTAGTTTGTTCTGGGTACTTACGCTGGATATACTGTTGGTTTCTCCGAGATGTCCCTGTTCTCCAGGTCACTGCTCTTCGTATTTCTTAGGGGGCGGAAAGTTCTGTACATTTGGTTTCCAATTGCCACTCCCCTGGTCGTTGGAGGTTATGTCCTAGTATTAACTGACTGAGGGAAATTGCAATGGTGTCATTGTGCTGTTGTCGCAGTGTATACAAGATTTCCGGTAGCTGTACTTCACTTTGAGTACGATTGTCGCCCATTATTATATGGATGCTCTTTTTGAGCTCTTGGTTCTGGCGATTGGTAGGTTGGCCCTTGGGTAGTAGACTAGAGTCGTCCAACTCTCAGCCCCCCCATGTTTTGCATGCTTTCGTCCACCTTACGCCTGTAAACTGAGCTCCATTGTCGGTTAGCATACATTTCGGATATCCCCATCGTGGGAAGACCTATTGCTCCATCTGTCGGATAATCATGGCTGCTTCCTGATTGGTTAGCTTGGAAGCTTCCGTCCATCAAGGAAACTGGTCTGCCACTACCAGGAGGTATATCTTTCCTCGGTGGGTGCGTGGGTAGAGGCCCATGAGACCTACGGCTATGTGGGTCCATAGCATTTTTGGACTATGGGGCGTGTATTGCATCTTCAGCATTGGGTAGGTTTTGTTTTCACAAGAAGTCCGGCAGTGGGCGATGTATTCTCTGACATTGCGGCTGATTCCTTCCCACGCGTACCTGTTGGTCAGGGCTCTTAAGGTCTCGTGGAATCCAGGATGTCCTGTGTGGGGGTGATCATGGTGGTGTTCAGAGATACTGGTTCGCAGTTAGTGCAGGACCCAGGTTTTCCACTGTTCTGTTTGCGTGTGTGGTCTCGCCTAAATGCCGCCGTCTTTTACCTCGTACTGGTCAGGATGTTTCCTCAGTAATTCCCGTAACTCGGGGTCGTCTTACTGTTTATCTCATCATAGGTCCTTGTTTTCACGGAACTTGACTAGCTCTAGCTCTGTGTTATCTGGCCGAGGTAGTTTAGGGGGCGAAGGGGGCAGCATTCGCTCTTAGTCATTGACTCCTCTTTCCTTGATGGGAATTTGCATTTGGCGGGATAATGCATCTGGCAACTTGTTGGTCAAGCCTGGGCAGTTCTCGATTGTGAATAAAAGTTCCATTAAAAATAAGGCCCACCTACCCAATTTTGCTTTTTCGCTGCTCATGGTTTTTAGCCATGTAAGGCCCTTATTGTCGGTTCTGAGGATGACTTGTCGATCGTCTAGGTAATAGCGGTATTTGCAGACAGCCCAAATAACTGCCAGGCACTCCTGCTCATTACCATGGTAGCTGTGTTCAGTCTCGTTTAGTATGGTGCTGGCATATGCTATAAATCACCATTGGTCCTGTGAATGTTCCTGGTGCAGGACCACTCCCAGTCCGGTTCTGCTTGCCGTGGTCTGCAGAATCAGTGGTAAGTCTGGCAGAGGCCGGTAGAGCATGGGCAGGTCACAATAACTCACCTTCAATTTGCGGAACTCTTCCTTGTGTTGGTTGGTCCACTTTCAGCGAGTGGTTTTGGGTAGAAGTTTGTTTTGGGGGTCATAAGGATGGCAACATCTACGAAATCTCGGAGACAATTACAGAGCCCCAGGAATCGCTTCAGTTGTCTTCGGTTGGTTGGCACTCCAGCCTCCTCAATCTCCCACATATTCTCTTGCTTCTGATAATTCCCATCTGTGGTAGTTATATGTCTTAAGTATTTTATCCGGTTTTTCTTGAAGTGGCACTTCTCTAATCGGCAGGTAAGTCCATGTAGTTCAAAAAGTTTCAAGACTTTTCGCAAGTGTACTTGGTGTTCCTCCAATGTTGGGGAATATACAATCATATCGTCCAAGTAAGCCAGGTAAAAAATACTTGCCTCTATAGCCTGTCAAAACCGTGGCTGACGTCAATCGCTGGAAGGTGGCGGGTGCGTTTTTCAACCCGAAGGGCATTACGCAAATCTGCTGCATTTCGCCTTTTGGGGTGGTAAACGTAGTGTATTTCCTGTACCCTGGGTGTACCAGGATTTGCCAGTACCCACTGCACATGTCTAAAGTAGAGAATGTGCGAGCGTGACTGTGAGTCAATCGGCTCCACTATTCCGTGCACTTTCATCTTGGCTATCTGCGTGCGGTAGGCTAACTGGTTGCCTGGTCGGCAGTATATGGATGATTTTTTAACCATATTTCATGCTGGATGGCAGTGGTCTGATTTAATGTGCCGATATGCTTGAATATGGCCACATGGGTGTTGAGTATCTCTAATACGGTCCTAAGCTGGTCGGCGCCTAGTTGGTGGTTCACCTCCTCACTGCAGATTTCTTGTATTTGCAGGTTTACTGGGGTTTCCCAGTTTATGGCCATTCTATTCTTTTTGCTTAAATATAATCACTTTTGTCCGCATGTGATTATACAGCTTTGGTTTGTTAGCCACGGTTGTCCGAGGATAACCTCTTCTCCTAAATCTGAGGCGCAGAAGAATTCCGTTTCTACCGGTATTCTTGCTCATTGACACTGGCAATGTGATAATTCCTTCTATTGCTAGTTGTGACACATACTGAACCATTTGGATTATTCTGGAGCTTTCCTTTTATTCGTGTTTACTGTTCGGGTGTTAGCAACTGGCTTTGAATGAAATTTCTGGTTGTAGCAGTGTCCAGAATATATGTGGACCTCGATCCAAGGGGCGTGACTCCAGGCCTCAGATCACGTAAAGTTTGGATTGGTTCTACCCTATCACTTATGCTGGGCGCAACGGGCTACTTAATATTCCCAGCGGCAGCATTTCCCGGCCCCTGCTTCTTGTTTTTCTGGTGGTTCCCCATCTGTGTTGTAAGGGGGGCAACTGGGTCGTTACTAGTCTGGTCCTTGGTGGCTTTCTCGCTATCAGCTGCAATGAGGACTTTCACTGCGGGGGAGTTGCGATGTAGGTGCTTCTTTGGGCAATACCAACACATTGGCAAGGATCTCCCCTTTTCGCTTCTGGCAGGTTTGGCATTCTATTTTGTTTACTCCGGTTTGGCGCCTGGGAGGGCGGGCGACAGGCGTGCCTGAGAATCTGCCTTTTTCTGCTCTTGGTAATCGGCTTGACTTCGCTCACTCTCACTACTAGCTTCTCTATCCTGGTTGCCCGCAGGTGTCGAAGAGCACTTCATATAGTTGGTATTAACAATTTCGTAATAATATACACACCCTCTGCCTTGGTCCCTTCAGGAGGGTTTCGGGAATACATCTGCTCTTTTCTCCGAATAAATATCTCAGCTTCCTCCTGTTTTCATTGTTTCTGCGTGTAAAATTTTATGCGCAGGGCGGTGAGTATATCATCTCCAGCGTACTAACTGTTCAGGCGAGCAGCGAATTGGTCCCAGGTCGTTAAAAATTTGCAGTACCGATTCCACCAAATCAGGACGGTAGCCTTTAACTGGTTACATGTCTTCAGCACCCATCGCTTGTTGGGAACCCTGCTGGCCTTGAACTCGTGCTCACAAGTATTTATAAAAAAACTCGGGGTCTTCATGGGACCTTCCTGAAAATTCGGGCAGTACTATCACCTTGGGAATTCTCTGTTCCTGTTCTTATTGATATCGGGGGCTCGGTCGGGGTTCGAAGGGTGTTTCCATTCCACTCATCTTTGGCATACCTTGCAGTAGTATACCATACCTCTTGTGCTATTGGCATCGTCAGGCCATCCCATACAAATATTGTGGAACTTCTCCAGATATGTCCAATATTTAGTTAATCGTGTGTTGCGTCCGGAGCAATTGAATAGGTCACAACACGTTTGCTGCTACCGGCAACGGAGACAACGGTACCCTATCCTTTTGGTTGGTCGGAATGTGACGGGTCAGTCGATACACTCGTAACAATAGCGCTGCGGGCAGTGGCTGCACGTGATCGTGTACAGTCCAGTTCCGCGACACTGGGGAACGTTGCATTGCTCCAGCTGTTAACTTTCATACAGGATCTCTTCCCTTCTTCCCTCGTTCCATGTCCGGAGGCTATTTTGGGTTATTTTGGCTTGTATTCCTTTGGTCCTCGCATCTCTCCTCCTATGTCATATGGTACGCATTTCCTCCATACTCCTGGCCCGCCTCCTATCGTGATTCCTCGTCTGCAGGCCTAGTTCAATCAACTCGTCTGAGGTTAATAGGTTATTGGGCACCAATGGGTTTTATTCGAGATTCTCCGCAGTCTCACTGTACATTTCAACTAGCTCAGCAGGTGCGAAACCCCTTCTTTCGGGTATCCTGTAGTCTGGTTCTGTTCTTCTGTCTACATAGAATTCAATATAGCCCCACGTTGGGTACCAAAAATAACTTGATGCTACTTGCTCCCTGTGATATACAAGATGATTCGTAGGGTTTGGGTTATCTCTCCGGCGCAGACTACGGGCACCTTGGTGTCGAGGGTTGAAACCTCTGGTAATGCTTCTTCACCTTTTCTTTGCCCTATCTCTCTCTGCGGCCTTAAGGGCGATGTGTCGTTGGGGTTAATTTGGAGGCTTATTTCACTTTGTCTTACCAGGGTGGCTGTCTTCCTCTGCGGCGGGGGAGGGGTAGGGGCTCTCACTGTTCTTACCAGGGGAGAGGTGGGTCTGCTACTGTTGGTAGTTGTGATGTAGGTGGTGTCTCAAGACTGTGGTCCCTCCTTTCATTCCAGTCCTGCCCAATGGAGAGGTAGGAAGGGGGAACAGTAATTACCAAAAGATTGGCTAAATGGAATTTAAGTAATAAATACGCGACTCAAGTTATTGGTTATGTAACATAGTTTTATTAGTTGTAAAACAGACTCACTGCCGGAGTCTGTACCCAGCAGGTTAGGGGCCTTAAGGAGACGAGATTAAATACCAATGTATGTAGGGACATAAACCCACTAACGATCTTGATAACTAACGATCTTGATAACTCAAGACATTAGGCTTCAGATACACAAATAATCAAGATGTCTCTTGAGCGACGAATGCCGACACTTTGCTGATTGTGGCTCCTGCGGAGTTTGCTCTGGCAGTAGGTTGAGGTTAGGTTTGCTGGATGGCCCTTCACGTGCTCTCAGCTTGGTCTCGTCAGCGTGGTGGTCATAGCTGGTGGCTTCCTCCTGTGCTTGAACCCTTAGGCAACGTGGTGGTCTCAGCTTGCATTTTCCTTCAGGGCTGGTTCTTTTCGGCGGCGAGGATGTCTCTGCTGGTGGCTTCCTTCAGCTCTCTAACTCTTTGGTGCTCACAGCGGAGCTGGGGCGTGGACTCGAGTAGGCGACCTCTCCCTTGAGGTCGCCGGTTTCAACTGACATATGGATGGTGCATTGCAGCATATATCTTTGCGTTGAGCTTCGCATGTCGCCGCCACGAGCGCTGAGTGCAACCCATTCCTTACTCCGCCGCTGCATGGCCGCATATGCTTGCTGTCGGGCTGTCCTGCCTCGCGGCAATGCGCCTTGCAAGGCTACTAGGTTGTGGCGAGTTGCATCGACGCCCCGCTCAGGCACAGAACACACGGATTCGTGAGCTACTCTCTCGTCGGGAGTGTTGGTTTGCAATGTCGGGGTATGACAGCGACACTTTAGAATAAAGCAGTATTCTGCACGTTGCAAGGGTTTAGTTGTTTTCTTTCACGGCTGCTTTATTATTTACTCTTCTCTGCTCTTCAAGCCAGGCTTTTTAAGCCGACAAACCCCTTCACCTTTCGTGCCCACGTACAAAGTCCCTTGAACTCCTAGTGTTTAGAGGTAGGGGATAGTACGGGTCAACGTATTCTATTTCCGTGAGAGTTAAACATATATTCCAGCTGACTTCTGTCTTTCCTTGCTTTGAAATGGATGTGTGCTTTTTTTCCAACCTTGTAAGCGTCCTAGAAGGAAGCTGCAGGAGACTGCGTATTGGCAACTGTTTCTGACGTATAGTAGGACTGAGGGCAGCTCCTAACCAGGACTACACGTTCTTCTCATACACCAAAAGTCCCTTTACTGTGGACCAGGTAGGTGGAGGTACCTGGTGTGCACGTATGGTATAACCTCAGCCACTAGAAAGACACACGACGAAGCATCTGGGCCAACTAACTCAGCTAACCCACTCTCACCAGAGCGTATAAACTCACAAAAGGGTGTTCCAGGTCTGATGAGGCTGGACCCAAGAACTTTGTGTTTCCACTATAGCTAGCGAGTGTTGCCTGCCACCCTCTACAGGTTGAACAGTAGTATCCTTCCTACTCATGAAGTTTGCAAACCGGCAAGGGAGCAGGAAAAACGCATGGAGGACAGCTGCTGTTCTCGCATCTTGCCACCCCCTAAGTAATCAGCATCTACCAGTCCTCGCTGTTTATCCCCTCGGAGGAGAGCACAAGCTGCCCGACTCCTAATGGAGCCTCACTCCACTACCCTCCCTGCCAACCTCTTTGGCCTCCTAATTAGGGTTCCCGGAGCTGCCCACCCTTCAGTAGAGCTATTACAATGGGGGATCCCACTCCCACAGGGGGTGATTCCAGTTGACAAGCCAGTCTACAAGGTGTCGACCGCCGGGACACCAGCACCAGCCATTCCAGCTCCAGCAAGCACGTAAATGTACCAACAGCCAGACAAAGTCAAGGTCAGTCAGCCCCATCGTGTGCTCGAGCCACAGTCGACTTTTGGAGGAGTCAGGGTCTGCCCCAGGTAAACAATGTCTGTGGTAAGTCAGCCACCCCTTGTGTTCCAGACACCCGGAGGCATCACTTTACACTCATGGACTTTGTGCCTTGCTGGCGGCCAACGCGCCCAACATTATATATGGGACCTGTGTGAGGCAGATGCGCCATAATTCAAATGCCTCAATAGTGTCTGCCCTGTATCTGTGCAACTGGCTTGCACCTAAACAAATACCTAGTTGACGTGACATCCCATTCCCTGGTCGTCACACATCACTTGTCAGTCTAAAGAATGAATGAGATAGTAAAAGAAGGAAAGGGAGGGAGGTTGGAGCAGTGATGTAATGGAAGAGTAGGAAGAAATGGGAGCATCTGAAGGAAACACACTCTTCATGAGCATCTCTGTGAATTCCAAGTCTCCTCCCCTCATTAGAGCCTGGAAGCAGTGGTTCCATTCATGGGGTACTTTACTGGCTGGGGTCTTTCTTGGTAACGCTATAACTCATCTCTCAGCCCATGGAGGGGTTGCGATAACCAGCAGTGTGATTAGTAGCACGGGTAGGGGCAAATGATAGTTGCAAAACTTATAGGCTTAGCTGGTGGCTCTGGGGTACCTTAGTTGATGCTTAGCTGCTCTAGATGGTGTAGGCTTGATGGGCTTTTGGTGGCACCTTGGCTGGTCGGTGGCAAGGACAATACTGGTCTCGGCACATTAAAGCACCTTGAGTGGTAGAGTGACACTGCTGAGCTGGAACTGCTGATCCTGGATGAACTTTTCCATGTGGAAGTGGCATTGGTGTTTTCAGGTCGCAGACTAGCAGCTTCTTCACACAAGTGAGTATAGACCCTTCGACAGTCTGCCCCCTGAACCACAGATTGTTGAGCATGAGCAGCGGTTATCTTTTCAGTCTTTGCCCTCCCTGCTCTATGGTGGGGCAAGTGGCAAGGTAGAAGCTCAGGCTTTTGTAAACTCTAGTGGTAAAACAATTTGACCTAAACTCCGTGTAAAGGTTAGGGTGGGCCTTGCAGATCGTGGAGTGTGTCTCTGGTGCCGGTGCTTGAGGATCAATTCACTCCTCAGTGGAGGATGTCCCTCCACCTGATGGTGGCAAGTCCTGCTCTCTGACTCAGTGATGCCCAGAGAAGCGGTATTATAGAGGGTAACCAGACGCCCCTCCGAGATAAAGAGCAGTTATGAATGTGGCTAGTGTAATCCTGAAGGGCTTTGGGTCTCTGATCTTGTTTGAGCCTGAGAGTGTGGTGGATTTCTGGGAAAGTACGAGGTGAACAGAATGATAAATGACCAAGAAATGGTTTACATGGCTTTATTCAGAATAAACAGCATTTAACCCAGCTTGTTCATGGGATTCGTGAAGGGCAAGGGTAACTTGACTGCCAAAGGTTTCGAGACTCGTACGGGAATGGCAGGGTGAGGGTAACCCCCGAGAGCAAAGTACTAGGTGCCCGGCATGGTTATGCCAGCATGGTGGTGTGGACTCTATGCTTAGACTTGGAGGAGTGTCTCGAGAGAGACGAGCTATTGCCAGGAGCATGGGAGACTGTCTTGCAGGCGAGTCTTGGAGGAAAACATTCGGTGCCTGGGCAGCATGGTGAGCGAGTAGATCTGCTAGGCCAGGCAAAAACGAACTGCCCTGAGAGGCCTGTGCGAATCCTGTCTATGCTCGTACAGCTGGGAGTGAGTGAGGATGGGAGAGCAATGGATGAGAGAAAGCTTATCTCCCTGCTGCACAAGCTCCAAGGGGCAGAACGCAACCAGATCACTAAGTAATTTGTGCATGCAGCATGGGTTGCCTGCAGTTAGGTGGCAGTGGACCAAATGGACCCACTCAAAGGTGACAGCGCTGACATTACTGTAGTCTGGCGACTGCATGGTTTACCGTGGGAGGGAGCACAGCTGAGGTGGACGCTCAAGAGGGATCATGAACATAGCTCATAGCACGTCACCTGTCCAAAAAATTCTTGCCCATTAAAAGTTTGGATTGAACCAAGGCTGTACATAGTGGGAGGTTAGTAAATTTTGCTGTGTATAAACAAGTTTCTTATGGGAGTTTATTAAAATTGCCCTATCGTAGGAACGTAGAGCATTGGTTACTGGGTACCCCAAATACAGTCAACTCTCAAAATTATGACCTTTCATTGTTCCCAGGAAAATGGTTTTATTTTAGAGGAGTGGTTATTTGAGTTTAGACTGATTCTGACCTATCCGACCTCCTTTATGCAAAAATTACATTAAAATATTACCTAAGCCTTTTTTGCATGGCTTTAGCTGCAAATTACACGTTATATTTGTTAAATACAGTCAAATAGTTCCTGTGAATTAATTGACTTATAATATTTACATGCTTGTAAAATCAAATTTGACTGTTTTGATTAATATTTACCCTGTAAAAATTATAAAATTATTCCACAGTCAATTGTTTCTATAGCAAAAATAACATGTTTTAACAAAATATTAATTTACTTTAATATTTTGATACCTTCTGAAAGAAATTACGCCCTAGACAAACATATAGGTTGCCTATATGTTGCCAAAAAAATAGCTTAAACACAGCATGCCACACAACTTTTAGCGAGCGCAAACTAAATATTTACTTCCCTCTTGCAGGAAAATCAGTTTATTTACTATTTAAAGATTATCTTATTACACCATGTCCATTACCAGGTCTTTAGCAGGCTTTATACACATTCAACGTAAGGGTTGTTAAAGGTAAATGTTTTAATCCAGTTGCAATTAACATGGCTCCTTTGTGTTGTGTGAAAAGAAACGATGACCTTGGCAAGGTAAATGGAGAGGGGAAGGCGGCTAGCTTGTTCTCCCTTCATCGGCAGAGCTGAACATGCACCCGACCCAATCAATGTTGTTTTATTACCTTGCCATGCCTAGATTTCGATTCTCAGTGCACAAGAGACAAACTATGGCTAGCCACCACAGAATAGAGAAATTTCTGCCTGATGTGTAAGAGTGCTTATATCTGGTGTTGTCAAAATATTTAGCAGCTTTTATTAATTATTTGTTATTTGCTTTCATTAAATATAACTGATTTTAGGTGCCTTTTCGGTGTGTCTTCTTCAGTAAAATGTAATATCGGCACATCTCAACCGTTTTCTATAATAGCTTGATCCGCCATTTTCGGTAACTGTCTTGAAGCACTGAAAATATTTGTGCTCCCAAATGTAAGTTCATTGGTTTCAGGAAACATGAATGATTCTGAAAATACATTATTTCTTATCAGTGGCAGAAAAATTTTAATTTTGTAATCATCAAAGGATTATCATTAACACATAGTCGGGAGATGTGATTAGGATTACAAATTAAGTTTGTGTGTTTTGTAAATAATGTATTCCAAATTAGGTATTAGAATGTTCTAGATGTATGTGGCCTAAAAATATGCTCTTTGAGCTCTTGGTTTTGTAGTGTAAGAATAGCATTTTATTTTATACAAAATCCAACGAGTGTGAGTTTAACGTTGCTAAAAATGTTTACCTATAGAATGTGTTTATTACTCCCATATTTGTATGAACAGAGACATATTTTTCGCATTTTATTCTTTCTGTGAAGTTAAAACTTTCCAAGTTGTTATTATTTTAATGTTATTCCCTCACAAGTAAAATTTTTTACTACATCATGAAAACAATATGCAATTCAAAATGATAATTGTCTCATAAGAACCGCAAAGCAAAACAGTCTCGTGAATGATATTAAAGTCACCTCCCCCTTCCCTTTTCCCTAAACAAGTTAAAGAGCCCCAGCTATGTTATCCTATACCAGTACTGCACTAAAGTTAGCTAACATCACTTTTTCAATGCCTGCCATGATATAAACCAATTGTCAAGAAAAATGTGTGCATTGAACTTGTAGTATTTATTTACTAACATTTATTTTCATTGGCAGAACAGGTGTGGCGGAATGATAAGTGGCCACACTACTTACAGTAAATTCTCGATGAAACGACCGTGGTGTTAAGGATTTCCTTGAAGTAAAGACCCTTTTTGCGAACTGTAAAAAATTGAATATTTGAAGAAAATAGGTTGAATACAAGCTTTTTGCAATAAATTTGGCCACTAACTTTTGTGCTTCTTTTCGCTACTACTGGACAACTTGTAGAAGGGAAATGTCCCTTTCCATCAAGGTCGCCAATGTTTACCCACATGCACTTGCTGACCTGCCATTTCTGAAGTTACAAATTGCAAGTTCATACCCAGATACAATATTTTTTGTATGTAGGTTTTTAGGACAACAGGCAAGGAGAAAACTTTGTGCAGTATTACAAATAAAATATTAGGTTAAACTTTTTCTCAGAAAAATAAATACTAGGAAACCAATATTCCTATCTTGGATAGCAACAAAAGTGCCGCCTAAATGTCTTTAATAAATAAGAAAATCGGAAGCTAAAAAATTTGCATGATAAACAAGAGGGAGAAGAGAAATTAGGAATTTTTCCTGCATCTGATAGAGGTGGAGTAAATCAATATTTACAGTCCAGGAAAACTTAAAAATTGTAAATATGAACGTACATTACCATCAAAATTAACATAAAACCGGGCCACGAATCTGCTTATGATGACGTGCTCTAGGAGAGAGTTTGTTTAGAGTTTACTAGGAAATAAGGCATTATTCATTCACAAAACATAATTTTAAAATGTAGGCGTGTTCCTGTTAAAATTATTCGTCAGAACTGCAGATATGAACACAGATTACTGTCATAATTAGCATAAAAATGGAGCTGCGATTCTGTGTAAGAAGTTATGCTGAATGTTGTGTTTGATTTACAGTTTGCTAGGAAATAAGTTACTCATTCACAAAAAATTTTAAAATGTAGACATGTTCAGATTAAAATAATACCTCAGGACTGCAGATACATACACACATTATCGTCAAAATTAGCATAAAAACGGGGCTGCAAATCAGCCTAAGAAGCCACGTCCAATAAGATGTAGTGTTAACACTTTGCTAGAAAAGATGATGTTATTTATTCATGAAACAGCATTTTAAAATGTTGCCTTGTTCCGATCAAAATTATTCCTTAGAACTGCAGATATGATCACACATTACTGTACGTACATTTCAAACATTCTAAAATCTTAACTGTTTCAAATGTTATTATTTACGAAACTCGCAAACTTACTGAATTAACTGAATATCCTGAAATTGTTGTATGGCAATTCATGGACAATTACTTTACTAAAAACACGTTTGTCTGCCACTGGTACGAAATAATTTATTTGCGGAACCACTCATGTTTCCCAAAACCAACCAGCAAAAACTTTGGGGTGCTTCAAAAGAGTTAACGAAAATGGCAGATCAAGCTATTTTACAAAGTAGTTGAAATGACAATATTACATTTACTGAAGAAGATGCTCTGAAAAGGCATCTATAATCAACTATTTTAATGAAATCAATTATAAAAAAATTTATGACTGCTGGTAAAATATTCAGACAACACCAGAAACCAACACATTTACTAGGCACGCAGTTCATGCTCTGCTCTATAGTCGCTAGGCGTAGTTTCTCTGTGTATGCAATGAATGGAAAGCTAGGCGTGGCGAGCTAAAAGCAGTATCAAACAGGTTGGGTGCACGACATACAGCTCTACTGCCGAAAAGGTGCTAAGCTAACTATCTTCCCCTCATCGTTCACCTTGGCAAGGTCGCTTGGTCCCATTGTAGTACTGGTACACATGGCCTGTTCAGAGCGACAGCAAAGGTANCGTTCACCTTGGCAAGGTCGCTTGGTCCCATTGTAGTACTGGTACACATGGCCTGTTCAGAGCGACAGCAAAGGTAGACATTGATGCATGATGGCATCGTGCATGTCACACGTGAGCAAGGGTTTTTAAGTGTCAGGTCAGAGACACAGGATTTATCAAACTCTACTGAGGGAGAATTTTGGTTATCAGGCGCTTGACTTTAATTAGTCCCAGACTTGTAGGCCGTCTGCAAGGTATGTAGTCGTTGGCGACGCTGAGAGTCCTCTGGGTGGCTAAGGCATGTGCTTGTGGTGGCTTACCTTGTTCCGGCTGTACTCAGGGTTTGACTGAGGTCTGGCGACTGGTGTCAAGGTCCAAGGACCTGTCCTAGGGTGGCCGGCAAGATGGGTGTCCTCGGGTTGGTCCTTTGAGGTGCTGGTTGCAGCTGGGTGCCAGGGGCGGTCAGTGGTGATTGCGGGTGGCAGATGGTGCCGGTGACGCCCAAAGCCACAGGTACTGTCCAGTGCTCACGAGAAGGCGAGGCTCTGGAATTCAGGCAGGGTGGGTGGGCCCGGTGGGCTGCAATGTCGCCACCGTCGCCTCTAACCTGTACTACCAGTACTAAAACTATCAGTTCGCAGGGAGATTTTCCTTTCATACGACACGCATACAAACATACTCTATAATGTTATGGTATACGCCTCTATTATTTCTTTTAACAGTAATCTTTAAATTTGCCATTTTAGGTGCCCGTCTGCCTGGTGCGCGAAATGTTTTGCATTGTGTTTGAAGTACACATTTTTAAAGAAAGGTATTTATTGTACATATTCGCAATCTGTTCACGTACAAAAATTAATCACATTTCACAATAGGTACAATTGTTAAAACATCTTTTACATTACCAACACTAATTTGAAGTTTTTCAGTATGGCCAAAAACAACATTTTTAAACTGTTTTAACTTAAATTGTTTTACTTAAATACCTGCGAAACAACCATAGGGACCTGAAAACAATTCTGATGGCATAACTTTAAGGTGAAAACAGTTAAGATCAGGAATGTATAACTTTAAATACTCTGAAAGGATATACTCTTACCGCTTACCTCAAACAGTGGATGTTGTTGTTCTGTGATAATTTATTCACTTTCGGGAAGTGGCAGCGCCAGTTCCGATTCGGAAGAAGAAAATTTGTCGTCAGATGAATCACTCGAGCCACTGAAGTCCCAGCCTAGGCCTATCACTAAACTGTCTATTGCATCTTCCACACGACAGTCCTTTTGCCAGTAGTCTGCTTCTATATTTTGGACATGCGAACAGTATCCTTGCCAGTCTTCTTCAGCGATGGAAAATATTACTTCCGTCGTGATTTCCATTAGCTTTGTTAATAACAAGCAAGGAGTAATGTTCTTTTCCCGCACTAGTCTCTTTGTTTTAGACCATGCTAGTTCAATGGGATTAAGTTAGCACATATAAGGAGGAAGTCTAAGAACATCGTGTCCGTGCAGTTTTAAAAGTTGGTCAGTGTGAAATACTTTTTCAGGATTCCTGTTCTGCGCAATTAACTCAAAAAGCTCTGTTTTTTCGTATTTCATGAGTAAAGGGAATGTTGTTATTGGTCAACCATGACTCCATTTCCTTTTTCACTGCATACTTTGATGGGGGTTTATTTTCTTGCACTGAGTGGTAAGGCATTGTCCATAATAACAACAGACTTTTCCGGTAGGTTTGGCAATAACTGAATATGCATCCACTTTTCGAAGTTCGCAGAATTCATCTTCCTATGGTAGTCCCCCGTAGCTCTGCCTGCTGGAAAAATTAGCAGTGCATTTTCAATGAATCCAGTTTTAGCACCTGCATGAACAACAATTAAACAGTTAGAAGAACTGCTGTTGTTTAACACACCACGTTCAGTATCACTTTGCCAATATTTGTTAAATGTGATGTTGCTATCAACCCTAGTTTCATCAGTGTAAATTATGGGGCGCTCCTCCATTCTGTAGTGGAGAATTGATTTTAAGTATTTACAACGCCAGTGGACAATGTGCGGTCTTTCCACTAATAGTTTCCGAGAACTGTTGCACCATTTCCATTTAAACCCCATTTCTTTCAGTATCTGCCTGAACGTGTGAACATCCCATGGAAAATCAATTTTTTCTCTTAAAGCAAGGAGAAGCTTAGAACATGTGGTACTTGTTTCTGTACTAATTAAAAATCATGAATGACGTCTCTGATTACTCTCCTATCAAATGAGTCACAGCACACATTTCTTTCATGAGGACGCTTTCGGTGTTTGCCTGGTGTTGACAGCAAACTGTTACAAGCATCGGCACCTTCTTTGCGAATTCTGGAAATACTTCTCACAGAAATTCCAGTGTATTCTGATGCAAGCAGATTGGATTGAGATAATAAATGCTCTATTTGACCATCAGTAGTTTCTTCGTCACATTTATTTATCACATGTTTGATCACCTCCCTCGCTTTGCTGTATATAGTTTTCCCTTTCTTCCTAGACTGCGCCATAATATACCGTCCTGATACGCACGCAACCGACACTAACTCGTGACTGACTTCCAGAGAGCTGTTACTTTTGGGATGACTAGTAGCGAGAGTGACCCGTTACTCTGACAGCCGTCTTTAAACGTCGGAAGGGGACAAGGGAGGGTTTGCGGCCACAACCACCACCCCGCCACGCAGCCTTGCCTTCTCGTCAGTTCCCTACTGTAGGTCCAGTCGCAGACGGATGACGACGGGATACGGCTCTCCGCTGGTCTTGTGGGGTGGCTCGAATAGATGGCTAGGGAGGACTGTGACGTGAGGTGTCTGCAGTCTATGGGCGGCCTCAGCTCGTTCCCGGGGAGAGGTGCAGCTGAAGGCTGACAGGACTGGGTTACGTAGTAACTGGTCAGCTATAGGGGTAGTAGCTGCCCTTTTGTCGCTCCACTTAGTGCCTCCTCTATGTGTGAATGGCATAGGTGTATGGATCTAACAGTCCATCTCTACAAAGCAGAGGCAGGGGACTGTATTCCTAACTAGTGTGTGCCCAGAGGCGATTAGGTCACGCTGTGTCAGTCCTGTCTCTCCAACCGGCGAATCTCGTGCGGTGGATGGAGTGGGTTAGCTGACTCGGACGGCCCAACTGCTTCCTTGCAAAGTCTTTCGAGTAGGGGGTTCTACTATACGTATGCACCAAGCACCTTTGCATATTTGGTCTACAGTATGGGTGGCCGGCGAATGTGTGGTGTTTTGACGTATGTGCTGCCCAGCTAAGGGAGGCCCGCAGTTCTACACTAAGAATAGAAATCTGAGATCAAGCCGCGGTCACGTGCTTGTCCCTTAAGGGATGGGGCGTACCAGCCAGTAGAGAGGTCACAGTTTCACCCTATAATAAGAACTTGATGGTTTGTCTCGGATGTGTTTATTCACTCAAGAATAAACCCTGTAACCTGTACTATCTCCTGTGCTTATCCTGATTATTACTAGGTACTGGCAGAAGTTACGTTAATACAGCAACAGAAATAGAGCAAACAAATTATGTAGCCGTAATAACAACTGGATCCTAACTGTTGACTGTGTTGTCCTGAAGGGACTCTGGTGAGTCTACCAAAGTGGTGAGAGAGGTGCAGAGAGGTGAAGAATTCTTCGGGGGTAGCTGATAGTTGGATCTATGAGACTTATGGAGGCTGTAGGTTCTTCGTGAGGAAGTTGGTAAGGCAGAGAGATTCAACACTAGGAGGTGTTGAAGTGAGCTGTTGAGTATTCAACTGACGTGTTTGTGTTGCGCGCGGCCTTATAAAGTCATGGCCGGAGTGCGCCTCTGCTTCCTTTGGTAATCTGGCATTTTTAGAGGGGTTGGCTCCTCCCTTCGTAACCGGTGCAGTCCCGCTTGCCCATCTCACTTGCCTGCTTGTTAAAACCCAAGTATTAAAATCAGAGTCATATTTCATTAATAAACTCTTATTGAATTTTCTTATATTATAACTGCTATTTACCACTTTGTATTTGTCGTAGAGTTTTCATTTAGTAGTGACATTGCTGTTACAGAATTAAGTTTTATTTTTTCTCATAATTTATTGTGTTTATTTTAGTGTAACACATAAAACTTATACTTATTTTAATTATAATTTTCATCATTTGATGGTCTAGATCTGAGATACAAGTCATATGNAACACATAAAACTTATACTTATTTTAATTATAATTTTCATCATTTGATGGTCTAGATCTGAGATACAAGTCATATGTAATTTGAGATTGTAAATTTGTTGACCTAACCTAAAAACCGTAGGTGAATGCAGTACGAACCATTTATTTATTTTGACAATGTTCATGTAGGTTAGATGTTTATCAGCCATCAGAACTGTCAGTTTCATTTGTTTACATATAATAGGAAGTTATTTTTTTAAAATAAGAACTGGTAAAGAAATTAATTTTTCCTTCAGAGAGAAAGTTGTCAACATTTTGTTATGTGCGAAATTGTGTTTTGTAACTGTGTGAGGCTATACTAGCTAGCCTATGACAGAAACTTTTTTTTTTTAAATGAGATTGTTGAAAATTTTTAGTTTTTTGGCGAATGTTTTAAACTGTTAAAGTAAGTTCAGGCCATATTGGATATTTTGCTAGGGCTGTGGTTATTTGAGGTAATCACCCAGCTAGGAATTTAATGTAATTTATTGCTAAATGAGACCGAATTGCAACAAAACCAGGCATGTACGTTGGTACAAATACATGGTAATGTTTTTAAGTCTAGAAGAGGCCAATGTTCGGACAAAACCCATGTTTTAAATGTTAGGTATGGTTCGCCTTCCGCGTTCATATTAAGTGATGTGCAAAGACTGTAGTATGCACGTATAAGTCCGGGAGTTTATTATTTAGGGACAAATTTTAGACATAGAAGAGGAACAACTACAGCAGTGGAGACATCTACAATTTTGATTTACATGTGCTGGTGTGGCTAGATGCTATGTCTACTACTATCAGCATTTTCATTTACAGATAAGTCTGAACAATCTCAACAGTGTGTGGCTCTATTCAATTCTGCCCCACTATTAAATTATCTTTTTTTTCAGTTAGCTCTAACCTCACCACAAATACTCTGTATGAAAGAGAAATGCTCATTATCATATTTTCCATGTTCAAATGCAAATATTGGCTAGCTAGTGTCGGCATAAATCTCTATATAAGTTGTTGATTGGTAAATTAATCCTATCCAAGTATGTTATTAATTGAAAGTATGCATAGTTCTATTTGATAATATAATCTGTCTGCTCATCCTGCTATTCTTAAACATTATTTACAGTAATTATTCAGTAGCTAGTTGTTGTATTTTTTTGTTTTAGTATGTTGACTTGCAGATAGTTGAAAGTTTTCGTAAGTACCTGTCAGGTTGTATAGCAGAAGTTGAGATTTGGTAAGTTCTTATTGGTGGTCACATTTCTGCTGTGCCTTATTTCTACTCATGTCTGCAGTGTTAGCTGGGCAAGAAACTCTCACGAGACATACACTATTTATTAATTTTTGTTACATTACATTAGTAAGTTCAAACATTACTCACCTAATTATATATTATTTATAACTTTACACAATAATACCTAAAACACAAATTAACTGTGCCCTATGAGCCATGCTCAAAGTTATAATTTTAAGTTATTACTTACAGACTCACTAGAGTCATAAGATAACTCTACGATTTAACTAGAAATTAATACTCTCTTAAAGAAATAGAATCATTATTTAGAAAATGTGTTCNATAAGATAACTCTACGATTTAACTAGAAATTAATACTCTCTTAAAGAAATAGAATCATTATTTAGAAAATGTGTTCAACAACCTGTGGAAGCTTAGGCAATGTACCTACATTCGGTGCACAACTGTAAAACGTATTCTGTTAAACGGTAGAATTTAAAGTTCAGTTTTGGTTGCATTGCCATACTCCAGGGAAACAGTTTTTTGTGACTACAAGGACGTACCCAGCTTTCTATGATTTACAACATGTGATTGGTCAAAAGGGATGAGCCCCTGCATTCTTTCATTNATAAGATAACTCTACGATTTAACTAGAAATTAATACTCTCTTAAAGAAATAGAATCATTATTTAGAAAATGTGTTGAACAACCTGTGGAAGCTTAGGCAATGTACCTACATTCGGTGCACAACTGTAAAACGTATTCTGTTAAACGGTAGAATTTAAAGTTTTAGTTTTGGTTGCATTGCCATACTCCAGGGAAACAGTTTTTTGTGACAAGGACGTACCCAGCTTTCTATGATTTACAACATGTGATTGGTCAAAAGGGATGAGCCCCTGCATTCTTTCATTCCTCCTTTAATACCCCTTGTCCTCCTCTACAGCCATTGCTCCACCTGCTTTGGGGTGAAGAATCCTCAACTCCACCACTTGGCATTTCCAAAAAGATTTCTCCATCCCCCCTCAAAAACATTGGCTGAGCAGCAACTTCTGTCTTTGTTTAGTTTTTAAGTAGAAGATAAGTAGAGGTATGTGTTCTGTAATTAATTAGGAGGGTTGCGCACTACAGCCGTCCCTCAGCAGCTGCCTCTGATTATTATAATACGGTACCCACTTTACTGCACATTTTGTGTTTGCAATGTTTTACTGAATGTAATGTGTTGATTGTGTTCAGAATTTTTTTTAGTCAACACACTTAAGTGTGTGAGAATCTTAAGTTATATATTTATGTGGCAAATAGTGATTTTGAATGAAGTGGCTAATAATTTATCATTAAACATTATTGAAGTACATATTTGTTCTTTGTGTTACAGACTCTGTAATCTGAAATTGCTGAAAAGGAGTAGAAACAGGGGTTCATCATGCAGTGGTGATGATTTGATGCCACAGAGGAAAAAGAAACTGAAGAAAGACAATGATAAAGTGGCTGAAGACGACAGTTCTAAGAGCAGTAAAATGTCTCTATCGGATATTGATGGTGAGACATGCATTGTAATTGTATGGTGTCCAGCATACTGTGTGTGTGTGTGTTGAATATTCAGTAAATTCTTTAAAACTTATACTAGCTATTTTAGATTTATATTCTTATTACATGAAAATAATACCGTGGATTCTCTTTAGTTTTTCAGGGGACTGACAGAACAATTCAATACATTGCAGGCATACAATAGACGTGGGAATAACTTTTACATCCTAGAAATACACAGTATAAGATGTTTGTGTTTAGCATAATGGTATATCTAAGTTAGTTGTACATAATTAAAAAAGAATTACAAGAAAACAATAGATAAGGGAACATTTGAAAACATAAACAAGTATTTGATGCGTAACGTTGGATGGCTGATGGTTCCGTCACGGTTAAATAAGGTTTTGACGTGTTGGTTAGAGACACAGGTGATTCAACTGGCNTTGGATGGCTGATGGTTCCGTCACGGTTAAATAAGGTTTTGACGTGTTGGTTAGAGACACAGGTGATTCAACTGGCTGACCTTATTAATGGCTGACTGGGTCCCGGCCGGTATATAATGCAGGGTGTGTGGCTTGAAGGCACGATACAAAGTCAAACGTGGGCTTAGCGGTCCTGCATACTGGGTGGCACACAGACATGGGATTATCTGTGCTGGAGGTGGCTGCTGACCCAGCTGCTGCTTCTGCTGCTGGAGTTGACTAGAAAAAGTGCCCCGACCTGGGGTGACAGTGGTGCTGCGGCTGGCAGTGCTGCGGTGAGTCCAGGAAGGGCTGCTGGTCCGGCGACACTGGAACCAGGGATTCACGATCCCTAGTGGAATGGGCTGTTCCTGATTGAGGTTGGTGATGATCGGGTGTGGTCGGTCGGTGGTCTTGATCAGGGGCTGAAATGAGTGAGAGGGAGCTGGGGAGGTGAGGCCTCCCCAACTGTCGGGCGGCTCTTGAGCTCGTTCCTGAGGGGTTATGCAGCAAAGTGCATTTGGGGTTGGGTTACAGCTCCCGTTGGCTTTGGAGGACACAGCTGCCTTCCTTTCCTGCCTCCCTTTCCTGCCTCTTTGTACCACACCTTTGGGTTTACGGCATACAGGTAGGTGCAAATATTGGCCTCACAAGAGGATAGCAGGCGACAATGTTCTCTAGCTAGGTGTAGAACCAAGCCCAGGCCAAGCCGGCCAGAGTCGTACCAGATTACTCCAACAGGCGACAATTCAACGCGGTGGTTGGAGTGGTGGGTTTACTCTAGAAGTCCGACGATGACGTTGGGTGTATGTCCAATGGTGGGCAGTCCTCTAGAACCAGTCAATCACTCCTTGCGGCATCAGTTCAGCGTGGTGAATAGAGTGAATTGGCTGGGCTAGCTGACCGACAGCCCTTGGATTGTGTTGCTGGTGGTTGTGGCTCTACTTTACTGCGCACCAGGTGCACAGTATGGGTGGCCGTCAACTGGGTGTGTTTCACGACGTACGTGCANGTGGCTCTACTTTACTGCGCACCAGGTGCACAGTATGGGTGGCCGTCAACTGGGTGTGTTTCACGACGTACGTGCACCCAGTTAAGGGAACTCGCAGTCCTATTCTAGGTTTGGTAATTGGTTTGTCAAAGATGCAGTCTCCTGCTTTACCCTGGTGGGCTGATGTCTACAGTCACCCTATAATGAGCACTCCGAGTTTTGAGAGAAAACGTGTTTATTCCGTGAGGAATACACACGGTGGCCCATTATACCTCCTAACTAATCAGGAACTGAACGGAAGTAAACTACATAAACCAAGTGAAGGGGACCTTGNGTGGCTCTACTTTACTGCGCACCAGGTGCACAGTATGGGTGGCCGTCAACTGGGTGTGTTTCACGACGTACGTGCGCCCAGTTAAGGGAACTCGCAGTCCTATTCTAGGTTTGGTAATTGGTTTGTCAAAGATGCAGTCTCCTGCTTTACCCTGGTGGGCTGATGTCTACAGTCACCCTAGAATGAGCACTCCGAGTTTTGAGAGAAAACGTGTTTATTCCGTGAGGAATAGACATGGTGGCCCATTATACCTCCTAACTAATCAGGAACTGAACGGAAGTAAACTACATAAACCAAGTGAAGGGGACCTTGNGGTGGCCCATTATACCTCCTAACTAATCAGGAACTGAACGGAAGTAAACTACATAAACCAAGTGAAGGGGACCTTGGTCTAACCTGAACAAGAGCAAATGTGGCTAGGTAGCTATAATAACAACTGTCCCTAACTATCTCAATGCCATTGTCCAGAAGGGACTTTTTTGGACCACTACCAGAAGGGTAGTGTGATTGCCTTTATGAGAAGGGTATGCTGTTAAAAGGGTTCGAAGACTTGTTTGGGGGTTGCTGGTGCAGGTCTTGAAGAGCTTCTGGTAGTTGGTGAAGACTTTAGTGTCAGCAGAGCTCCCCATCACACGAGGTGGTGGAGCGAGCTGCTGGAGATGAACTCGGGAGTACAACTGGAGAACAACTGACGTTCCTCGGCTGTGCATGGCCATATATTATATTTTACCTGCCCATGGGCTCGTCTGGGGTGCGGGGGTGCAGGCAGCGAGCTAGTCGTCGTCCTCCTCCTCCTCCTCCTCCCCCTCCTCCTCCTGGGGAGAGCTTTACTTTCTATCGCATTCCCTTGGTCCGGGGCTGAACTATGCGCCTCTGTAATGCTGTGTTACCGTAGTTGCATGAGTTTAGGTGTTTAATGCGGTTGCTAGGCCAACTTCAATCACACGTGAGGGGGTGGCAAGTCGTCTGATGTAAGGGCAAACGATCTTGGCTGATGTGTCCATGGGTGCCCCCACAACTAGGGGCAAACTTGGATGCTCTCGTAGCAAGTCGTTTCGTGGTTCAAACCCCACCTGGGGTAACATGATGATACGTACAGATGAGGCGAAGTCGTGTTTCTATCTATATCAAATAAGCATCACGCATCAGATTGTAATTGCTAAAAACATGTAAGAAAATTTTTTATTAGTTTTACTTTATTTGCAAAAATATGGTGGAACTGCGCTATAATGGCAGCTGATAATAAGATAAATAATTGCTTTAGCGAATTATCATTATAACAAAAATGTATTGCGCAACATCATTTAATGCATTGTTATAGAACACTCACTCAATGGCCACTCTGTATTTTCTGAATGCAGTGAAGCGCATTATAAAAACTGACACTTCAACCATTAAAAAAAATTGTGACACATTTGACAGCTGCATTTTTCACAATTGACTATAGTTTGCATAAAGATTATTTTAATTAAACTAAATGATAACTGTTTGGAAATTCACCGCAATATTTTTTTCTGTAGTCCCCCCAATTTGTAAATGCACTATTTCAGACTGAAAATAAACATTACACATTACAGCTGTTTGAACCATTTGAATGATACAGCCTCTAATCTGAACTGCACTGTGTTGTTGCTGCACTAATATTACCTAGAACAGCAATCTTTATTTGTTCTTTTTTCAAACATAATCAGTATGGAAGGCTGATTGCTATAGTTTACAAATGAACTGACATTCACTTGCTCTTCCAGTGGCCATATCTTTGGGTCTTTTGCTTTGGCAGCCTTGTTTGTTGTCCGTTACCTCCCATTTGCCTTGCTCAAGCTATCAATACTTATTTTAATCTCTTTTTCATTCTCAGAATGCAGCTCCACCTGGCAAAAGGTCAATAGTCAACCAAGTTCGAAAGGGGTGGAATGCTTGCTGTTTACATTCGTCTTTTCTGCATATCACTTGCTAGCATGGCTGCCGATGCTTTTCCACAAATTGAACTCCTGAACCTTGTANCATTCGTCTTTTCTGCATATCACTTGCTAGCATGGCTGCCGATGCTTTTCCACAAATTGAACTCCTGAACCTTGTAAATAAATCGCTTTCCATTTTCATTACTTATCATATATGTGCAGTTTGTTGGTTGCTAAATATATGGTTTGTAATTTAAGATGTCAAATCCTACAGTATAACAATTTTTCTAACTGTGCTGTGACTGTACAATGGGTAACTTGTTGAGAATTTAGTACGACTTGGTTTGGTAAAAGAAATGCTCTTAGATGGCAATGAAAGTGTGCCTGAATGTGTGTTGAAAATTTGTTTAAGTTGGTATGGTAATGTATGTTAAATCCTGATGTGTAGAGTGTATATGACAACCTCGTGTTGGCTAATATGGTGATTTGTTTTTGTTACAACACGCAGTCTTCTATTATGTTTAGTGTAACATTTCAATTTGAATTGAACTCGAAATTGACTGAAGAATACCATAAATATCACAAATACACCCAAACTGGATTGATTAGAATCCGGATCAAAATATTACACCAAAAATTGCCATTAGGAATCATTATGAACAGGGACTGAAAACAAAACATACAAAATGCCATTTTGGAGAGCATTCTTTGTATGTTTTACATTGACTGAAAATGTGTAACAAGAAAAAAGAACAGAGAAATGTGTGGTCAGAGAAAGATGACGTGTGGCACATATAGTAAGTAGAGAACGTCGCTGCCACCCTCCCCCGCCATATTATCCTCCCCGCGAGCGCCTACAAGTTGACACGCGTCGCGGGACACGTGGACAGCCAGGACAGGTCAATCCAGAGGACGGATACTCAGTTACACCTGTCGCTGCAGCGCGGGACCTCTCTTCTCCACCCCCCTAGCAAGCCCCGTGAAATTTGTACACGCAGAAGAATGACGAGATATGTTGGCGATTTCCGCCACGAGCGACGTTAATACACGTGCTGAAGGAACACGCACCGAGAATAAGCTGAAAGTGTACGCCAGGGGCCCCTGGCACACTCCACCCACCCCCACCCCCTAACCTTCAAGAACCATGGCGCGTGGATGAAGTGCTCTTTTGTTCTGCGCACTTCCTACTCCTCCCTCCCCCAACAAGGAAAGGCGCATGTACAGTTTTAGGGAGGGAGCCAAGAGACAATATAAGCCTCTTTGCGGGGAGGGTTGGGATCAGTTGAAGGTCATCAGTTGAAGGACATCAGTGAATCGGAGTCAGTCATATCGGGGCAGTCGGAAGATGCGATACTCCGCACCAGGAGAATGTTACGTCAGCCAGTCATATAGAATCGCGAGCCGAGAGAGGACGGGAGTGCAGAGCCATTACCGAGGCCGGGGAGATCGGACCCCCGGCCGCGTGAGTTCGCAGAGACAGTCAGTGCAACGAGTGGCAGGTGGCGCNGTCAGTCAGTCAGTCAGTCAGTCAGTCAGTCAGTCAGTCAGTCAGTCAGTCAGTCAGTCAGTCAGTCACCAGTCAGAATAACACACCGAGAAGGCGGAGTCGAGTGGTGAACTTCAACGAGGAGTGCCATGTCGGAAAAGTGGGAGTAGTCCAGTGCAGCCCCACGCCGAGAACGTAGAGGCCGGGGTGGGGGCCCGCCAGGGGTCCCTCGCCGGGATGTGGTAGGGAAGTAATCAGTCCGTTAGAACCCTACGCCGCGAACGGGAGCGAGTGGTGAGCTCCACTGAGGAGCGTCATGTCGAGAGGAAGCCAACTGAGTGCAGCACAACAACAGGAACCAGTCAGAGGGCCGGTAACATGGCCACCCAACTCACCAGAACACAAGTTACCGCCGCTGGAACAGGGCCGGTAACATGGCCATCCAACTCACCAGATCTCATCTACTGCCGGAACAACTACCCCGCAACAAGTACAGATAAGTAACAACGTCGTCACTCTGGGACGTGTCCCGTCACCTAATGCCCCCACAGCGTTGGAAACTTAGCCAGAACATTGTAATCAGCCCTTCAGGCCAAGAACTCGCAGAGTCGAAACTTATAGTAAATACCTGGCACAAGGTGCCAGGAAAGTATGTATAAACTTCGGGGAATGTATGAATGAATTCCCGTTAAATAAACTGGTTCAAAACCAAAATGTGATGAAGTAATTGTCTGATATACCTTCAACCTTCAAGGGACCTTATAGTCTGTACCATCGAACATTAACTAGGGCCCTACGAATCATCCTGTATACCGCAGGTGGGGAGTAGCGTCAAAGAGGTTGAGCATTTGCTAAGAATTTTGGCATTTATACNACAACTACCCCGCAACAAGTACAGATAAGTAACAACGTCGTCACTCTGGGACGTGTCCCGTCACCTAATGCCCCCTACAGCGTTGGAAACTTAGCCAGAACATTGTAATCAGCCCTTCAGGCCAAGAACTTGCAGAGTCGAAACTTATAGTAAATACCTGGCACAAGGTGCCAGGAAAGTATGTATAAACTCCGGGGAATGTATGAATGAATTCCCGTTAAATAAACTGGTTCAAAACCAAAATGTGATGAAGTAATTGTCTGATATACCTTCAACCATCAAGGGACCTTATAGTCTGTACCATCGAACATTAACTAGGGCCCTATGAATCATCCTGTATACCGCAGGTGGGGAGTAGCGTCAAAGAGGTTGAGCATTTGCTAAGAATTTTGGCATTTATACNGAATCATCCTGTATACCGCAGGTGGGGAGTAGCGTCAAAGAGGTTGAGCATTTGCTAAGAATTTTGGCATTTATACATATCAACAAAATAATATCAGTGTTCAGCTTTTTGTAAGTTGTTTGTTTTCTATTTCAGCCAGTCAACAACTTTGTCAGCATTCAGTCTTGTTTACACTTCAGTCCATGCTCAAAACTTTGCATTAAAGGCTTGCTTTCTATACAAGTTCATTCTGTGTTCACTACGTCTTGACTACAATCTTGAGTTCTTTCAATCCAAAATTGTACTCTAAAAGTGTTATTTGTTTATCATTCCTGCATCAGTAAGTGATCAGTAGGTAAATAAGAACATGTAAAGATTATTTATATCCCATTGCAAACTTTCATGGTTTAATTTTTTTAACTTCACACTTAAATACTGTAAAGAACTCCTGCAAGATATGTTGTTAGTAAATTCGTTGATTTTTTACACTATTTAAAAATGTTTATGCCTTAATTACAGCATAATCTATTGCTTATTGTTATATTTGCTTTTGAAGATAATAATATTTCATTATTTTCTTAATGGTCAAACAATTATTGAATACATGATGGGGAAGGAACAATTTGTATAATAAAAACTGTATTTAGAGAGTAATACTACAGTATTTTTTAGCCTTAACACACAGTGGGATGAGCAAACTCTCTTCTCAAGTTCCACTCATTATAACAAAACTGCAAGTTCATATAAAAGGTGTGGGTTTTCGATAATCGTTCACAAAATCAAGCCTTAAACATTACCAAATTGAAATTAAAAAACTAAGCAGAAGTCATTAAAAACAGTAATAAAAAATGAAGGGAAATCTAAGCTGTAATACGACAAGTGAAGTACGAAAGCAAGCGAGCGTTAGCACAATGGCAGGACAACACATGTTGGTAGCTGTGTGCGGAAACATTGGACCACCTGTGGGGAAGAGGGTGAGTGTTGAGAGGTGGAGTCAATGGGTATTGGCCAGCGCTGGTGGTCTAGAAGGGGGTCGGGGTGGTATCTATTTTTAGATATGCGCTATGTCTACTACAGCACTCACTGAGAGAAGCACATATAAAAAGTGCAACAAGTTAATTTTTCAAGTGATTTACCCAAAATANCTACTACAGCACTCACTGAGAGAAGCACATATAAAAAGTGCAACAAGTTAATTTTTCAAGTGATTTACCCAAAATTTTAAACTTTTTTCAGCCATATTTTTCAGTGTTCCTCAAAATGTGTTGTTATAGAAAGACGAACACTGTAAATTGAGTCACTATAGTGAGTTTTTTTTGTTTTTTTTGGAAGAAAATTTTTTGTGAGATTGAATTGTGTGATATTCTTCTCTTCCAAAACAAAAAAACACCTCTNGTTTTTTTTGGAAGAAAATTTTTTGTGAGATTGAATTGTGTGATATTCTTCTCTTCCAAAACAAAAAAACACCTCTCTACAATGACTCCATTTATGTACTTTCAAAAGAAAACCAAGGTAATATTGGAAGCACATGTTTGATTCAGTGGTCTTAGTACTGGGCAGATGTATGTTTTTCTCACAACATTCCAGCAAGTTTCTTTTTTGTAGCTCTATTACGTTGCTGAGGCCCACGATGGTGTAGTAGTCAGACTACTCGCCTCCCACTTGATTTCTGGAGGGTGGTCACCTGGTTTTTTACATGTGGGAAACACGGTGGATGCTGCAATTGGCTGTCTGGTTTTCTCAGTACTAGTTTCCCCTGCCCTTAACTTTTGCTACTGCTCCATATTCACTTCATTTCTCCTTCATAAACCCTTAGAAGCATGGGAAAGGGCATCATTTAGAGCTGTTTGAGTGCAATGCCACATAAAATAGAGGCCAGACGAGGTAATGCAAACAAATGAGTTTTTTTGCTTGCCATTAAGAAAAGATACAATAATAAATACCTTTTTAAATAATTTTGTTTACATTATTTTTAATTGCTATAGTTAAATAATAAAAATAGCTAAATTTGAGCAAGTGTGTTAATTCATAGCAAATTAAGTTATTGAAATATTGAAAAACTAATAAATACAATTCTTACCTATCACCATCTTGCACAGTTGGTTGTTTAAAGAAAGAATAACACTTGTCATAGAGAGAAGTAATATCAAGCACCATGATGCACTGCAATGGTACTTAGGCAATGAAAATATTTCACACCACTGTCTGTGTAGATAGGCCAGTTTTATCCTGTATTTTCAGCTTGGTGCATCAGTTGTCACACGATTCCCTCGTGGTTAAGATGATTCCTTGTCTGCGGTTTCCTGTATCTAGCTGGGCACTGCTTCTGCAGTCCAAATATTCAATGTTCCTACAGTGCCATACCATGAGGNGCGGTTTCCTGTATCTAGCTGGGCACTGCTTCTGCAGTCCAAATATTCAATGTTCCTACAGTGCCATACCATGAGAGGTGTAGGGGGGGATGGACAATGGTATTTCTTAAAATGAAACAACCGTGCTAGTTACTGACTACAGTCGGTTCACGACTGGAAGAAACTTTTGAAAATCAACCTTTGAAAAAACACCCTAGCCGTTAGCTACATGCATATAACATTACAAACAGCGGCGAGCGCGGATACAGTTATGCCGTTAGGTTGCCAGCACAAAGAGAGGAAATAGTTCTAAATTTTTAACGTAATTGTTAATTTATCGCATACAAATGGGTTTCGAAAAGACTTGTATCTTATTATGCCAATTATTAGTGGCGTGATGCTAACGTATTTAGATTTCCATGTTCCTTGCATACTCACAAGATCACGCTCAAGGTGAAAGTAGAGCGGCCATTTGTTTACAAACCTTCGT
>NQII01001796.1:322415-349482 GCA_002778355.1 Clitarchus hookeri
GAAACATCTAATTTTTAATACTCACATTTTGGGTTTATATAATGAAATGTTTTTCGCTTGCATCACATATTCTTTTGTGTGAAATTCTCAAGATTAAAAACTTTACGGTTGTGGAATATCCATTAATAATATATACATTACTTTTATGATGGGTACGTGCATGTACGAACACATGTACACACGCACAGTGGAATGTAAACATTGCATGTAAACATTGCCATGTGACTGCCACATGGCAATGTTTGTTTACCCTTTGGCAGAAGGATATGAAATGGGCTTGAAAGTAGATCTTTAGCAGGGCTTCAAGAAAGTCTCTTCCAGTCATAAACCGACTATAGTGATCAAATGAATATATTCAACGAACCAAATAGTACAGACCAAAGAGTACAAACCAAAGAGTACAAACTAACTAGATGACAGCAGTAGTTACTTATTTTGATATTATAACAATACCCCCACTATATCAAATAAGTATATNCAAACTAACTAGATGACAGCAGTAGTTACTTATTTTGATATTATAACAATACCCCCACTATATCAAATAAGTATATACATTTAAATTATACAGAAAATCTAAACAAATTTAATACCCAACATGTTCATGAGGTGATAATGTTTAACAATGTTCAAACTCTTGGTTAACAAGTGAGCTGGCATCTCATTTGTCTCCAAGTGTTTCAGTTTTACAATTTTATTACTGACACATTTTCTACAAAAATGATAGCGCACATCAATGTGTTTAGTTCGCTTANCAAACTAACTAGATGACAGCAGTAGTTACTTATTTTGATATTATAACAATACCCCCACTATATCAAATAAGTATACACATTTAAATTATACAGAAAATCTAAACAAATTTAATACCCAACATGTTCATGAGGTGATAATGTTTAACAATGTTCAAACTCTTGGTTAACAAGTGAGCTGGCATCTCATTTGTCTCCAAGTATTTCAGTTTTACAATTTTATTACTGACACATTTTCTACAAAAATGATAGCGCACATCAATGTGTTTAGTTCGCTTATGGTAAACATTATTTACAGAGAGTTTAAGTGCCCCTTGATTGTCATTTAACACAGTTATAGGATATAGATCTCCAGTTATTTCACACAACAAGTTGCGCAAATATATTGCTTCTCTATACGCTTCTGTGACACCCATGTATTCTGCTTCCGTGCTTGATAAAGCTACGGTTTTGTGTTTCTTTGTTTCCCACGAGATTGCACACCCAGCCAATACAAAGCACAAGCCAGTGTATGACTTCCTATCTATAACATTATTTCCCCAATCAGCATCAACAAACCCTTCTAACTGCGGATTGCCGTTTTTTCTATATTTGAGACCAAAATGCTTTGTTTTCTTTAAGTACCTCAGCACTTGTTTAGCATACAACCATGTTTCCTTATTATAACAGTTATTAAATTGGCTTAAGTAACTAATCGCAAATGCTATATAAGGCCTAGTTAAAACCGCCAAATACATAAGACTTCCAANATCACAAATGCTATATCAGGCCTAGTTAAAACCGCCAAATACATAAGACTTTCAATAAGCTGTTGGTATGGCATTTGGTCTTTACAATTTTCCTCTTTATTAATATTTAATTTAACCTCTAAAGGAGTATCTGCAATTTTACATTCTGTCATATGGAATTTTTTTAATAATTGGTCCATATAATTTTTTTGAGTCAAAGTAATTTCACCTTTAATTTTGTCTACATTTACACTCATTCCAAAACATTGCCTAACCTCTCCTAAGTCCTTGAATTTAAACTGTGACTCTAATGCAATTTTTAAAACATAGTTTCATTATCATCATTAGAAAAAATTAAGAAGTCGTCGACATAAAGTGTAACAATTGTTCTGCGACTATTCTTATTTTTGCTATACAAACAAGATTCTTATAACCCATTTTGATGAGACACTCATCTACCTTCTTGTACCATGAACTTGAAGACTGCTTTAAGCCATAAATGGCCCGTTTTAATTTAAGTACTTTTCCACAACTTTTTGTTACAGGAAAACCATCTGGTATTTGCATATAAATTGTTTCCTCAAGCTCCCCATTCAAGAAAGTCGTAGTCACGTCAAGATGTGTTATATTTAAACCTAACTGAGCAGATAATGCAAATAACAATCTCAGTGTTGTATGCCAAACAACAGGTGAAAATGTATCTGAATAGTCCACATCTTATTTTTGCATATAACCACACGCCATGAGCCTAGCACGATAACGAACATTATTATCATTGTCATATTTNAACCCATTTGCACTTCACAACCGCACCACTTTATGGAGCATCTACCAACTCCCACGCACTATTATCATCAAAACACTTAAGTTCTTCAGTCACAGCCTTTAACCACTCCTCCTTTTCAGGTCCTTTTAGTGCTTATTCCGGAGATAAGCTGCTTGCATCATAAAATACATTTTCATCAACACACATATCTGAGAATCCTAAACGATCTGGTTTCTTTCTGCTCCTCATTGGCCTGTTTTCTGGTTCAGTCATTTCAGTAGTATCATCAGTGTCTTCACCTTCACTGAGTGTAAACAACTCATCCGATGATTCTACCACTGACTCATCAATTTTTGCAGAAGTGTCCCGCACTGAATCCAAACTTTCTTCTTTTTGTTCAGCATTAAATGTGCTCTCATTTACTGGTATGATAGCTTCTTCCATGATGATGACATCTCTGCTAGTTGTCATAGATTTAGTCCTTGGGTTGTAAAATCTGTTGTAACCTTTGACATTTTCTGGAAATCCCATCTATATATGTTTCTCTGATTTCTTGTCCCATTTTTGTTTTCTTTCCTTTGCTACATGAACCATCACAGTACTGCCAAATATTCTCAAATGGTTTATGTCAGGTTTTCTTCCTGTCCACATTTCAAATGGCGTTTTTCCATCCAACACCGATGCTACAATTCGATTCTGAAGATAAACAGCTGTGTTTGTCGCCTCAGCCCAAAATTCTTTGCCGAAGTTTGTGTCAAACAACAGGCACCTCGCTTTCTCCACAATTGTGCGATTACGGCATTCACATCATCCATTTTGCTCTGGTGTGTAGGTGTATGTTTTTTGATGATTAATCCCTTCCTTTAGCAAGTATGTATCAAATTCTCTATTACAAAACTCACCTCCATTGTCACTTCTCAATGTTTTGATTCTTTTGTTAGTTTCATTTTCCACTTTTGCTTTAAATTCCTTAAAACAAGCCAAGGCTTCGCTTTTGTATTTTAGAAAATATACAAATATCATGCGACTTTAATCATCGACAAACAGCAAAAAGTATTAATAACCACCAATGGATTCTTTCTACATAGGTCCACAAATGTCTGTGTGAACTACTCTGAGTATCTCATTACTTCTTGAACCAACATGAGCAAAAGGCAGTCGACTTTGCTTACCTTCACCGCAAACTGCGCAAGATGACTTACTTATGTCAGCTTTTTCATCAAGGTCAATACCCTCTGTGGCAGTTTTCATTTTATTCAAATAGTTGCTGTTTATGTGACCTAATCTGCGATGCCATGTGTTTGCATACACCACAGATGCAGCCAATACACTTTGTGGCATTCTCAACTTGTAAACTCCATTTATTAACGAAGATGTTGGCCACTAATACACCATTTGCATTGTAAACATCGCAACTTTCACTGGCACCTCAAACTCACACTCTTCAGTTTTGGTTACAATATCGACGTCACCGGTGCACAAAACCCGAACTTTATTATTGCTTGCAACAATAATTTCTTTATTTTCTAGGTATGAAGCATTCCTAATCNGGTGCACAAAACCCGAACTTTATTATTGCTTGCAACAATAATTTCTTTATTTTCTAGGTATGAAGCATTCCTAATACAACTTTCGTTTCCCGTCAAGTGCACGCTTGCACCCGAGTCAATGTACCACTCATCTTTGCCAAAATTCCCTCTTAGAAGCACTGCACTGAATGCGTTTGTTTGTTTACGAAACATCTTCTTGTCACTTGAACCGCCAAAATCATTTGGGCACTGGTTTTTGTAATGACCGAGCTGTTTACATTTGTAGCATTTGACATGTGCTTTGGCGTTTTCTCCATTTTTGCTTCTACCTGCCTTGACATTATTGTTAGGTTGCCACTTTTGTGAACTCGCAAATGCGCCGCTAACTTCATTACGATATTTTATGTTCACATCCGTTTCCATATCCAACAACTTCGATTTAATGGCGTCTGTTGTGATGGGAATTCCTGAATGCTCAATAGCCATAATCATAGGGGAATATTTTTTCGTCAATCTGGCTAGCAATAAACATCCGATCCACTCGTCACTGATGTTAAACCCGGTCCCACATAACCTCTGACCGGTTTCTACCATTTGCGTTACATACAACATCATAGAATTGCTGCTTTCCAGGCGAATCAAGATTAAATTCCGCAGTAAACTTATTCTTCTAGAAATACCTGCATCGTCGAATAGAGCCTTCAGCTTGTCCCGCAGTTCTTTTGAGGTCGTCACATTCTTAATATGAACGAATAACGTCGAGTCGATGGTCATGATCAGTTTAGCCTTGGTCTTCGCTTCATCTGTGGCTTCTACACTTTTCCCGGTAACTGGTTTAATGCAATGAAGCATTCCCTCCAGGATTAGAAAATTCTCCGCTGCGAAAGTCCAATCACTGTAGTTTTCCCGACCCTTCAACTTAGGTACGTTAACTTGATAGTTGGATGCCATATTTACTGCTTACACGAATACAAATAGTACCACTACGAACTTCTATCTCTGTCGTATACCGTTGCGAGAAATACAGTTTCTAACATTTATTTTGACTGGAATTACGGGTCTGGGCCCATAACCTAAAATGAAACAACCGTGCTAGTTACTGACTAGTGATCGAATAAATATATTCAACGAACCAAAGAGTACAGACCAAAGAGTACAAACCAAAGAGTACAAACTAACTAGATGGCAGCAGTAGTTACTTACTATATTATAACATTTTGACGCATTCTGCGTCCCTATATTTTATTCGTCAGAACACACGCTCTGGCGAAGCTCGCAGGCGGACGACCGCAATAAGGATTAAGGGTTTTGCGGACGTGATGGGAGAATGGCGCCAGGACGGCCCGGCGGAACGACCACGTNACCGCAATAAGGATTAAGGGTTTTGCGGACGTGATGGGAGAATGGCGCCAGGATGGCCCGGCGGAACGACCACGTGCGGAGGAAGGCGGATGCAGCTGCATCTCGCAGCTGCCATGGGACGCTGAGCCCACACCAGCGGCTGAGTCTGTCCCGGGCTAGTTTCAGCAATAAACACTGAGAGCTTTTAGCGGGCATACTGGGAGAATAGCGACACAATATAAAGGCATAAAAATAACACGTGCGCTGAACCAAAGGGGCCACCCAAGAGTTCCTGCACGTGCAGAACGGAACAATAAACGGCCATACCAGAGTCGAGGGGCGACGCCAGGCCGACGGCGGTGTTTTACGACTCAGGGGGGACGCGGCAAGCACCCCGGCCACGTGCAGAGACGGTACAAGTTGAATATGGCGATCGAGCCTACAAAACCACGAGGAGGAGGGAGGAACGGATCAGTCAGTCTAGGATCGAGCAGTCAGGCAGTCAGTCGGGGTACCTGAAGCGAGGCGTCCGGGTCGAAGCCGGACGAAGCCAGTGCGAGGATCGATCAGTCAGTTGAGAGACGTCAACGAGTCAGTCAGTCGGAGGACCTGAAGTGAGGCGTCCGGATCGAGAATGCATCACGACGTCGACCTCAGTCGGAGGCCGTCAAACGGGACGTGCGACGGGAAGAGTCCGAGAAAACGCGGCAGTCGGCCGACGGGAATCTAGGAGGGCGGAGCGAATCCGGGAGAAGACGACAACGGCAGCCGGCCGTCGTCAGACGAAGAGTGCTGAGTGGACCCGGGAGGAGGAGCTTCGAGATCAGGCGTCGAGACGCCCACCAAGTGCCGGAGCAGTCCCAAGTCGCCAGCCGAGAGAAGACAGCGCCTCCATCCAGATAAGTAGAGTCATCCAGCGAGTGTGAAGAATCTTGCCTTCCCCCCCTCCACGACGCGAAGCGCCGCGCCAAACAATACGGAGCCTACGTATAAAAGGGAAGGGGAGTGTTGTCTCGTGTGTACATGTATAAGTGGCCCTGTTAAGCGTTAATAAAACTGATTTATTGGTAACCTGAAAACGAGGTGAATTTATTAGTAAATTGGACCTAGAGACAATAGTGTCGACGTATTCCTACGCCCTAACACTGAGGGCTAGCCTCAATTGCTGGGGCCTTACGCAGAGAGCAGATTCAATACCTACTTATAAACCATAGCATTGGGCAGGTATCAATTTCTCACATGCTTATTACATACATACAATTATCATACATTGAAACCACAATACAGTATTTATTGGTGGGGAATAATATTTTAGTTGAAAATATTACAAGATCTTATGCATTTTTATTGAATTTAAAATATGCAAAAATAACGCCATGCTGATCCTGAATATTTGCAATGTTTCCTGGACTCCCATTTTTTATCTCTACACCTTTGCAATCCATGTAATTAAAATAAATCATGGATAAACTGCAGGAAAAGTTTCTTATGCTNTTTTTATCTCTACACCTTTGCAATCCATGTAATTAAAATAAATCATGGATAAACTGCAGGAAAAGTTTCTTATGCTGAAATTTGCAGAAAAATTCAGAGAAAAACATTAAAAACCTGTGTAAAATTGCCTGAGGTTTTTCCTGAAAAACTTGGAAATATTCAGTAAATCATAAACGGCATGTCTTACAAAAATTATGTTTTGACAGNGAGGTTTTTCCTGAAAAACTTGGAAATATTCAGTAAATCATAAACGGCATGTCTTACAAAAATTATGTTTTGACAGAAGTTGAAGTATACAAAATTTACATAAAGATTTCCAGAATTAGTCAAAATCAACAATTTCTTTTTCCAGGGATAAAATTTATTAAATTGAATAAAGCAGTTAAGGCACATAAAATATCCAGTAAGATCGCCAAAATTTACTGAAATGCACATGTTTTTCCCAGTATTTTGTCTGAGTAAACAAACATTTCAGTAAATCTAATACGGTACTTCTTGTGAATAAAAACTCTACTATATAGTAAAGAATGCTAATTTTTCTACAATATTTCCAAAATATACTGAAATATACCCATGTTCACATCTCCCATAACATATCTGGTATGTACAACAATTCACCAAAATATCTTGCAGGCGGCAAGAATGATAAGTAACCTAGATGTGCAATTAGTGGTGGAAATGGCAATACATGCAATACGAAATGCACCTGGCACCTTTCAACATACATAAGCAATGTTGAGGTTTTTTCTACGCAGGTTAGGAACAAAAAAGATTTGTTGTGGAAGAGTGTGGTATAGGGAAAATTTCTGCTGCATGGTACGCTGGTGTTCCAAAGAGGTCACTTTTAAGCTGGCAGTTAATGGATTAATTTTATATATTTGCGTGTAAAATTTGTGTTTGGCTCAAATTGTAATATGTACTTGCCCCAGCCAAAATTTTAAGTAATAACTTGATTTCGTAACTATTATTCACGTTCTACAATAGTGTTCACAAGTGTTAATTGTAAAAATAAAACTGTGCTTTGCATTGACAGTTAATAAGCAAGGTTATTTCAACATAAAAAGTTACNAAACTGTGCTTTGCATTGACAGTTAATAAGCAAGGTTATTTCAACATAAAAAGTTACGAATTTAATTGCGAAATAAATACAGCTGTCCTTTAAAGAAACTTTATAATTTCTTCTTTTTTTTTTTTTTTTTTTAAGAAACAATGCAGGAAAGCCCAAAAATGATATTTTTTAAAACTATTTTCACTATTGTTTTTTAATTCAGGTATCATATGTGGACATATTTAGATATTTCCACTCTTGCTAAGAAAAATTTAATGATTTTACACAATGATATTTATTTGATGAAAATTGCAATTATCTCATTTACGTACATTATAATGGAAAAATCCTGTATACATGCAACATCAGTGCACCCTGGCTGCGTAAAATTTTTAGTTTCCAAACTAAAACCTAAATAGAATAAACATTAGCAATGTACATATTTAGAAAACTTCACTATGTACTTCACACCATTTTAGTGGCCTCGGGAAAACATGTACAGCCAGAAATATACATTTCAAAAACACATAATTACTTAATCATAGAATGTGCTAGTAGTAAAATAACTCAGATGTGAACTCTCCCGCAGATACACTCGTTTTCAGCTGTGGGTGCATTGAAGATAGGGCATGGTGACGTGAGAATGATTTGTACTTCCCGAGAATTCGGAAACAGGTTACTTTTGGGTTAGTTTCAGGATAAAAATTTTATGATTTAAATAAAATTTCATAAATTTACACAAACATAAATTACTAGATCATAATATACATATCAAATTATTTTTGCAAGGCGTTTGCTGCATTCAAGGCAAGATACAGTTTGTAGATTATGCAGGTCTATAAATATCTCTTAAACCCTATGAGATGTTGGCATGCTTTAGTTTCAAAATACTACATTTACAGATTCTCAAAAAAAAATTATTTAATGCTACAAAATTCAATAACAGAGGTAGAGAAAATGAAAATATGTTTTCATAGATTCCTCAATGTGTTAAACAAAAAAGTTAAACCAAAAGTAATATGGTGACGAATGCAGGCTGTTTCCGCCTAATAAGTTCCATATCTGCAACCCATATTGCNGTTAAACCAAAAGTAATATGGTGACGAATGCAGGCTGTTTCCGCCTAATAAGTTCCATATCTGCAACCCATATTGCAACATACATGGGGTAGGGATGTAGCTTCTTTTAGCACTCGCTTGGCAAATTCATATTTCACTCTACTGTACTTTCTTGCGAGAGGTTTTCGTGAGAGTTGCTTTGTTAAAAATGAGTCTACACTGATGCATGACGCGTAGCTGACAATATCTGTTTTTGTTTCTCCGACTTCAACTCAGCTTGCGAGACGTCATGGCAACCATCTGAGGAGCGAATCAGAGACAGCTGCATCCAGAAGACAACTGATACACTGAATGTAGCAAGTTGTACTAAATACACACGTCAGTCATTTGCCCCTGCCTAGCCAGCCGAACTGAGCTAGCGTACCTCTAAGCGAGCATCAGATACCACCCGCAACTGCAGAACTACCCCGCTTCCATAGGCCGGGAAACCAGTCAACTAAATGAAGACCAATGAACAGATTTACTTTGATCAAATTTGTTCATATTTATGCAGAATATACTATTTTTACATGGCCAAGTGCACACAAAAAGTCTCCTGTTGTACCAACAAGCTCTCTGTTAAACCATATTTCATCTCCCAATTCTAGTTTAATTTTCTTATGGGAATACAATACAGGACTAGAATAAAGACCTATAACAGCTGTTTGATTAAAAACAGCTTCATGTACAACATGTAATATCACGAGGATCCAATCCAGACAAGTCTGTAAATGAGGGATTCGGCATATTATGGTGTTTACGGAGGAAACAATACTCACTAGAGTGATTCATAGCGTAGCCATGTGACGCACCTAAAAACACAGATTCATGTATGCACTATGACAACTGACAGTGAACTTAAGGTGATGTTTAGGGACAATACACCCTTTTGTTGTATTGTGGTTGTAATTTACTTATTTGTTTTCAGACGCTGACAAAAGTGAAGAGGGACAGAAGACAGTTACCATTATTAACTATCTCTGACAGTGATTCACCGATCATGGACGCAAAGCTGTTATGTTAGGTTAGGAGAACTTGTAATCCAAAATGTACAGAAACAGATTTACAAGAAGTTGTTATTATCCAGGCAGGGTGTATCCTAATATTATAAGTGCTAATTATGATGTAGCTAAGAACGACGTTACTTTCTGTCGGAAAGCTCTAAGTGTTGAACAGAGTTATATTTTTTTGACTTCGTGTTTTTTTTCTGACTTCAAGGTATGGCTATTAAGGTATGACTGCTAAGGTATGACTCAATGATTTGTCTTGACTGTACCGGGCAGGGAGTGAACACTGTCAGATGCATGACTTGTGCCCAGACTTGTGCCCATCACCACCTATGCATAGGGTGGCTTGATGAGTGCGTTGCACATCCAGGTTTAGTTTACTGCTGTGAAGTTTGCCAGCGAGCGGAAGAATACCAGCTGAGCAACCCCGGACCACACCATAACACGGTATCTAGTAGCAGTCNGAAGTTTGCCAGCGAGCGGAAGAATACCAGCTGAGCAACCCCGGACCACACCATAACACGGTATCTAGTAGCAGTCTGGACAGGTCTCAATCGCCGGAGTTCTCAGGTAGACCGCAAGAAAACCCCGTGACATTTACGCAAGAATGTGAGAATGAGTTCAAGGACAGCGGAGTCTCCCCCAAACAATCGGTCATGAAAGCTAGAAAGCAGTTAGTGGGAAAGGCCTTGGACAGGGGGATACCACCATATGGGATTTATTGAAACGCTTTTTCTGAGCCTTCAGTACGAAGTTGTGGCACTTAGCACTGCGTGACGCTACTGGTGAAGTAAATGTTCTCAGCGCTATCTTGAGACAGCGGATGACACTTCGTGCTGCCTGTCCCGTTTAATTCCTCCCCTTTCTGCAATTGGTGGTTAAGCGAGTTTTTGTAGAACTGAGTGGCTTTCACGGAAACAGAATGTATTCAAACATTTGTCACTTCCTATATTGGTTCTAGCAATAACGCAAATAAAATGTTTATATAAAAAATAAATTAGAAAATGTTTTATATTGAATGTGTAATAATTTCGTGTTTCTTTCATAAATCATTTGATCTTTAACATCATGTACATCCTCATGTTTTATAGCCCTCCAATACTGATACATGTCTTAAAGATGATGTCTCTAGCAGTTATAATATCCTTGTTCCTGCATTTATTTTCAAAATAAAACCTCTCATTCCTATTAAAGTACATTTTACGCTGATATCACCATACACTAAGGGTCATACATTTATCCATGTCAAACAGCATTTCACGTTGTTTGGAAATAANTTACGCTGATATCACCATACACTAAGGGTCATACATTTATCCATGTCAAACAGCATTTCACGTTGTTTGGAAATAAGTTTTCTACGAAGTTTCTTTCATAATGTACATACTTATGTTGAATAATTTTTTAATTTAAAGGCGTAAGGTTGAAATGTTGTTATAATTTCTGGCAAACAAAATGTCTTCGTGGATATATAACATATTCACGAGAAGTAGATATACATACATGGCGAAGGAAGACAGTCGGAAAACTGTCTGCTCCAACCAAATGTTGGTCAAAGTAACTAATATCACTTTGTCAATATGATGCTACTCCCCACCTGTAGGATACAGGGTGGTTCATAGGGTCTGAGTTATTTTTCTGGCGCAGACTATTGGCACCTGGGATATTGTTGAATAGGGGTAGTGAACAATAACTTCATAACGTCTTGGTATTAAAAGGTGTATATGTCACCGGAAATTCACACATACTTTCCCGGAAACAAACACATACTTTACCGGAAATACATATTTTACCCTGCAAGTTGTGAGCCTGAAGGGCTGATTAAAGTACTCTGGCTAACGTTTGTGACATCTTGGGGGACATTAGGCGTCGGGACATGTCCCTGAGCGACGACACTGGTACTTATCTGTATTGGTAGTTCTGGGTGTTCCGGCGGTAGGTTGAGGTCTGGTAAGTTGGCCGGCCTTTTACAGGCCCTCGGTTGGCTTGTTCTCGTTGACGACTCACCATGAATGAATAATTGATTCACAAGCTTAAAGACAAAATGAAGACTGCTTCTTCTACTCAAAAAAGGTTTTATTTTTTGAGTTTGCTTACTAGCAGCTGGAGCATTACTAAAGTTCAGGGTGAGTTTAATGTCAGCCGATATCTGGTCCGTCTGTCAAGAACATTGTCTGAAAAGGATGGAATTTTGCCACAAATAGTGAAGAAACAGGGTAGAAATAAACTTGATGATGTTTCAATAAAAACTGATCAAGATTTCTATGATAATGACAAGTACAGCAGGATATGTCAGGTAAAAAAGATTGCGTGTCTGTTAGGGGACCTGACAGTGGTAAAGTTAACATTCAAAAAAGGTTAATTATATGTAACCATAAGGAACGTTATGCATGTTTCAAAGAAAAAACCCACTCTTGAAACTGGGGTTTTCCAAGTTTGCAGAACTCAGACCAAAATTCTGTGTGTTATCTGGTTCATCATTCACTCATACTGTCTGTGTGCGCATCATACACCACAATGTAAAACTGATGCTTGCAGCTGTGAAAGTAAACATGGACTACAACCATCGTCTGGCATGTATGGTCTGCAGTACTGATAATGAGCTGTGCATGCTGTCACAATGTAGTGAATATCCAGGAAGTAATGAGCTGTGTGCAGTACTGCAAGAAGGATGGGATGATTTTGAAAAAATGGAAACAGAATTGAAATTCAAACTATGGGATTCAACAGACCATTGTGAGAGGTCTACTTGTGTTCTTCCATTTGAAACAGTACTTGGATAAGCTAGTGGAAAGGTTTGAGCAACTTCGAGGCCACCATTTTATTGCAAAGAAACAGAGTTCTTGAACACAAGAAGACAACTCTGCTGGAGGAAGTGGATGGTGGTAATGGGGGATTTTTCTGAAAATTTTTCTTTTGTTATGCAAAATGAGGTACAANCTGCTGGAGGAAGTGGATGGTGGTAATGGGGGATTTTTCTGAAAATTTTTCTTTTGTTATGCAAAATGAGGTACAATCCTACCATTGGCCTAGTAATTAGGCAATCATACATCCTTTTGTATTGTACTTCAAATAGATGGAGAGTTAAGGAACTGTTGATTTTGCATTATCAGTGATTTATTGGAACACACCACCACCGCCTTCTATGACTTTCAAAAATTTCTCATGGTCAGTCCAAAATCTTTCCGCCCTCAAGTGAAAAAAGTTATTTACTTTTCTGATGGTTCGGCNAAAAATTTCTCATGGTCAGTCCAAAATCTTTCCGCCCTCAAGTGAAAAAAGTTATTTACTTTTCTGATGGTTCGGCGGCCCGGTACAAAAACAAGAACAACTTTATAAATCTGTCACCATGAAAAAGATTTTGGAGTTCAAGCAGAATGGCATTTTCTTNAAAATTTCTCATGGTCAGTCCAAAATCTTTCCGCCCTCAAGTGAAAAAAGTTATTTACTTTTCTGATGGTTCGGCAACCCATTACAAAAACAAGAACAACTTTATAAATCTGTCACCATGAAAAAGATTTTGGAGTTCAAGCAGAATGGCATTTTCTTGCTACATGCCATGGCAAGGGACCATGTGATGGAATTGGTGGGACAGTTAAAAGAATTGTGAGAAAGGAAAGTCTTCAGAGGACTGTATAAAACCATATCATCACTCCCCTAGATATGTTTAAGTTTTGTGTGGACAATATAAAGAACATACATTTTCTGTTCTGTTCAAATCAAGATGTTGAAGAGGTTGAACAACAACTGCAGACTCTCCATTCCAATATCTTAAACTAGAACCTTACGTAGTTTTATTCCCATCAGCCAAAGTGTTCTTCACATCTGTGTAACATCCCTTTCAGTGATACAAAACTGTTACAGTCAATAAGGAAACTGAAGTTCAAAATCATACCAAACTACAGCCAAAACTGAGGAAATAAGTGTGCTGTGTGTATATGATACAGAATGGTGGTTAGGTAAAGTTCTTGAAGTGAAAGTTTGTCGCTACTAGGCCACCTGAGTTATACAGGATGATGGCTAGTAGGTTATTTAGTTAATTTACTTTGGTGCAGACTAAGGGCATCTGTGGTTGTTGCGTTAGGGGTAGACAAATACTCGTATTCTCAGTTTGTTTACGCACCAGTATTTTATTTTTCTGAAGGTAACATAGATATTTACACACACTGGCGAGACTGAGCCCCCCTACAACTCGTAGGCCTGAAGGGCTGGTGGGTGGAATGCTATGCGTCGGGGAAGGTTGTTTGAAGGGAGACGTTTNCTCGTAGGCCTGAAGGGCTGGTGGGTGGAATGCTATGCGTCGGGGAAGGTTGTTTGAAGGGAGACGTTTCTCTACTTATCTGTGACTGCGGCTTTTGGTGAGTTGNTGAGTGTGTCTGCGGCCTCAGTTGGCGTTACTCGTAGGAGAGCGCGTCTCCTCGTCTGCGTCGACGTCCGCAACGATCCGGCTCGCGTTTCTGACTTCACCACCTCGGCACCTAGCATTACTATTTCCGGAATGTAATCATTAGTGCTCAACACTTCTACTTGGTTTGTCTCGGAAATCTGCACATGAAGTTTCGGCTGTTCCTGGGTTCTCTCCCCGGTAACGTCACAATTGGTCTACTGACTGACTGACTGACTGACTGCTTGCCTCGTTGCCATCCGGCGCACGACTACGCGCACGACTACGTCTTTTCGGGGAATGGCGCCTCTCGGTATGGGGCTGCCACTTGTTTCCGGGAATTTACTCAAGTTCTTGGCACTGTTCCAGTCACACGACTGCCTACTCCCATGTCTCCTTCGCCTCCCGTCTCAGCGGAACACCTAACTTGTCTCGCGGCTGTGCTGCCGAACTACTCCCGTCTCGGCTGGCTACAATTGACTCTGCCGGNCTGCCTACTCCCATGTCTCCTTCGCCTCCCGTCTCAGCGGAACACCTAACTTGTCTCGCGGCTGTGCTGCCGAACTACTCCCGTCTCGGCTGGCTACAATTGACTCTGCCGGGATCTGAACCCGGCCTCGACGGCCTCACCCGACTGCCGCCTCTCTGCGTGCGATATGTCTGCCTGACTGACTGATGCTGGTCTGGCGTCTCTCAACGCCTCTGAACAACTCCGAACAACTGACCTCNACGCCTCTGAACAACTCCGAACAACTGACCTCCTGCCTCGGCTGCCTCGTTTATTTAACTCGTGTCTCGCTATATTCAAGTTAGCTGTCAGCAATTTCTCTAGAGAGAATTCGGGAAATCCCCTGTGTACCTCGCGCCTTTTTGTGGATGATTTTGTCTCTTGTCAGCGGCTTGAACGCCCCTACGAGGGTGGAGGGAGGGTGCGGTAGGCGTCTCTGGGATTCCTGTAGAGCTGGGTCTACACTAATTCTCGCGGGGGGTTCCCCTAATCTCTTCGTCGAGGGCCGCATATCAGCTATTTCTTGGGACTTACCGTGTTTCTCTCGACTTTGGTTCTTCCCCGCGTATCCTATCGCGTTGGGACTGCCCCTAGGGTGTTTCCCCGGAAGTTTCATTGTCACCTACCTGCCCTGGCTGGCTGGCTGGCTGGCTGGCTGGCTGGCTGGCTGCCTACCCAGGATAACTATAACAGGGTGTGAAAAAAGCGCAATGCCTATCCCATGTACCGTCACGCGTCAAGTTCACAATACCGAAGACGAATGTAGGATTTTATGTTTTCATCCTTGAGGTTCTAGCACCTCTTTCAAGAAATCATCTTGTGACAACAAAACATGGGTCCAGATAAAGAACATTCTTAGTATTCTCTCCTCCATAGAGTTGTCCATGGCGGCCACTGGAAGATGTCACAACATCTCACCACAGATGAATGAGCACCTGTCAACTATTTTAGAATGAATATATGGCAACACAATAAATGTACAACCGAAATCGTAAGTAATTTATATTTAAACAATAATTAATATACATTTAAAAACCTGAATTTTACTTCATGTGATAAATATCCCATCTGCTTGCCTTCATGTACAGTTAGCAATGTAACTGCTGTTGTACAGTTAATTCGAAGGCTCTTGGCACCTAAACCCGTGGGAGTAACAACATGATTTCTTTTTTTTTTTGTTTTAAAGTACAGTAGAACCTCGATTAACCGTCACCCTCGGGACCGGGACCATGACGGATAACCGAATAGACGGATAACAGAAATAATAATAGCGCCGCTACAACTTAGCACCTAGACAGTGTTTGGCGTGGCAACATCGCAATTCACTGCCTTGCATGTTATAACGGCGCCATTGTAAGTCCTAATTGTGATGATTGCTGCGCAGTACTTAATGTGAAATGATTTTAAAAGAGAAAAAACAAAACCACGCCAGTTCAAGTGAAAAATACTTTATTAAAATATTTTATTTAGAAAACAATGAAATATCAACTATACATGTACGTACTGTACTCTAAAAACTTACGTTACCGGTACAGTATTTAGTTTTTAAAATAATCCGTCATTTTCTTTTGTTTCTTTCCCCGTCGAGCTTTTTGGGCGGCCATGTTTCTGATTTTTCTGAGAAGAAGCACCTGGGTCCCGGTAGCCTCCTCTTGACGCTCGAACCAGTCAATGCACTGTGTTAACATCGATTCCGCTTCTGAATGGGTGATTCCTGGGTTGTTATCAAGCGCCGGTTCAGCTTCTTCCACGTCTTCATGATCACCACCGTCATCAAGTTGCAAAACATTGGAAACAATTTCATCATCACTCAAGATTTGAAAGCCTCCATCCTGATTGTCACTGTTTAACCAGTCTGTCACTTCTTGAGTTGATAAAGTTTCATCTATCAGTCCGTTGTTACAAAGCTGCACTATTTCGTCAACACTGACAGGCTCATGTTCTGCAGATTCCTCAGTAGAAGGTTCAGGCCATAATTTATTCCAAGCGTTCTTCAGGTTTGTTGCCGTGAGATCTGACCACGCGTTGGCAACATTAAAAATTGCATCCTTGATGTTGTATGTTCTCCAAAACTCCTTAACCGTTGTAGCGTCGTCAGAAGACAGCAAACTTTCAATAAAAGCCTTCCTGTAGCGTCGCTTCATGTTCTCAATCACACCCTGGTCCATGGGCTGAATGAGAGGTGTTGTGTTTGCAGGAAGAAAGAAACACTTTATTTTACCGTCATCACTTTGAAGTTCATTGTAAGGGTGGGAAGGGGCGTTGTCCATGAGCAACAATGCTTCCTGTGGTAATTTCTTCTCTGCAAGATGAGCTCTTACTTGGGGAACAAACACTTTGTGAAACCAGTCGAAAAAAATCGTTTGGTCCATCCAAGCGTTTTTTTGAGCATAGTAATTTACTGGTAAAGCGTTCAAATTCAAATTTTTAAATGCACGGGGTTTTTTAGATTTTCCTATCACTGCTAAGGGTAATCTATGATTGCCTGTGGCATTTGCACACACCATTGCAGTGATTCGATCTTTTTGGATCTTAAAACCTGGAGCAGATTTTTCTGAGAATGAAGCCAGTGTCTTTTGTGGCAGAGCTTTCCAGTTAAGTCCAGTTTCGTCACAATTATACACTTGTTCCCTACTGAGATTAAGATCGTACATTTTTGCAGTAAATTCTGCTCTAAAGCCCTCTACAACAGCACTGTCTGAGCTAAGTTTTTCGCCGGTAATGTCCAGTTGTCGAATGCCGTGACGAAACTTAAACTTTTCAAGCCATCCCATGCTGGCTTTGAAGGTTGGGTCGCCATCTAGTTTTTTGTTCATGTCCATCGCCTTCGTCACTATAATGGGTCCAGAAAGGGGTATCCCTTGGCTTCGGGCTTGAACGAACCACTGATAAACAGCACTATCGAGTTGTTCAAATTTTGCTGGTCTCATTGTTTTTCTAGTCTTGACATCTCCATCTGTGTTTTGCATTTTTGATACGTGTTCCTCAATTTTATCTGCATCACGTTTTAAATCATTTACGGTTGTTCTTGCAACACCATAAATCTGAGCCAGACTTGTAGCTGTTTCACCTTTCTTCAATCGTTTAATAATTTCTAGTTTTTTGTCGAGTCCCAAAACCACACGTTTCCGTTTCTCAGCCATAACAGAAGAGCAACCCACACTACGTATAAACAGCACTGTCAACAATAAACGGTAAAGCACGAACACTAGTAGGCACTGCACTCGAAATCGGCAAAAACTTCGGTTCACTGTAGTAAGCCACGCACCGTACTGAACTGAAACAGTAGCAGTGGAATGCAGAAGACAGTGTAAGGGGGGGTGGGCGCGCAAACCCAAGGTCACTGCCCTTGCCGCCAATGACTCACGCACAGTGCAGGTGTGCAGTACAGTCGTCACTACTCATCATAGAGCCTCGACAGACGATCCGGCTCGGCGCTGACGCGGAAACATACAATTTTTTTGCGCTAGCGGGGTGGCGGTTAATAGAGACTGACGGTTAAAAGGGTGACGGTTAATCGAGGTTCTACTGTACACTGTAAGGACTTGGTATTCTACCATTTTGAAATTTTTGAAACCTGTCCAACATGTATTTTCTTAGCTCTCAAAATGGCAATTTTCAAAAATTTTCGAAACTCTTGCAATTTTTTTTTAGTTTCAAGGATTATCAGTAACAGCTGAAATTTTTTTCTGTACATACTACTTACACATTAGTTTAACATTTCAAAATACTAGTATGTTACTTTGAATCCTTCATTGTGTTTTTTAAGTCTAAAAATTAAAAAAATAAATCATTTAATAAACTAAAATATAAACCCCAAAATCACTGCTTAGGCTTGACTTAAACCTAACTTTGGCTAAACCAAAAAAAGTACATTCCTTAAGCTTTCGAAAGAGCCTTAACCAACATCGTTCCTAATTCAAATAAACTTTATACAGATTTGAGAAAATAACACTGAAATGCCAATTTTTGCTTGTCTGTGCTGCAAACAGTAGGCTATAACAAAGAAAGTAAATTTTTTTAAAAATATTATAAAAAATGTTAGTGTCTAGACGAGCGGTGCATATAACCTACCATATTTTATCAAAATCTAAAATGAGGTGGCAAAATTTTTATTGTAAAATTCGATTTCACTTGGAATGACTCACTCGATACACACACATAGTACATACATTGTTCTTCCAGAGTCAGTAGCCTTATTGTCTAGAAGTAGCTTCTTTGTAATCTCGGCCATGGTGATGAGTGGTACAATGTAATTATAACTATAACTCTTATGATTTAACTAACCCAAATACAGTTAAATTTAAATATACGCACACAGAGAAAGATGCACGCACACCAATTAATTTAATACATTTCAAACCGCAGTAATTCCGACAGGACATAGCACTTTCATACCTCTCTTTACCTCATTATTTGGATACCACTCTGAATGCAGTGGCGTAGCCAGAAATTTCTCAGGGGTGGTGGACTGTTTTGGGAAGGGGGGGGATGAACAATTAGGACAAATTATAAAAGAAAATAACTACGAAGTATAATAAATTTCAGTATATTAAACAAACAATTGCATATTTTTATCACAGTTAAAGGATTATTAATAATTTTAATACTAATGACAACTTAATAGGAAAAAAAGGGGTATGTTTAAAATATCCCTCCCCCCAACCATCTATCTACGCCTGTGTCTGAATGTTTATGGAATTGTTCACGTACGTGGGAAAAATTAAGGCAACTTCTAAGGTACAATTAAATGCTCACTTTAGTTTGAAAACAAATATCTTCTTCCTTGTTGCTATTTATAAGGCATTCTTGTATTTGTAGATAAAAATGGAAGTACTTAAAAATAAAGGATTATCGTGCAGTCATGCAAATTATGTCGGTGCAAAGTTATAATTTTGGCTCATAAATATACATTTTTCCAATCGAATAATAAGTACCGTAAGCTGGGGTCACTTTGTAACAAATTGGGGTGACTTTGTAGCACACAAAATCACATTTTAATGTCCTATTTCAGTGGGATGTTTCAGATATTCACTGGTGTCAATGAAATGACTGAAAATTTAAAATAGCCTCTTTGAAATGGAAGAAAATTTAAATAACAGTGAAACATCCTGTGTCACAAAGTCTTTCTCCTATGTCCCAAGTCACCCTCGCTTACGTACTTAATAATGTAGTCTACATTCAAATTGTCTGCGAGATGATATATTTCACAATCACCTAAATTTAGTTTATTTTACATAATTCATTACCAGAAACAATTTTTTCTTGTACGAATGTTTTGATGTACATTAAAACAGAGTTTTGAAAATTTTAAAATCTCTTTGGAGTTCACAATTTATGATAGAAAACAGAACTTCTTTTNAATTTTTTCTTGTACGAATGTTTTGATTTACATTAAAACAGAGTTTTGAAAATTTTAAAATCTCTTTGGAGTTCACAATTTATGATAGAAAACAGAACTTCTTTTTAGCAGTCTGCCGTTCTATTCAGCAAACTGCCTGTAAAGTATGTGAAAGAAAATTATACATGCTATTCAAATTCTACATCTAATTAAATCTGCGTATTTACATCTCCTGTTTTCAGTTGAAATTGTTCCATTGACAATGCAGACACTATGGTTACTCTTAATCCACTTACATGCGGTGTAGTATTCTACTTGTCACAGAAATATGAACGTAAGAGCGGTGTTTGACATCCAATGAAGTAAATACTAGTAGTGAAACCAACTGATGATGCCGCAATAATTTTGGGTATAAAAAATATTAAAGTTTCCCTCATAACAAAACATTTTCTCACTCCAAGCAAACATAAAAATTATATAAATTAAAGATAACTACATTGAGTAGCTGACTATGTACAGTAAAACTCTGTTAAGACATTTTTGAAGGGACTTAAAAAGTAATGCTTATTAACCAGGGAAACTTGTTAAAAGGGCCAAATTCCACATCTGATTATAGACGAGGTGCAAAATTATTCATCTAATTAAGCAGGAAAACTTCTTAACAGGGTTTCACTGTACTAGTAAAAAATATTGTGACAATAGCTAAAGAACAAAATCGGCGTTTAGGAGACATTATTGTTAAATATATTTTAGTTCAAAGGCACGTACAGATGTTTAGAACAAAAGCAGTTTGGTTGCGTGAACTAATATTTGTTCAGCGTAAGAAAAAATATTTAAAATTTATGTGTTTGTTACTAGCAACGTATTTTTTTCAGGGTCTCGAAATGCAGTAACTTTTTCCTTGCTTTAACTTTGTGTGCTTCTTAAAATAAATGTATGAATATGCATGCAAAATTTTAATCTTTGTCATTCACATTGTCTACAGATGTATTAGATAGGTTATATATTATGTTAATTTGTATTTTATCCATGTAGTAGATGACTAAACTCCTCTTCAAATGTAGAATGAAGTACAATATGCATTTTTATAAAATCAATTTGTAATTGATTTTGTTACAACTGAAAAATTAATTGCAAACGTATCATTATTCCATATCTTGGAACAAATCATCTCTCAATGGGATAAACAGATTGCAATAAACATATATAAATTAATAAGTACAATTGGACTGAAGCTTTAATTGTCAAAAAACTTCCTTAAAAATAAAATTTTTTAACTGCCTGAATTTTGTTGTCAGGTACAGCATAGTGTAAATCAACAAAGCTTGAAATAACGTAAAAGGTTTTATTGTAATTATTTTACGACAGTTTAAAGCCTGAGTTGTTAAATTAAGAAACACAAAAAATGATTATAGTTGGTATTTGCCCAAGAAACTTTTGCTATAAAACTAACAGTGTGCCTCAGATCAATCATAAAATTTAGGGTGCTCAATTTTCTCAGTAAACCTCTGGTTTTTGAGTGTGTTTATGAAGTCAAAAATAAACAATATTGCTTTCAGTAGTAAATGTAATTATAACCACATGCTAGAACGCAGTGCTAATACAGTGCGTACACTGAAACAAGAAATATTATTCTGTTATACGAAAATATTTACAGGGTGAAGTTCTTAAAAGTATAAAATACTTTCTATTTAAATAACGTAAATGTAACTAGACGAGTGTTTTTCAGGTATCAGCAGGCGAATGTTTGGATGAAAGCGTGCCATATATTCTCTACCTGGGTTCCTGGCGACTAGCAAGTCAGGTAGTCCGCAGTGAGTAATGTCCAGTTGACATGACCTTAAGCCTGTCTCGTCTGCTTGTTCCCCCTCCCTTCCATGCCTCCTCCTTCATTCTCACACCAGTCCTGTGCGTGACTAGTTAGTTAAATCCTTGCTTGCTTGGCAGCGCTACATACTAGGCCTCCAAAACCGTGAGCTTCTGGCGGTCACCATTAGGGTGACACAAAATTTTGTGATAAACACAAAGCCTGGGGGTTGACAGTCTGTATATCTAAGTTGTCTGTGGCCTTGGAATGGTGAAACAGGTACTGCGAATTTATTACAGAGTAGTCCCAGTTCTGTCCTCAAATCTCCATCCAGTTTTCCAGGGAGGAAGTATTAGCTCGACTAACGCCATAGTTCCATTGCCGTATACAAACCAGCGATAAAGAGGCGGAGATCTTCGTGTGGGGAAAGATACAGATGTATCAACGTATTTTACCTGAAGGGGACAAACAGAGCTGTGTGTGCGCCATCACATGCATGTTGTTACCTACCCTAAGGAATTTGTTGCAAATACCCCAGTTCCAGTCAGTAGAAGAGCTGGTGGAAAGTGCGAGAGAAAGTGAAAGTACTTAAAAGGCGCAGGCAGCCTTAGACCATAGTAAGGGCGGCAAGGGGAAGGAGGAAGTGAAACTGACAGGGTGAATACCCTCCTCGATCCTCCTTCAGCCCTGCCAGCTCCCTCTACCATCCCAGCCCTCCCACGGTGCTGGCACTGCCCGGGCCAGCACTTTAACAGGGACTGCTCAACATAGCCTGCCGCCCGCTGGGAAATGAAGAAAGGGACACGAGCGCAGTACGCACGCCCGACTAACGAGCTCCAGAACACCAGGAAAGCAAATCACCGTTGGGAAATGCCAGTGACGAGGTGCGAAGCGGGCCACCACCGAAAACACGGGCTCGTCAATATCCAGACGTTGAGCTTAGAACCGAACCTGCCCGAAGCCATTAGGATTGAAGTAGAGGTAAATTACTGGATCACGACTGCCTTACTCAATTCAATTGCAACGGGGAATTTTATACGGAAAGAACTCCTAACCCAGGCGCAATTGGAGAAACTTTCCCCTCAGACCTGCCAAATGCACATGGCAAGTGCCACTCATGTGTTGCCTATAGAGGGGAGAACCACACTCGTAGTGCGATTAAACCGGCATGAAATTCCCATGGAATTTATAGTTTTACCTGAAATTACAGTGAAAGTAATCCTGGGACAGCCATGGCTACAACAGCAACATTGTATCATGGTCTGTGGCCAGAAGCGTAAATACACTGGAAGCAAGGAGCAGGTACCGGTGAACTGGGAGTACAATTCCGAAGCCATCATGCCTCCTCCTCAACCGGCAGACCACCAGTTAGAAACACCCAAATTTCTACAGCTGCAGGAAATTCTGAATAAGTACGCCACCGCTTTCGGCCATGGGGGAATGTTACGTCAGATATGCAGCATTCAACATGAAATATGGTTGACAAACGACAAGCACGTATACTGTCGCCTGTACCACGTGTCAGCAGGAAGAAGAAAGCTGATCATAGAACAGGTAAAAGCAGTCAAGGTACAAGGGATGGTAGAAGCTAGTGACTCACCTTACAACTCACACGTCATACTCGTGCCCAAGAAGGACGGACAGTTACACTTCTGCATGAACTGTCAAGAACTGAACGACATTACACATCCCATAGCACCGACAGCCATTAACCTGTTGCACACGCTACGGAATATAGGGAGCGCCCTGGTATCCAACACATTAGACATGCAGACCGGGTACTGGCAAATTGCCGTCCACCCTGACAGCCAGAAATATACAGCGTTCAGAACACCCGAAGGAGAAACTCTGCAATTTTAAGGTCATGCCTTTCGGCCTTAAGAATGCGTCAGCTACCTTCCAGAGATTGTCAGCCAAAGTGTTGACCAGCTACATTGGCGTATTTTCTTTAGCATAGATGATGTGATTGTGTACTCTGCCTCCTGGGAAGAACACCTCAATGCAAGCATGACAACTGTGTACGAAATTTTGCCCCATCTGTTCAAATATCCCATAAATTTTGCATTTGTCGTTGATACACACACGTACTGTGTTCATGTAAGGATGACAGAGCGCCCTTGCGGACGAAAGGTGAACCTCGCATATTACATGGGTCGCCCACACATTTATGTCCATATCACTTTTCGCTGACCACCTGGACCACACGTTCTCAATCTCAAAATGTTTCATAATGCTGCCTTTATTCCCAGTTCATTTTGCACACTTTTACTGAAACATTCTGTATATGCAAATACAACATGCCATTGCATTGATAAAGGTGTTGTCAGGCCCATAAAGCAACCATAAAGATGACTACCATTAGCTTCACATGAGGTAGTTGACAGTAATCTGAAGTAAACAAAGTTAACTTAGATGTCATAGAACTATCAGCCATTGTACTATTTAAGAAGAAGCTGTTTCTACAATATTTTGTGTGGATTACCACCAGCTCAGTATGGTGATGGAGAAAGATTAACTACTTCCAAGTATTGATGAAACATTGAACAGGGAAGCAGGTTCACAGTAATTTTCTATGTTGTTCGTGAAGAATGGGTACTAGCAATGTGAGGTGGCCACGAGAAGACTGCTTTTTTGTGTCCAAGGTAAAGGAATCTGGCAATTCTTGGCTTTGCAATGCCCCTGCCACCTTCAAACACCTAATGGAAGAAGTCCTCCCCTAGATATTTGTCAGGTTTACCTAGATTGCATTGTGGTTATGGGAAGGACATTTGAAGTGCACTAGACATGCCTAGAATTAGTATTCAAGAAAATGGCCACAGCCAGTGTAAAACTAATTTCTAAGAAGTGCATCTTTTTCAAATGAAAATAAATTTCTGGGGGCATGTAACATCAGCCCATGGGGTTGTAACTGACCCCAGAAGACGAAAGTAATAAGAGATTGGCCTCTGCCAACTGAGAAAACCAAAGTGTTGTGTTTCTGGGTTTATTTGTACCTGTGTTTCCCATGATTTTTAAGCCCCTGCATGACCTAACCAAGGCAAAAAGGAAATTTCATTGTACCACTGCATGTGAAGTTGCTATAATAAGCTGAAGGAAATTCAGATATATAGTATTTACCCAAATAGATGTCAACCTCAATTCTAGAGCAACCCCCAATACATATTTATACCAGGAAAAAAATTGTTTTTAGAAATTCTGTAAATTTTAATTCTCTAGGCAACACTAATAACAAATTTTGAGCAATGGGCACTTATGAAAACTACAGTGAAACAAATTACTTAGTAATGCTGTTAATGATTATAATTGTACACACTTCATTAGTGTTAAAGTACATACTTGTCTTGGAATGTCGGGGACATTGCAATTTCTAGCACTTTGAAAAGCAAAATGTCTGCTGATCTGGCATGTTTTTCCCATACTAAGTTGACCAAAATGTGAATCAAAGTGAATCAAGTGAATAAAATCATCCCTTTTTGGAACTACCAAATGACTTGCAGGCAGACGAAGTAATACTGAACGTAAGTGCTGCAGCACTGTTGATTGATATGTCAGCACATTTGATAACTTTAAGCTTGTAATTAGCATCATATGAGTTTTGTTTATTTTACAGGATCAAGAGTACTGATTGTGCCACATTTTTCTGTGCAATAACTCATTTATTTATGGATTAAGATAACAAAATTTGACACATTGGTACTATTAACAGAAACATAACAAGTTTATGTAAATAACCATAGATACGTGCAACAAAACCTATTAACACATACCTATTAAGCACACACTGTGGAGATGTGACCATATTATTGATTAGTTGCAAACAGCGCTGCAAAATTTACATACATATAGTTCCTAGTTATGAGTTGTAAACTTTCTAGGTCACAAATTAAGTTATGGTAGCAAAAAATATATTTATGATAGTATTTCACAATTAAGTGCATTCAAAAATTGAGTTCATGTGTAGGGAACAAGGAATACACATTGGTAAATTTTGCAGCTCATTAAACATGTTGCCGGCCCTGTTTTTACAGTGCATGGTGTTCACTTTGGCTGTTTTAACCAACATTTATGTTTGCTGATTCTTAACGTAGCAAAATATTACGGTTTATTAAAATTGTTATGTAATGGAGAAATTGATATAAGCACACCTGTTCTTGGAAGGATTGCTTAGAAAGTTAATTTTTGTGGGAAATTGTTTTGGTCTGCATTGGTTGCACTTAATTCTGTTATTTTTGCATTAATTCACACTAAAATAATAAAAGAAATGGAAAGAAATTAGTGAATTATTTAATTCTGTGTATGTTGATGGTGATATTGGTCATTTTAGAAGGTATAAGAGAATTTATGACATACATACACAAAAAATACTGACTTTAAATGGTAATGTTGCAGAATTTCATTTTGGTTGGAGGAAGACCCTATGAGAAGAAATTGTGAATATACATGAAGCAAAATATAGCAAAATTCGCCTTGTCTGCTTAAAATTTTTCTCTATACTTAATAAGACCACGTTGCCATTTTCAGATTTGATTTTTTGGCAAGAAACCTTGGCTTCTCTATTAGGGTAGATACAATATCTCCCAGCCCTGGGTTTCCTCAGCAGTGGTGGCAAAATCATTCTTGGTTCTTATACTAGTGACGTAGGCATCAGAGTTGTATTATCTGGAATTCAGGATGGGAAGGAGACATTACTCAACAGTAGAACCTGTGTACATTGACCCCATTTAAAGTGACTATCTTTCTATAATAACTCGTTTTTTTAAGAACCTTGAAAAATGTTTGTAAAAAAGTAAAGATTTAAGGGAAATCAGCTGAAGATTAAATAAGTTGCCCCTCCCCCCTTTTTTTTGTTTTTTGCACATTGCCATTTCTCTTGGTAAGCACTGTACAGGCCAGGCCAGCTCATATAAAAATAGATACCACTCATGTAGGCCGCTAATGCTAGCCAATACCTATTAACTATGCCCACCTTGCACCCCTCAGGTGACTGAATGTTTCCGCAAGCGATGCAGCTACCCATAGTGTTTGTCCTGCCATTGTGCTCTGTTCACTTACCTTGTCACTTTGCTTGTGATATTACGACTTGGATTTCTCCTGGGTTTTTGTTACTGTTTGCTGACGACTTATTACGCTTGGTCTTTTTGGTTATGCCATCAGTCCCGTGGAAACCTACTGATTAACTCACAAATAAAACTCTTGACTATGAAAACAATGGCAAGTCTTAACGAGAGCCAGGTACATTCTCCCTTCCTCAGCTTTGCTAGCAGC
>NQII01001796.1:349493-362566 GCA_002778355.1 Clitarchus hookeri
TTTTTTTTCAACCTCCCATTCACTGAGTTTGTCAGATATAACGGACAGAAGACAGATGTGACACTTCAGTGCGTTTATACCATCAGTTGTAACAAAAGTTTTGGTAACCTGGCTTTTGAGAAAATAGTGTTTATGTGTGGTATAAGTAATGAAACTTTAGTTTCGTTTGTAAATATGGTGCAAAAGAGTTTGCAGTGTTCAATGTTACAGTTTTTGTAATTGTTTGGCGACATGGGAGCTCACAGATATGCTTCTGTGGCATCATTGTATTCAGAAAACTTCTGTTTATTAATTAAACAAATATTTAGTTGAAATATGCTTATCGAGCAAGATGCCACCAAACATTTAATTTTTGCTCTGAAAATTTTAGGCCTTGTCCAATGTTACCATTTTTGTAATTGATTGGTGCAAAGGAGGTCGCAGATACTTTTATATGGTATCGTTTTATTCAGACGACATATTTTTATTTATATAAATTATAATTTTGTTGAAATATTGTCAGATTGTTTTTGCAAGAGGCTACAAAACATTGAATTTTGACGATACAGGAGGTCGCAGATTCCCTTCTGTGGTATTATTTTATTTGGGAGATATCTGTTAATATATTAATTAATATTTTGTTAAAACTTTTATTATATTCTTTGCAAGAGGCTACCAAACATTTAATTTTTGCGTGGGAAAATGCAGGCTGTGTTTAGTGTAAACGTTTATCTAATTGATTGGCGACAAATTAGATCTTAGATACAGTGAACTGTCATATCTGTATATTAGTTTTTTTTCTCCCCAGCATTTTGCTACTCCTGTATTTGTACAAATATTTTTGTTGGCAGTTTTAAAAAATTATTACTGCCCAAGCATTTATTAGGTCAATGCACACGTGCATGAAGAGGTCTAAAAGATGATGTTCCAAGTCTTCCTCTGATTCGCATGACTTGAAATTTACAAGCACTACACTTTGAGTCAGTATACAAGTTCAAACTGTTTGGTTTCACAGTTATTGGGAGGCCACAATGCTTGTATACTTACTGTTTATAACCATATGGTATACAACACAATACAAGACAACTTGGCACACATTGCCAGAAGTAATACTTTTTATTGTTAAAATTATTTTTAATTAGTCTTCCATTATGCCTTTTGTGGTATCATACTGCTCAACACCAACTCTGTATAATGCTAATACTATTAAATATTTTGAAGTGAACAGAAAAAGGAAAGTAGTAGAATGCTTGAGAACAAATTCTGTGACTTAACACTTCGGTTTCACATTTCAGTAACAGAAAACTTTTTAAAAATATTAATTGTCTCCAGTATTGCACTTGAACATAGGGTATCTTTTGCAAAAGAACAAGTGATTTAAGTTTTAAAATTGAAATGCTATAATAAAGACTAATATATTGCAGTATTGCATACCATCACATCGCAAAATATCTGTTTCAATTTTTTGTGAAATCACAAAAATTCCAGCATTGCACAAAATTGCAGCATCGCCAAATATCACATTGTTGCAAAATATTGTGTCATTGAAAATATTGCATCATTGCAAAATATCACGGCATTGTGATGCATCGCAAAATATTACAGGTGCAGAAGATTGTAAAAACATATCTCATGTGACATTTAAAAATAATATTGCAACACATGCAATATATCACAATATTGCACAACTCTAGTGAAGATGGGGAGCACCATCGAGGATGTTGTTTGGGAGAGAGCTATGCCTACCTAGTGACATGCTGTTGGATAGCCAATAGAAGAAGACTTGGTCATCATAGAATATTTCAGTGAATTACGTCGTAGACTAATCTGCATTTGTGACTTGCTTGCCAGCATCTCAATGTAAATAGTGACAGGAATAAAGACCCAGTACTACTGGAGAATGTCAGGTGATATATTTCAAGAGAAACAACTGGTGTGACTGGACAACTCACAAAGGCAAAAAGGGTACTGCCTGAAGCTACAGAAATGTAGGGAAGGCCACTACAGAATTCTGAAGCACCTCAACAATGTGGTCTTTCAGATTTGTCATCAAGACACTCGGGTGAAGCCTGAGGTAGTCTACACTGATTGACTGGTGCTCTGTGAAGGCCCAGATGTTGCAGAGTATGTTCAGGATGAACAGATTTGAGGAGGGGGCAGTGTCATGCACAGCCACATCACCGTACAGGCTGATTCACCCCGACCCTCTTTCTGCTGAGGTGGGTTTAAAGGATGACTACATCGGAGGCTTGTGTAGGGAAGAAGGGGTCGTCAACCATGGAGTTTTATTACATGTGGGACTGTCAACACTCCTCTGCCAAAAGAGACAAGGACTTGTGGACCTTAGTGCAAGTTCTCCAGTCATAATTTCCATCAGTGCTATTTGAGGTGCAGAGCCGAGTGCGTGTAACATGAACAAGTGTAGACAATGGATGACAGCACAGTGACCAGCGAGAGCGGTGTGAAGGCTGCACAAGCGTGGCTGTCTCGATAGAAAAAGAGATTGGTAGGGTCCCACTTTTACGGTTAATCAAATGAGCTGATTTCACCATTTTGCCAAAAAAAAATTTTCATTTCATTAAATAAATTTTATAGCAAAAAATGCATTCATTATTATTAGAACATGAATCTGTTGTTTTTGTAACAATTTCACCCAAACTGAATGGAATTTGTTATTCATTCTTTTAATCAGTACACATTTAAGTGTAAAACATTAAAAAAGATGTAATTATAAGGATGAAAGGACAACCTTATGAGGGCACCCTTGTCATGTAACACAAATTGTCACATCACAGTAATTTTTGTGCGATAAATCTTGTACTTTATCATTCACTAGCATTTGAGTTTTACAAGATTTTTATATCACCCACATACAGCTTTTATTAATTTGTAGATAACAATATTTTAATTTAATCCCGTTCAGTTCAATATCACTCCATCACAAATCCACAACCTCACTACAGAATACTATTAAATGTTTTATTATTGATAAAATAAAAATACACCTTACATAGTAAAAATGTTTTTACAATGAAGTGGCAGAAACCTATTTGTTTTTGTTTTCTTGGCAATATGAAAACTACACAAATTTGCTTCCAATGCCGCTGTGTTTTCATTTTTTGTGTCACCCGCTATCACCAAATCACTGTGCATATGGCACAACAGTGTTTTAGCACGTGTCTTTTCCCCGCCCATTCAATAACCGGTTTTATTTATATGTACTATTTACTTTTGTCATCACCCAACATTTTTGGTTAGAGATGTTCGTTTATAAATAAAATACATGTAGGCGTGATTCTGCTCGTCAACAAGTGCCTTAGCGATTCAGCTCGACACATATTGAATTGTACATGCAACAATAATCTTTCAACCTTGCTACCAATCAATTTATGAATCGTTCTCATGATGTAAAATTTTTTTCCGTTTTTATAGTCAACAACGTGATCATCACGCAAATAGTTTTGTTATCTGCAAGTATGTGAAGTAAATGAGAGATAATGCTGTATAACAAATGGAAAATTGTAAAACTTAATGTTTGTAAGAGTTTAAACGCTAAAAGAACTGCCACTGTGGTTTTAGATACACTTTAACAAGCAATTTCGTCAGTGTTTCACGAATATGGGCATTATTACAGAATTTTGCGAATGAACATCATTTCTCAGTATTTTGCATTATTTTGCAGTTTGCGAAAATTTCTATGCCCTAGAGATTGGGATTAGTGTTTTGGACTGTACGAAAGTATTACTTGTTTCATAGTGAGAAATATTTTTCATGATGTGTGTTTTTAAATATATGCTGTATATATATATATATATATATATATATAATGTGTTTGAAGTTGAATGTTTTATATTTGTATTTGTTGCTTAAGATTAAGGGGGCATAGGTGTTAATACAAGATTGTGATTGGGACTTTATAATTATAAATGGGTGTTTCATAAAACTTGAGCTTATTTGTAAAAATAGTAGGTATTAGTACAATATTTATACAAATATAAGACTATGTTTTACTACTGGAATTTTTAATTAAGAAAAATTTGGGCTCATCTTATTTTCACATACAGTGGAACCGCACTATAATAACGGATGATGGCGAGATAAATTATCTCTGTAGTGAATTATCGTTGTAATGGAAAATTTCTGTGCATCATAATTTCCTGCAGTGTTCTTGTACGTTCACTTCATGGGTGTCCTGTGTTTTCTGAATGCCGTTATTCACATGGAAACTGAAAAGTTGACTGTGAAAAACTTAACATTTGTGACAAATGCAATACCAAAAAGGATACATGTTATTGAAATGAACTTTATACCACAGAGTAGGCACATGACAATTCACAATTTAATAGAATTACAGACCTGTACTACATGATCTCTGTCCTTGAGAATTCAGTATGGTGTGAAGCCCCAGAATTCAGTATGGTGTGAAGCCCCTACGTGCTGCAATCAGAGCCCCTAAACGTCATGGCATGGAATCAAAGAGGACCTGGATGTGTTCCTGGGGAATCTCCCTCCATGCGGTTTGTATGCTAGTCCACAAAGTATCAACAGTGGTTGCTGGAGGACCATGACTAGCAAGTTGCCGACCAACCATATCCCAGAGATGTTCGATGGGCAACATGTCAGGCGAACATGTAGACCAGGGAAGCAGTGGTACCCGTTGTTCATTGAAGAAGGCTTACACATTCCTTGCCACATGTGGCCGGGCATTGTCTTGCTGAAATATTGCATGTGTAGTTTCCTGAAGGAGGGGCAGTATCTCGGGCTCTAAAACCTCCCAGATGTAGTAGTTGCTGTTCAGATTGCCCTTAATATGTAGAAGTCAAGATCGCATGTTGTATCCAAAGGCACCTTAAACCATCACACTTGGCGTTTGTCTGCTATGCCACTCCACAATGCAGGTTGCCAGATTGCTGTCACCATGGTAGCTTCTAACACGTATGCGGCCATCACTGTAAGACAGGTTGAAGCGGGACTTGTCCGTAAACACTACAGTTTGCCACTCGGCACGCCAGTGACGGTGTACATGTGCCCATTGCAGTCTGATGCGTTTGTGTTTCTGGACAATGGAAGCCGATGCAATGGCCTGCATGCCACCAGTCCAGCCCGCAGCAGACGGCGTCCAACCGTTGACTTAGACAGGTCCACACCCGTTGCAGTGCTCAAGTGTCAAAGGCTGTACGGTCCATTGTGGCCATGCGAACAAGATGGTGGTCATTCTGTGCTGTGGTTACATTGCATCGGCCAGTACCCACTCATCGCTGCGTACAATCCTCTTCTATTCACTGGTTCCACACATGCATCACTGTCATAGCAGCATGCCCCTTATGAGCCAAAATGTCATGGTATAACAAACCTGTTTTCTGGGGACCAATTATTCTGACCTTTTCGAACCCACTCACATGCTGATATGGTGCCCTTTGACGTCAACGAGGCATACTGGCATTGGCTTTCACTTCATTTGATGGCTCTTCATTGACTGAACTTGGTGTAATATTGACCTTTCCAGTTACAAAAGAGAGGGCTCTGCTGGGCCTACGTGTACGCCATCTCTCTGCAATCGTAATAACTTATTACTGGTACATTGTTCTACACATCCTGAGAATTTGGATTCATTTGGGTTATTCTTTCTGTGTTGCAATTTGCACAAACAATAGTGTACAATGCAGCATATCTGACAGCTGCATTTTCCAAATGTGACCATCGTTCACATAATTGGCATTCAAATTAGAATAAGTGATAAAGCCAGTAATCACTGACAATGTAGAAAAACATTTTTTTTCATATTTGTTTTAGTAAATACATGTAATGAAGACTGAAAATAAACAAACATTACATTTACCTGAACCGTTTGAATGATATGGCCCCTAAATCCAATCCCACTGTATTGTTGCAGGCATTTTTCTTCCCACGTACAGCAGCAGTCTTTATTTGTAATTGTTTGAAATGTAAACTATGTGGAAGGTTGAAATAAAGACAATGGCCTGTAGACGATGAACAAACTGGGACTGGTATGACAACTGCTGAGTGTAAAATATACTTTCTTTTTTTGTTGCTGTATCGTCAGCTCACTTTTGCTTGGGCACCCCTCCTCACTGGCTATCTTCCTTCTTTTAAGGACAATAACCAACTAAGCTTAAGAGAGGGAATAAATAAACCATAGTCTATTTTAGGGGAAGAAAGTGACGCCACTCACAACTCTACCTTTTGTGTAGAAGAGGGAAGGAAAAGTAGAAGTCTTTGGCAATCTGTCATTCTTTTGACCTCTCTACAGTGACTTATCTGCAGGCAAAAAATACAAACATTTACAAGTATTTCAACTTGTAGAAAAAGTGATATTGTCATTATAGCAAGTGAGAACACTAAAATGCACTCGTTTTAAAGAATTTTATACAGTAGAACATTTTTAAGACAAACCCATATGATTTTCAAAAGTAAGATTGTTTTGTAGGAAAGGTCATTACAAATACGTTAAAAAATTTTGGACAAATTTTGACCCACACCTAACCCGTATATGTTAAAATGTGCCACTTTTTAACTCAGTGTTCATTTGTCTGTAGTGTTAGTCAGACAGTCTGGATAAAGTCAGCTGTGGCAGCAGTGTCCAGGACTTCTGGGTAGTTTCACCCATTTGAGGTGAGGGAAATGCAGGCGGTGTGAGGTGTAGGTCATGGACCTATCACTTGCATATGGTCCCCATTGTTACTTTGCCAGGATTGAGGGACCGTTCATACCTCCATGGTTGCCTCGTTTCCAGAGTGCTTCTCTGGCTGCTTAGAGTAAGGGGTTTCCTCCCCCGTGGTTGTCCTTTACGACTAGGCAGTCCTGGTGGAGATGTTGTCTAGTGTAATACCAGCACTTAAGAATGAAATGGGTTGCTTCCCTTTTAGTGGTTTTGCTAATAGTGGCAACAGGTGGGCCGCAGACTATTACCGGTTGTGCAATCACTGCCTTCATTCTCCCACTTTCCTTTAATTTTGAGGTGATTCATTTCAATTTTACATGCTCTCTCAACTAATTTCTTATCAATGGTGGTGCATTGGGTTATTAAGAGTGTGCCTAAGGTTGGAAGGAGTAATGTGGTAATGTTGTAAACTCCTTTGTTCTTGGTCTGGTTTGGTGCTACGCCGTTGTACTCTTGAACTTTACAGTGGATACAAATCTTGGCCTCTTTGTTGGCCTTTTGTTTTTAGCTGTAAAACTTCTGGGTAAGCGTGGCCATTACAGCCTTCCCTGAAAATTTACAACTCAGATGAGTTTTTAACTCCTGCCATGTAGTCACAAACTCCCCATGTTTTTTCCACCACTGTAATGTAGCCCCTTTAAATTATTTATCTGCTTGATCCCACTGTTTCTTGGGGATTGCTCCTTTTGTTGTTCACATGTTGAAAGGAACTGTTTTGAGTCCTCCTGCATCCATCCTGCAAATTCAGATAACATTGGCTCTTTGCATTTACGTGACAGGGTGCACTACAAGCGGACAGTAGCGGCCTTGGTTTTGGGGGTCTTCTACCCTCATAAATATTTCAGCTCACTTGGCAGCGGAACAAAATTCCTCTCGTGGATAGTGGCATGCCGGACCATCCCAAGCACAGGTGGTGAAAGGTTTGAGGACATGTCCCGCACCATATCCTGTGGGTTCCCAGACCTTGGCAAGCTAGCAAGTCCCACCGAGTCTGCCGGACATAACATTCCGGGCAACAGTACTCTAAGCCCTCTGTGAATCTGTATCTTGACCAGCCTCTACAGATATAACAACTTCTGCGTGGGCAATAAGTGCACATATTTTGTATAAGCCCACCACATCACATTGTGGCACGCTTTTATGCTCGGTGAGTGTGACCTGAAGTCTTGGTTGCCATCGTTCTGGATTTCCAGATATAGAGACGCTTGTTTCACAAGGACGTAGAGCAGTTTATCTGGCTGTTATGTACACAACTTTGACAACACCCCACATTGGGCACCAAAAATTAATCTTGATGCTTTGGGTTTTGGAATAGTACGTGTTCGGGTGGCTATATGATGCTGAACCATGGACTACTGTATGCATGCCGCTTGATTTGTTTATGTTGACTACTTGGCTTTAGCTACGGCCTTTTTCCAGGAGTTCTGATAGGCGGGGCGAATACGAGTGTCATTGTCGTTGGTTGGTTAGATGAGTTGACGTGTCTTCCACTTAGCTATCCCCTGAAGAAAGTTCCAATTGGGCTTCGTCCTGCTCCTCGTCCGGGACTGCTGTCTTGGGCAGATCTACTTCTTGTGATTACTGAGGGCACTGTTTCACATTTGCAGTTTTGATCTGATCCCTCCCTTGATGGGAATAAGGCATGGAGCAGTTGTCATGATGAGGTAAAGGATGAGGTGGGAGGTCTGCAAGGTAGTGCAGTAGGGGGTGGAGGAGATCTCCGATGATTGAATGCGCAATTTCTGCACGCTCTCTCTTGTGGAAGAGTGAAGTAAGTAGGATATTTTACCTGTCCAATTCTCTGTCCCCGGCAGGTCTAGATGTGGTGGAATGAACAGAGATTGGTGAGTAGGGTTAGATATCCTTCCCAGGCTCCATCTGTGCCAGGGCCTGTGTGCCACCAGCGGTCATCCTCCAAGCTTCTGTATGTAGCAGGTTTAGATGTAGTGGAATTAACAGAAGTTGGTGAGTTGAGAGGCGTGAAGCCTGGTTTTCCTTCAATGTCTCTAGTGTGGGCAGCTGGGTATCATGCTCCTCAGTACTGTCTGAATGACTGAGGGTCAGACGGTTTGGTGTTCTAACTGGGTCAGCATGGCAAGCACAGTGGCTGAGGACTCTGAAGGAGTGCAGGCTGGCTCAGCTTTGTCACTTGTTGGTAACTCTAGACACTTTCTTCCGGATTTCTGAAGGGGAAGAGAGAGCTCTGGAGGTGAAGTTCGCTGCAGTTAAACTCAGGTTTTTATGGCTGCAACTCTGATGTGCCGGGGGTGCCACAGGTACCTCTGCTTGTATGGCCATCCCCACTCCGTTGGGTCTGTGTGGACAAGCTGTGCATGAAAGAGGGTGACGGTGGGTGTAATGTCTAGCCAGCCCTACATGTGCTCAGGGAAGTGAGCTAACGCTGTTAGTTTTGGCGCTTAGTTAGAGCCTTTTTACACTGGGACCACTTGTGACTGTCACCAGTGACTTGTCTTAGAAATACTTTGGTTGGAATAGGAGTGTTCAGACTGGGACACTTCAGTGCCGTGGACTGTCACAGTGACGCAACGGTGTCCGAACTCCACCACCGGTGACCAGCAGAATCACTGTGTCTGGGCCGGTCACTGCTCGAGTTGCACAGTTTTGTATTGGAGTGTTCACTCTAGGACATCAGTGATGGTCACTTTTCCTTGCGTTGCCGACCATACAGTGTATAGTTACTGTAAAGTGTAGGCAGAGTAGTGCATGTATTGTTTGTATTGAATTGGGCATCTGTTTTTTGTAGTTATGAGTTCAGATTTTAACACAGAAGATTTTATAAATGAAATTGAAAGTCGGCTTGCTATTTGGGATGTCAAGAGTGATGACTTCAGTGTCCCGATCTACATGAAAAGAATTTGTGACTTGTATTTCAAAACACTGTAACTTAGAATCACTTTCACAATTAGATTATTTTCATTGCTGCGCGTTTTAAGTGTCAGCCCGTGAATTACTAACGTACAGTATCGGAGTAACCTGATACTGATTGCTAGACAAATAAGTAACATTTTCTCATCAAAGCAAGTGACCAATAACTAAAGAAAAACTTGTGGTGCACACAGAATAAATAGAAATGTAACCTGCGCGGAATTCTTTTCGTGAAAATCAAGTGTCACTAAATATTATATCATTCAAGTGATAGACAATGTTAGGATGTATCTACAAAATGTACATAAAATCTGGATACACATGCTTAAACATATGTGTAGTAGAATACACTGAAATAAATGTTTCTATGTGTTGAAATACTGATCAAACACACCACTGTGGCTATAAAATACCTTTATAGGATATGTTCAATGTGGTGTCCATTATTTTCAATACACTGTCTTGTGACTTTGTTGTCCTTGTATGCCTGTATCTTAATGTCACGTAATCCTTCAAACTCTCAGACACTCAAAAACTGTCTGCTTGAAGACCAGTCCCATCTTTTAAGATGGGACTGGCCTGATATAGAAGATTTTGCTCATCCTTTGTCACGCTGAGAGAGATCAGGCATTGACCAGAACTTTCTGTAAAGATAACTTCAGAAATGGATCCTGTCCAATGTCAGGAGCACATGAGTCCTGAATAGGCTTACCGCGGCAGCACGCAGCGGCATCCCTTTGTAAATATCAACAAGTTTCTTGGATTATGGCTTGCCTAACCTCCATGTGTTCCTTCGCTCTCGCAAGCAGGACGGGCAAGTGAAGCAATGCAGACCATCAAGCATGTAACAATATGTACCTCATATGCATCATGCAACGAGTAAGTATTGGTTATCTGAGGTGGGAATGCATTTACCTCTGGCACCCCCCCTCTTCTGTTTTTATCAAAACGAAAAACATACAGGCATTTATTTTGCTGAAAACTTAGATGCCTTGCTATTACTTTCATTGGCATAAAAATTTAAGCACCAAAAATGAACTTTTGGATTAAAATGAAAACTTTTAGTGTTATGATATAAAGAAAGCACACAAGTGCCGTACATTATCCTGTTGCAGATGTAATTAACAGTTGTAGCAAATTATGCTCCAAATCATGAACTCTTCAAAGTGGTGAAAGCTTACACGCTATCTGGTGCCACAAATGTTTGATGGGTACAAATCAGGTGAACATATAGGCCAGAGAACTATTAAAAACATTGTGTAAACTCATGTGGGAAACAAGAACTCTGTGCAAATGAGTGTTTTCTTAATGTAAACTTGCTCCTGGGCTCTCAGCCGTGAAATATAGTATATGAGGCTACAGAATGTTGTGCATCCTCTGATGAACATCTTATCACCGCTATGTGCAAAAGATGATCATATGTGATTGCTTCTCAGACCATCATTTTTGTAATGGGGAATGTGTGCAGCTGTAAATTGAGGCAGTTTAGCGCACAATTTTCAGCCCTTCAAACTCTGCCATGGTAGTCATCTGCTCTAAAAGAAAACTATGATTGTTTGCCAAAGACAATGTTGCCATCCCTTAGCAGTCATTTTGCTTGCTGTTATAAGAAATAGTATACTCACAAAAGTTTTTAAAATACACAAAATGTAAGATCTATCTTCAGTCTCTTTGCAAAGAAAACAAATAATGTATTGCTACAGTCTTAAATGTTGGCCTTCCCAAATGTTTCATATGATTATCAGCGAGTGACTACTGGACAGTGAAGTCCTTACTACAATGTGTGATTATTAAACACGTCACTGTACGCTTGGGTTACCTAAGAATAATGTCTGTAAAGATGCACATTTTTATGGTTACAAAGAATAAACTGTATACTTAACACAAAATACGTGGAATATGCTCTCCTCTTTCTGGCATGCTTATTATAAATATTTAAAAGTCATTTACTCAGTGTTATAAATTTTGATTTTTTAGAGGAAATTTATCTTTATTTCAGAACATTTGTTTTGATGTTTTAAACCTTGCGGACGACACCTGGCTCCTTTCGACTATCAACCAGGAAAGTCAATGGACTCCTGTCTCCTTCCCCTCTTTTTTCCTTCTCATATTTCTATGCCTAAGGTTATATTGCTTACCAAAATATGTATTGACAAGAGTGATATTTTATTGAAATTTATATTTTATTGCATTTTTGTGTCCTTTGTTGCTATAAGGCAGTCCAAAAAAAAACATGTAGTATGCGTATTGAGGGGTGGTAAATAACTCAATAGTGTTACAAAAATGTGTAATAACAATGGAAGATAGTAAGTACATCAATCTGGTTTTCTCACAAAATAAATACCACGTATAGAAATTAACTTGTAATACTTTTCTCGTATCTGCAAATATTTATTTATAATTTCTAACATAGAAATTAGTTAAAAGTAATATAACATTTTCTTCTACCACTGAAAGTGGCAGTGTTGTTCAGGTCGCCTGCCTTAGGTGCCTCATCCTGTATAATGCAATTTTACAGTCATGTGCATATAATATAGTAGGTTAAGCAAAGAGAATGCATGGAGGTAGGTAGGGCTTAGCATCTCATCAACAGCAAGGTCTTTAGAGATGGGCTAGTTGCTTAGGGAAGCAGGAATATGAAGGAATTGCACATGCCCTGTAGGAGGAAAAAACATCACAGCAATCACCTGGAGTGACTTCGGGAAACCAATGAAAACCAGAATCAGGATGGTCGAGTGAGAGAGCGAGAGAGAGCGTGAGTGATAGAGTGAGAGAGAGTGATAGAGTGAGAGAGAGTGTGAGAGAAAGAGCGTGAGTGAGAGAGAGCAAGAGAGAGGGTGAGTGAGAGTTGGAGCGTGAGAGTGTGTGTGGCCTTGAGAGCCAACAAGGGTGAAGCAAGGTCAATGGAGCAGCGCCAAAATGAAAGGGTGGGGAAAACAGGAAATCCATGAGAAAACCTGCGGACTAGCGGCATTGTCCGGCATGATCCCCAAATGCAAAAATCCGGGAGCGTCTTTGCTGGGAATCGAACCCGGTTTGCCTAGGTGGGAGGCGAGCAGTCGAACCACTACACCACCTCGGCTTTAGGATGGCCGAAGCGAGATTCGAACCCAGGTCCTTCTGAATGTGAATCCGAAGGATTACCAATGTGCCACCTCACTTGGTGATTGTGATTTAGGTGAGAATAAAGCAGTGCCGGAATAAAAGGGAAGGGGAAATGGGAGATACCTGAGAAAACCCGCCGACTAGCAGCATCGTCCGGCACAATTCCCACACATGCGAAAATCTGGGAGTGCCCCGCTGGGGATGGAACGGTTCACCTTGATGGGAGGCAAGCAGGCTAACTGCTCAGCCACCACGGCCCTCCTAACCTTTATGAAATGAGTAAAGGACCCCAGTAATCGTTCCTCAATCCAAAACCAATGGCATACTTGCTAAGATCCTGTTACAGTTAGCTAGTTGATGTGCACCCTACTGGGTCCGGCTGCTGGTGGGCGATATTAAGGCTGTCCTTCCCCCCCCCCCT
>NQII01001796.1:362637-380835 GCA_002778355.1 Clitarchus hookeri
CAGTGGTCACCGCTCTTACGGGGTTGTCCTTGGGGCCTCTGTGGTAAAAGGCTTGGCCACTTAATGACCTTGCGCTGGGCCTTGGGAGGTGCACTAGTTAGAGCTGGTCGGGTTTGTTACATGCTTAGGGATGTACCCAGGTGTAATGCTTAGGCATCTGACTACTTTGTCGGCGCTGGCTGGCCGTGTAGAGAAGGTCGGCTTCTTCTGTGGGGTTGGCGGAAGTGGTGACATGGCACGGGGCACGTGCCAAAGAAGGTTCTGCAATGACTTGGATGAGCTGGTGGCTGACCAGCTCTGGCAGGCGGCCTTCTCCTCCTTGCAGGTGTATAACTAGCTGGCACCTGAATCTCTACTCGCCAGGACTCCAACCAGAGCTAGCTCCTGCTTGGCTGCTTTCTACCACCCATCCCTATGGTAAGGCATAAGGGTGTGACAGAACAGACAGGCAGATATTGAGTGTCTGAAAATGGGTAGGCACTGCCTGATGGAAAGTAAGGAGTTGGCTGTTGGATAGGGTTGGCAGCTTGGACTACTGGCCTTCAGTCTAGTGGCTTGGCCATCGGGACATCGCTTGCAGACCCAAGTACCAAACTGAGGGTTACAGTATCAAGTTTGAAGGCGTCCGTTCTCATGGCTACGTGGCGAGCGGGCGTCGTTGGTGGACCCAGGCATCATGAAGAAACGTGCTCCTTGTCAGGAGTTGGCATATCGTTTTCCAGCAAGTGTCCTTGTGAGCAAGACGTCGTTGGAGGACCCAGGCACGTACTGGAAGGGATGNGGTGTTGCCTAGAAAGGTGGGATTCCCAAACGCCTTGTCGGGACAGTTTCCAAAAGTTGAGGTAGGGAACGAGGTTCTGGCTCATGACTATCCCTGCAAGAATGTTGTTAATATTGATGATGAAATAGGAGATAGCGGGAGCAAGTAAGTTGAAGAAGAGATAGAGCTTTGGGAGTGACAACGCAACCAAGTTGATTTATGCGTGTTTATTGATTGCCCATTAGTCACACATTAACCAGCCTGTACCCTGACTAGGGCCCTAAGGGCCAATCATAGGTTGCCAACTGGTATGCGACATAATCTCGGAAGACGCGGCAGCGTGGGGACAAGGGCGACCCCAAGTCAGCGGTACTCAAACTCGAGTCAACTGCAGGTTAGCTACAAGGTAACTGGAAACATGGCAGGCTTTGACGTGCTGACAGGCAGTGAGGCGGTGTCGAGCAGAGTAAGACTCTTGACAGTGCTGCGAATGGCAGTGATGACTTGAAGTCAGTTGACTCTCGGGCAGAGTGACGTTCTGTGAAGGTTGACGTGATGCAGGTGGGTGTTCGGGCAGAGTAACTGTGTGCTACTGATCTGGTGCTAGGCAGCCTCAAATTGATGACTGCAAGCTCTTTTTATTTGCAGCGCACAGGGCCAGCGGGAGGGGTGCAGAGGTTGCTGTAGAGAGAGATCAAAGAGAGAGAGAGGGTGGTGGTGAGATGGCGGGGATGGCCAAAGGCAGTCAAAGCTGGCAGCTACTTCCCCTCATCTGCCCGAAGGCTGGAGGGGTAGAGAGCGACGACTTGGTGTGAAGTGGGTTGTGGGTCATCCAAAGGCATCAGCTGAGCAAGGCAACCCTGGGCTTCAATGTGTGCTGTGACATGTGCAGCATAAAGGCTATTCTTAGGAGAGTGTTGCGGCTGTGGCGATACTAGATCAGGTGATTGACAACACCCGTAGTAGCACGGCAAACCTCCCTTCCCCTCTTCTTTTAGCAGGAGCCACAGGCGCGAAGGACGAACAGCTTTGTCTAAGACGTCTGGAATGGTGGTTCTCTCTCTCTCTCTCTCTCTCTCTCTCTCTCTCTCTCTTGTGATCTCATGCGATCTCTTTCTCTCGTTCTTGCTCTCACTCTTGCTCTCGCTTGCTCTCTCTTGCTCTCGCTTGCTCTCTTGCTCTCGCTCTTTCAAAGTCAGGATCCCCCTTCATACTTAACCTGTGTGACCGGTATCAGCAAAAGGGTGTAGGAGTGAAAATGGTTAGCAAGACCAAACAGCGTATGCTTTACGGGGGTGGATCTGAAGGCTCCTAATTCCTACCCTGGGTACGGGACTGTGGTACAGATTAGGCTGAAGGTCTGGTTATGTACAATTATATCCCAGTTGATTAGGTTAAATCTTTAAATGGGATAAGTGGTTGCAAAGTTATTTCACAGCCCGTTGCAAAACTAGTGAAAAAGTAAAAAACAAGATTAGAATTACATTGAATCCTAGCCTTAAGGGAGTAGTTAAGTTCACTGCAATAACTAAGTAAGTTCTCTCACGGTGTGCGTAGGCAAAAGAATTTAACTAGTGCAATCACAAATTAGTGAGAAAATTGTGCAGTGAGAAAAATGCTTATTTGGTTGGCAACTCCTACTCACATCGAAAATAGAAGCTGCTACAGGATACAAAATTTGGCTATTACATTTCCAAAAGACAACAAAAGAACATTTAGGTTGGTGCCATTCAATTATTTTATCTTGATGTAAGTGTCCATTCAAAATTTGTCTTGCTTTACAGTTTTGGTTGAGGTAAAAGAAAAATTAATGGAGCAAAAAGTTTACACGTTATTAACACTATACAAGTGCAAGAGACTGGTTGCAAAAAGATTGACACAAAGGTAAACAATGAACAAGTACATTAGGTGCAACATGAATACATGTAAACAGTGACATTCCGGCCTCAGCTGACTGGCTGGAGAGGTGGGGATCACTTCCCTTCTCAGAGGGCGGTCGGCAGGTTGCTTTCCCGCCTCTGCTGCGGCTGGCGGGGAGGACTGAGTTAGTGCTGGAAGGGGCAGTGCTGGCTGCTACATGGTGATTGGCCCACCAGGGGTGGCTCCGAGTGCTCTCTTCTTCCCCTGGTTGGCGCTGGTCCCGGCGAAGGTGGGCTCTGCGACTCTGGAGACGGCGACGGAGTGGTAGGAGTAGGAGCCTATGTGTGGGGGACAGTAGGGCTCTTGGCTGGTGCCGTGAAGTCTGTGGGGTCACAAACAATCACTTGGCCATGCTCTGGTTCTATTCGTGGTGGCGGTGCGATGTGTGTAGTTTACTGTTCAATATCAGGATTTTCTGGCTTTCTTTATATGGGTGACGTGCACTTTGTGTATGTTGCCATTGTTGTCTTGGACCCACAGGGTGTTTCCTCATTTCTCTGCAACTTAATAGGGGCCTTCCCACTTAAAGTGGAATCGCACGTTAAAAATGTGCGGCTTTGCAGCTGAGGGGACGTGTCTTCACCCACTCGTTTTCCCCTTCTTGGATAGCTTCCACAGGCTGTCGCGTTGGCGCTTGGTACTTTTGCTTGATGTAGCAAGCCCGACTGGTGCGCGCTGTGTCTATTCACTTCATGTTTTCAAGACGTATTTCTTCTGCCTGGGGAATTTCGCACTGTTTTTCTTCCCAGTCCTATTCCTTAGGGTGTTGTAGAGTGCGGTCAAGCAGTAACTCACTAGGTGAGGCTCCCAGGGCCTCATTGTGTCGACGGTGGAGAGTAAACAGGGTGTTAGGAAGATAATTGTCCCACTTCCGGTGATCTACCTGCATTCGTATGTAGAGGCTTTTCTTTATCTCTTGGTTTCTCCTTTCCATCGGCTTTCCGGGTGGGTGGTAGTAGTTGGGTGTGGTCCATGGTGTGACTCCCCATCTGTGGCAGGCATTCTCCCATGCTGCTACTATAAACTGGGGACCATTATCAGTCAGGATGCAGTGGGGATATCCCCAGCGAGGGAATAGCTCCCTTTCCATGGTATCTATAATCGTCTTGATGTCGCTCTTGGTTAGGGGGTAGGCCTCAACCCATCTAGAAAACAGGTTGGTGACCACCAAGATGTATTGCTTACCCTTCTGGGTTTGCGGGTAGGGTCCCATAATGTCTATGGCAATCTGTGTCCACGTGTGTGTGGGTTGTCGTGAGATACCTATAGTTCATAAGGCTCCATGTGCCTTTATGCTTGCGCAGACCTGGCATTGTTCGACATAAGCCTCCACGTCCTAACTTACACCATTCCAGGTATATCTCTGGCTGATTTCTCGGAGTGTTTCCTGGACTCCTGGATGTTCCTCATGGGGATGTTCATGGTAGTAATAGCAGATGTCTGCATGGAGGCAGTACGGCCCTCACAACTTCGTCTTTTGTGTTTGAATGGGGGGCAGGTCCATACATTCCCTTGCTCTTCCTTAAAGCATTTTGGGTATTTGGTGAGTAGGTTACGTACTTCGGGGCCGGCCTCTTGTTGCTCTGCGAAGATGGTGCGACTAGTTTGTGCCTCCTGTAGCTGTATATAACCTTGCTTGTTGTTTTCTTGGCATGGAGCGTACTCCGGTGGGAGCATCCTTTCCCATTCTTCCAGGTTCTTCTCCTCCTGGTAGGTTTGGGAGCTCTTGACAGCGCATCGAGCAGCTCATTCTGCTTCCTCGGACAGTGTTGTTTGGTGAAGTTGAACTCCAGTATGATTAAGGCCCAGCGGCCTAGCTTAGATTTGGTTGCGCTGGCAGTATGCAATCAGGTTAGGGCATGATTATCGTTTCTCAAAATGAAAGGTATGTCTTCCAGGTGATAACAGAATTTCTTGAGGGTCCATATGACTGCTAAACATTCCTGTTCGTTGGAGTGGTACCTCTTTTCCATGTCCGAAAGGAGGGTGCTTGCGTAGCTAATCACCAGTTGACTTCTTTCTGGCCAGTAAAGCATGTCTGACTGTGAGAACTGGTTCTTGAGTTTCTGGAACATATTTGTCTCCTCCAACCGTTTCCAGGCTAGATTCTTGTGTAAAAAGTTGTTCAGCGGAACCATGAGTTCGGCAATATTAGGAATGAAATCACGAAGCCAGTTGCAGAGTTCCAAGAACTTCCGCAACTACTTCTTTTTCCTGGGTGTAGCTGCGTCAGCTATTGCTCGGATTTGCTCAGTTTGAGCAAAGTTGCCTTCGAAAGTGACTCGGTGCCACAAAAAGTTGATGTTTTCCCGAAGTGGCACTTGGACAGGCAGCATTGTCCGTTATTGGCATTAACTGTATGTTCTATCTTCATGTCTGTAGTCTTTAAAGTAAAGCATGTAATAAATTATGTACTGCGATAGAAAACGCTGATGGTCAATTTGCCGACTTCAGATCTTTCCATAACCAACTGGAGGTGATGCTGGTTTTCCTGCCAGTCTTTGGAGAAGATTATGACGTCGTCCAGGTATGCATAGCAGAACTCGCCGATGGAGCCGGTGAGAACCAAGGCAGCCATTAGACGTTGACACGTGGCAGGTGCATTCTTTAGGCCAAAGGGCATGACCTTGAACTGGTAAGCTTCTCTGTTCGGAGCAGGGAACGTGGTGTATGGCCTCGACTGCGGATCCACTGGTATCTGCCAATATCCACATCTCATGTCGAGGCTGCTGAAGATTTTAGCTTACCCAAGAGCCTTGGACGTGTGCCCCAATTTAAGTGATGAAGGAGCTACTGGCTGTGTAATCTGGTTCAGGTCGTAGTAGTTGATGCAGAACCTTAAAGTGCCTTTCTTCTTTGGTACGAGGACAACTCGAGCATTGTAGGCCGAGTCTGAGGGCTCTATGATATTCAGCTGTTGCATTTCTTCGATTTGTTGTTTGATTATCGCCTTCCGTTTGCCGGGGATTTCCCCCGGTCGATTATGTATGATCTGGGGACTGGTCAGATGTATCTTGTGAGAGATCGTGACAGTTTGGCATAGCGTACTACGCTGTTCGAACACGCGGCGGTGTTCTTGGATAATCTCGGTCAGTTGCGCCGCAGCTTCCCCTTGCAGCTGGTGGTTAAACTCTTCTCCCGTGATGGGTTATTGCAGTTCTGGTTTGGCGAACTTATGCCAGGTTATCAAACTTCTCTTCGTAGCGCCTAGATAGATTTGCCCTTGCTGGCATTCCAGGATCGTTTGTTGCTCCGATAACCAGGGTTGCCCCAAGATTATTGCTTCTCCTAGGTCTTCCACCATGTGAAACTGGGTCTGGATCGCTATGTCAGCGAACCGTAGTGTCAGTGACAGTCTCCCTACTGTCTATAGATGGCTCCTTTCTGGGCCATGTGTATCGTGGTGTCTCCGGCAGGCTTGATCTTGTCCCTGTACCCACAGGACATGGCATCCTTGCGGATGAAGTTTGCATTAGCTGCAATGTCGAGAGTGGCCAGGACTTATGATGTCCCGATGAGTACAGTGATACGAGGGGGATCTCATAAGATCTTCTCCTCTTGCATGACAGCTACCTGCAGGACCTCTACTTCGCACTTTGAAGGTGTTTCATGCAACTAAATCACGTAATTTTAAGTGGCCAATAGCATCACTACTTATATGGCAAATTTTACCATTACTGTTTGAGTAATTCTGTAAATATTGTGTAAATGTATTATTTTTCAAGTTGCGATGTCCCAAAATGGGAGACCAATGGGGATTGAAGTTAACAAATTCAATCCTTACATTGTGAACAGTGAACATACAATATTTGGTTCAAATTAGCTGAACAGTTTGTGAGAAATATCATAGTGCCAATAATTAATAGCAGCCATTTTGAAAAAAAAATTATCCATTGTGGAATTAACTACGAAAGTAAGCTATCCTTACTGTGTTTTATATGTGGATAGAGTCTGGTATAATTCAGTCAATCGTTTAAAAAGATTTAGGTAAGCATGCCCGCGTACACATGCACCACTCACAAACACACAAATGCATATACAGGCTGGAAGGTTATCACATGTAGTGATAATGTCTTTCGCTGACCTCCATAGCATATTTGGTTACACATCAACTAATGGCTGCAGGAATTTTTGTGAATTTTGGGCAAGGGATCGGTGTCTTGTTTGCCTTGAATTTTAATTCAATTACTACGAATATTTGACACTTCCTGATTCGATGTTTCATTGTTTGATGCTGAAATCACGTTACAGCTGTACGTTTCTGAGGACCATTTCACCATAATTATAATAATAATAATAATAATAATAATAATATGTTTATTTATTTATTTTTTATTTATTTGGATTTTAATGCCACCTAACAGTGGAACCATTAAAAGGAGGGCACATACATACAAACATACAAAAAAAAACAGTAATTGACCAATACACACAAATTAAATTATGACAGTAACACAAACATACAATACAAATACAACACAATTAACACATCTACAACACAAGTTACACAAACATACAACAGAAATTAACTCGCATAAAGAAATTTAAATGAAACAACTGTAATATACAAACAGCAAATATTGAACTTTACCCATAATAAAAAAAAAAAACAACAAATAGTAATTGTACTGAGATGGTGCTTTATCTATTATAATGTTTAAATAAATCCTAAAATGTAATTTTTGTCCCAAGAAAGGCTCAAACTCTTGAAATAATTGGTTATAGTTTAGAACATACCTTTAAATTACAGAGTGAGTGAAGAGATTTGGACTGCTCTTACCAACGAGGTCTTGAGAGCTGATAGAGTACAGAGTGTATTCAAAATTCTGTGACTATAATTAGGAATCTTAAGAGACACAAGGTTACTAACAACAACAGGACAGGAAAAAAGCAAGAGAAAGGCATTAATTAAAAATAAAGCATTGATAATATCACGTCTAATTTTCCAAGTCTGGTTTTTATATTTATTCAGCTCCAAGTTCTAATTAAAAATTTTAATTGTTTTGTGAGAATCTAGAAAAAATTGTTTTGAAAATACTACTTTGTACATTTTCCAGTTCTCTTGAATCTATACAGGAAATATAATTCCAAATAATTGAACAATATTCCAATTCTGATCTTACTAACGAGTAATATAAACATAATAATGAGTCGGATGTTAATGCTGAATAAGTGATCAATTTAATTAAACTTAGAGTTCATGTAGAATTACTAATTAAATTATCTACATGCTAATGGAAGAATAATTAAGAGTAAAGTGTAACACCCAGATCACTAACATAACCAACTCTATTAATAACATGATTTTGAACCAACTATTTATATCCAATTGAATTAGTTTTCCTTGTAAATGAGATACAAACTATTTTCTCGAGGTTAAGTGACATAACATTGCAAGTACACCAATCTTACAGAGCAGAAATGTCTTTCTGCAGCAAAACTCAATTCGTCAAATTTTTTAAATTTTTTTTTATAGATTTTCAAATTATCTGCATATAGAAATACTTGAGAATTGTTTTTAACACTGCTAATTTCATTTGTAAATATGTTAAATAAAAGTGGTGATAGTGTACCACCTTGCGATCTTTGAATGAATAGTGCAATAGAGGTGAATGACTAGATGGAGATTTTGGGACATTTGCCATTGCGATGCAGATGTCTGTTATGAAAAAACAGGACTGAGCACGAAAAAAAATTACTTAAATAAGTGTACCACCTTGTGGGACATCAGAGGATACATTAAAATGAGATGAAAGTGAGGTTTCAATTCTCACTGCAAACTTTCTATCAGAAAAATAACTAGAAAACCAATTAACGTAATTAATATTGAAACATGTTGCTGGTAATTTTTTCAAAATGCCAAGAATGTTAACAAGTATCAAAAGCTTAATGTAAATCAAAATATATTGCGTCTGTCTGATTTCTAGATGTTACATCTCTATATAAATCATTGACAATTTTGAATAAATTAGTAGCAGTTGTTTTACCAGTTTGAAATCCATGCTGACTATCTGATATTATATTTTTTATATAAAAGTTTATATGCCTGTGAATTACCTTCTCAAAAACCTTTGAGAAACAACATCATAACGATATCGATCTATAATTATTAACATCGTGTTTATTACCTTTTTGAAATATTGGAACAACAATGGTTCTTTTTCACTAACTAGGATAAGTACCACATGATAGACTTAAATAAAAAAAATATGGGTTAAAAGTGGAGTGAAGGTATTAGCACATCCTTTAATTATAAAGGTAGGAATTTCATCAAACCCCGTAGACTTGTTGCTCTTTCTTGAGTCTTTGAATTGCCGATAATACCAATCCTTGGGTAATTTCCAGAATTGGCAAGTGCAAAGTATTTCTCTATTATTACTGCATCAAGAATTCACAGAGTCAGTTGATTGAACATACACCTCAGCTAAATGCTTAGCTAAATATTGGCAATAGAGTGAGGGTCTAGAACCATAGATTTGTCAGATAGCAAAATTATTGTTTCTCTGTAGCCATTTTTCATAATTTTGACATATTTCTAAACATTTGATGGAATACTTTTCAAATTGTTATTAGCTTGCCATTTTTTCTTGTCTAATTTAATTTTTCTGTAACAATTTTCCTATAAGCAGGAAAATGAGAGTTATTAAAATCTGTTTTGTTTCTTTTATATAACTTAAATAGATGTTCTTTCATTTTCAGAAGTGTGATACAATCTTTAGAAAACCAAACTAAATATTTTGTTCGAAAATTTTCACCGTAGGGAACAGTTGATTAATTATCAATTGAAAATTACTTCAAAGGTAATCCACCATTGGATTGACATCTTACATATTATATATAGGACTACAATAAAGGCCTTAAATGCTAAAACTAATGATAAGTAGTCTCCTTTTTGATCATTCTGGTTATAATGTATATTGTTACTTTCTTTATTATTATGAGAATCAAATTTGCAAGAACAAACTAAAGCAGGATGATACACACCCTTATCTACAATAGGATCTACTGACTTAACAACTTGGTCTAAATAGTTATTGGAAAACATTAATAATTCTGTACGTGACTTAGTGAAATTGAACTGCTCTAAATTAATAGAATTAGTTTTTTCTATAAGGATCTGCCATTTTTATTTATTGTGGAAATGACAATGTTTTGTGCATGAAAATTACTCTATAATCAATGCCGGGAAAATCACCTACCAAAATTATATGATTAGTATAATTAGACAATTTAGAATCTAAGAAATTAAAGTAATCATTGAAATCAATGAGAGATAATTGAGTGGAAGATAAATATTTCCAATCAAAATTCTTTTTGCATTATTGCTTGTAATTTCAACCCAACAGCCTCAATGTTATCTCTCAAAAAGTCAAATTTTTGTATGCCAGGGTATTTCAATGAATTTTTGTCTATAACAACACTGCCACCTCTAGAAAGGTTAGTGATATTAGGATCACAATCTTTACGAAATATGTAGTAATTTTCCGGGAAATAGTGAGATTCAACACAATTACTATTAAACCAGGTTTCAGTTAAACAAATGGCTGAATATTCAACACAGTTAATACTGTCGGAAAACAAAACATATTTAGTACGAAGACCCCTTACATTTTGATAATATAGATTAAAGTCTTCCTTCCCTAGAGACATACTTGCTAATTAACGGCACATCCTGTTGCCTCAACAAACAAACAATCCAGAAACTAATTTACAAAAAATAAATTAAGTAGTCTCATTAATGACTTCTCCAGCCATCTCATACGCTCATAATCTGATTCAGCTACAATACATGAAAGGAAGAATATGAATCATATGTGGTTTTTAATTTAACAACTTTTAGATTTGAGACTTCAAGTTCTTGATTAATATAAGACACTATGTCATTCTCTTGTACATCTGGAGCAAAATGGGAAATAAAAATGGCTTTCAGGCGGGGTTTCACCAGCTTTGGAATTATTTTGATATTTACGTTGTTTCTCACTCCAAGCCAAGTTGAAGTTGCTTCCGCACTGCAGCTGGTTTGGAAGCAGGTGACCTACTTACAGCAGCTAGCTGTTGTAATGTTCCCGCCTCGTTACTTCCGTATTTATAATAATGCAGCCTCGCAGTTAGGCGCCATGTTGTAACGTTGCGGACTTATTACACTGCCGATTGTTTACGTTGCCATGGCTTGCCCTCGACTAGATCAGAAGGTAGAAACACAAGACTCAGTACAATTGGACGCTAGTTACTTAAGAAAGAAGTTCCAGAGTATATATATATATATTTAACGAAGTTTCACAGTTCACAGACGGAGTTCCAGTTTGCAAAGTACGAACTTTCACAATTAATTATACCAGTGCAGAAAACAGGGCCACTGTCGTTTACAGTTTATTAATGTCTCAAACTTGCATCGCAAGACTAAGTTACGAAGGCAGGAGGGATGTTCGTTCCCTCCTGGCACCCTAACGACCCACGCCCTTGCGGACTGGTGCGTCTTCTCACGCCTGATGCGTCTTCTTCGACGGTTGGTTACTTTGTTCTCTCTAGGCGATAGGCACCACCAGTATATATTAAGGCTGGCCTATCCCCCCCTTCTCCTAAGATAAGCGCATGGCATCCAGCATCTGCCAGTAGCGTCATCCAAAACTACGCTGTGTCCCGCGCTCACAACATGGTATCGTACCTGCAACTGCATCACAGGAAACTAAAACTGTTGACACCGTCCACTTCCAGAGAACCGAACGTCACGTTGCAGCCGGAAAGTTTCTGTATAATGCTGACGCATAAGCAAAACAACAACTTTCGAAATGAGACGGTAAACGGACTCCTGTTACAACGTAAACAGTAGATGTCCGTCCGATAACCTTCAAAAGCACACGTCTGCTAGATAAACAAACTATCAAGGGAAACAAAGCACCGCGGCTTTAACTTTAAACCTGATAAAATATTACGAAGCTTTCCAAAGCTAAATACACACAAAAGAATTTTACACCTGTGTCTCGAAAAATTAAGAATATTAAGTCATTACACTGTTAGGAAATTTCCTGCTGGTCTGTGGATTTTTTTTCCAGTGTATGACAGCGACATGGTGTTGCCATATAGTACACTAGACTGAATTTTTTTTTGTTGTTATTTGATGCAACAAAGTTAGTTTTGGAAGCAGACTCCTGACCGTTATGGTTACTTTACTGTAAGATTTTTTTCTTTGGAGGGCATAAAACCCAGGCATGTCAACAGGAAGCTCACAAATGTTTGTCTTTGTTTACTTGAACACTCTCAAATATAGTCCGAAGCAAAGCATTATCTTCTTTTAGTTCACTTACCTGATGGATAATTCATCAATTTTGAGAAATAAAGCCTCGAACATAGATTTAACACTGGTATCCATTTTCTCAGTTTGCTTGCTAGACAGTATACTTATCCTTCCACTTCACCATCAAGTGTCACGTTTAGCACATAATTCTTTTGCCCGGCTTTTAGATTAGTTTTTTAAGAAGAGTTATTCACCGTATTACCACGTTTAGGCGACTTGATACTGAACATAGTTTTTTCATCACTGAAGTTTTTGCTCTTGTAATGCTCCCTTTCACTTGACCTATTTACACATTGAACATGTAAACAAGTGCCACAACTTCCCGAACACTTTATAAACTTTTGTTTCCTGTAAAATGGCTCACCGCATACAGTACTGAGCAGATGTCCGAACTCGGGGGCATACAATTTACCCCTAATATCCAGCTGCCAAGAAGTTAAAAACACTTGAAAACGATAGGTAAGCAGGAAAAACAAATTGCCTACTAATCATAATAATAAATTTTTACTTGGGAAGGTAGACTAAAAATGGAGGGGAACAAATGCAGTTTCTGCAACTCATGTAGTTTTGCAACAAATTACATGAAACAGGAATTTTTTTGTAATATAAAAAAATCATGCTTAGTCTACGGATGCTATTCAAAGGTTGCATTAATATATTTTTTTAATATTAGGTGATAATATCCACATTTCTAATGTATTACACAACAATTTTTGTTCACGTTCATAATTTTATGAAATTCTATTCTGTGTATGTGGTTTTCTTACATTAATAGAATTTTAAAATTTTTTTGTGCAATGTTTTCAGTTTCTTTCAAATCTTCATTTCTTGTTAGTAATTTAAACCAAGATTTTATAGTAATCAATGCTGGTTTTAGGTTTTTTCAGTTTCCAGAGTTTTTATAATTACTAACAATTTTACATTTTTCCAGGGATATTCCAAAATTTTTTTGTGATTACAAAGATTTTCCGCAATTTTCAAAGACTTTCAGTAATTGATAAGGGTTTTCTGTGTTTTACAGGAATTTTCAATGATTTTTTCTGAGATTTTCAGTAGTTTTTTTCAAAGATTTTCTTGTGATTTACAGGGATTTTTTTTTGTGATTTACAGTATTTTAGTGTTGATATACAGGATTTTAAAGGATTTTCTGTTATTTTAGGGATTTTTTAGTGATTTTTGAGTAATTTGTACATTGTGTACACCAATTTTCTTTGGTTGTTGCCCCCTTGGCCGTATAGCCATTCACCTTCACCATGCACTCACCACTGTGACATGATCTGTACAGGCATGGATGTGTACAGGTTGAAAGTGTAACATAGAGTAGGTACTGGCCCTGCCAGATGCATTTCAGATAGAGATCGTCATATCCACAGACATGCAGTAGCAGTAAATGGCACCACATCGAAAGAGAACCTTTGGTCTATGAGGCTTGCATTGCATTTGCTGGTCTCAGCAAGAACCATTTGTTGCCATTTGAGGTTGGCCTACTGGCACTGCATGCACTGTGCCATTTGCCTTTGCCCCTTGGCATCATGCTGTTTGCAGTCAGTGATGCCAGGAATGTCAACATTGGACAGAGTAATGGCAACACATTGTGTCTCTAATGAGTCCTTCTTCAATTTTATGCAGATGATGATTGTAGAAAGGTTTGGCATCGCATTGGGCAACACAGAAATCGTGCACTGATTCATGAATGCCGTACGTCTTGGTCACCAGGTGTTATGGTATGGGGTGCCATCAATTATGATTTGTGATCATGTTGTGTGGTATTTGAAGGCACAGCAACAGCTCAATGAGGTTCTACAGCCCCATTTTCTGTAATTTTTGCTCATCATACTCTACGCTGTCATGCAGCAAGATAATACTCATCTTCGTATGGCTTGCATTACCCAACAGGCTCTAAATGATGTCTGCCATGTCTTCAGATTTTTCCCCTATTGAACACACATGAGATACATTGGGGCAATGTTTGCACCACCGTCTACCACCTGCCCAAACACTAGCTGATCTACATGTGCAGTTGCAGGAAGCAGGGTTGTATGTGTCTTGGGACGCTATCCGCCACCTGTATAATAGAATGTGTCATTACGTTGCTGCCTCTGTAGCAGCAAGAGTCTCTACCCATATTGAACAAATTCTTTGCTGATGCTAAACAATGTGCCCTCCAAGTGTAAAATACCTATCACTACTTATTTGTACTATCATCTTATCAGCCTGATGGTTTAATAATGTTTCACGTTAGATAAAGAGGGTGTAGTGGTTTTCATGTCCAGCAGTGTATTTACCAGTTTTTCTTGATTACTGAATGGTCTTTACATAGTGTGGGAATTTTATCCAAATTTGTGTGTTTGCAATGAACAGGCTAGATAAGGCATTCCAAAATGTCCACTTACTGGTAACCGAGATTGAACCAGAAGTTTAATGTAATGTGTTAAACTTATTTTTTATCACATATGATATGATTCACATATTGAATTTTCTACTTGTATTTCAATGTAATTTGCATACAGAAATTTCTTCTTCTATTTGGAGTCTGTATTATTATTTGTATTCATAGAATGAGAGTGTAACATATTTTCATTGCCAACAGATGATCCTTTCCTGTCAGACACTCAAGATGAACCAAGACAAATTGCTAGGCAGGAGTCACTAAACACGATTACAGAAAATGATATGGCTAAGAAGATGCTACTTGATATGTCTTCTTCAGATGATAGCGGTAAGTTTATTAATTGGGTTTTTATGAATAGTTTTGTTATTGACATGAACACTAATTATGTTCCACTCTTACTGTCATTACAAAATATACTTGTACGTAGTTTCCACCTTTTTAGTATAATAAATGCTTTGGAAACCAAGCAGGTATTGTACATGTAACTTTGTGTGTGTTACGTTCAATTCTACTTTTCGTTATAGGCTATTCATAGTAAAGTGAGCACTTTTTCAAGCCCTCTCATTTGGAATAATAGTCAATAAATATATTTAATTGTAATCTTAGACGTTAAATTTTGAGTCTGGTGAAATATGTACCTTGCGTTTATTACTTACAAAGCAATATTCATTTTAAAAATGGTAGAAGGATAAAAAAAATGGCTGATAGGAAAAAGTAACTAGGGTCTCTAAAGTGCTCACTTTATTGTGAACAGTCCATACCTTCAGTTACTCTGTGCCAGAGAGTTACCAGCTTTTCTTCGTAGGTTAGTGAACACTCTCTCTTTCTTTGTCCTTGTGCTATTCTGCTGCCTTGGAGATAATTCAGTATGTGTTAGATACACATAATACTTATCATTAAATTGTTTATTTGAGAGAGCAGAAAAATAGTTCATAAGGATGTTACCATCTCATGTGATTCTTTTTTCCCCTCTGATTTAAACAGTTGTCGTATATTTCGGTTTTTGTAGGCTTATCATATTATCAAGTATTGTCTCAATCAATTTCATTATGGGTTGGCTGGAGCAGTGTACCATAAAATGTCTTGTTAAGGTATCAAGAAAACTGTTCCATGATGTTTTATGTCGTGATTGACTGATGGCCAAATTTTCTTGATACGGATACCTTAATAGACTCTATAACTTAGCTTTTCGATACACAATATATTTACTGATACTCGACACTTAACATTTTGAAGAAAATACTGGTATACATATAAAGCCATTGGTTGAACCACCACTTCAGTAGGAAATTTCATTTCAGTACAAAGTTTTATTTCAGTGGGTTTAATTTTGCGTTTATTAGAAATGGTTTTTTATCAAAACAAATATACTTCACTCCGCCAAATGAGACTATTGTGCTTTTGGAAGCAAATAATTGCATTGTGTGGTTCTCTCCAACGACCCAAGTTTGATGCATAGATTAAAAATAGTTTCCTAGCCATTCTATTTCCATAATATTCTACAAAAATAATCACATTTTGTTTTAAAGATGCAAAATAATGCATACATTCTTCTGTTGCTATGAATGAAGCACTGCATATTAGTTCCTTTAGTGACCAATAAATGGCACAGCTGATGCATGCATAATTGTTTGTAATGTCAATCACAGCCATAGTTTTTGTATTGAAAACCAAATTGCACAGTAAACAACTGCTATTTATTTTACAGTATCATTGATGGCGTTTTTGAAAGAATGTTACAACTGTAATTTAAGTTTTTGAACTACATGATTTGCATATTGCTTTTGTTTGAATATAATGTGTAATCTATTTTCAAGAAGCATATATAGCTTATGAAATTGTATGGTAACATGATCAATGGCCACACAATTTCACCAGCGTGTAGTTGCTAAATGATTCGCTACATGGCTGTGCTGTAACTGCAACATACAATCGCTAGGTTTCCCATTATATGGTGCGTTGCACTAGATCCTGTTCTGCAAACACCCTTCTGCCCGATCGGCTACCACGGAATTGTCCATTGTTTTCTGGGGAATGTGCTTCACGTTACAGAGCACGTATTCAGTATGTTTTGTTATGAAATTACAGTGAAATATCATATTCCACCTCTTGAGTATGATTCCATCTGTAGAACGAGTAACTTTTATGAATAATTTCATATTATGGATACACCATAAACCATTTTATTGCAGATCTTCATAAACATTTTTTTATAACTAGTCTGCCTTAGTTAAAAAATTGGGAAACAAATATTTTAATATATTAACATATATATACTATACTGTGTGTCATTTAATTAGACTAAATATTGACAGACAATGTGACCAACCTATACACTTTGTAAACAATAAATGCTCTCATTTGCAAAGTATTGTATCAGCTGATGAGTTGTTACGGGATGAGTTTTGTTAAGTTGGCGATATTGATAATGCTTATAGAAGAAAGTAGTACTCAGAACTGAAAGTTGTAATTCAAAACATAAATTGTACTTTCAACATTTGTGGTTTAAATTATGTTTTTAAAGTAATTTATAATTTTTTTTACTGGTAGCAAATTGGTTTAAAAATATGTAAAGCAATTATGGCAGAGCATGCAGACAGTTACAAACAGTGAAACATTTCCAGCTATTGTGAATGCCATTGTGCATGTGATATTTTTCATCATGTGACACATGACTGCTATGTGACTGCGGTGAACATCTTATGGGAACAAGGTTTCAGTATGTGTCAAATCAGGGACAATGCGTTTGAGACAAGCTCTAGTAGGGGGAGTCCACAGTATTTGATGCTTGGCCTTCATGTGTCCCCTGAACTGGGTTGGACAGGTAGGCCGTCTGCTGGGTATGAAGTCTGGCTGTGCGAGGTGAGGCCTCTTGATGGTTGAGGTAAGTGTGGTTGCTTGCTTACTTTTCCTGAGCTTGATCCAGGCCTGAACAGTGGCTGCGCAGGATGTTCAGTGGAGGTTCAGCGGCTGCAGTAGGTTCTGGACAGCTGGGCAGGTGACGGGCGGCGTCTGGGCAGTGGAGACTGGTGGTCGAGGGCTTAGGGGGTGCTGGGGCAATTCCCAGAACCAAAGGGTAGGCCCTGCCGTATGGGGATGACAATCGGGTGCCTGCTTCAGGCGTCTTTATCAGTGGTCCAAAGATGTTGGCGGGGTGGGCTGTGAGGTGAGGCCTCAACAGCTGTCTAGCTGTTGAGGCTGACCAGTCGCAAGGAAAACAGCTGCTCTTTGGTCGCTCCACCGTATACCACTTCTGCAGGTGAACGGCGTGAACAAGAATGTGCTACGGTTTACCTTCACATATTTATATTTTATTAATAAGTTCTCGACTTTTTACAACAAGCAGATAAAACACAATTAAAATTACCCACAAAAATTTTAAACAACTTGTAAAATGTAAATTTTTTCTGTAATTGTACATTGTCAGTAATTACTATGAATCCGAAATTATGATGGGAAAATAAAGAATTTCTGCAAAAGGGGTGAAGCCGAGCCTTAAGTGTTAAATTTATTTAATGAAGTAATCGTCTAAGGATTGTCAGAACAACGTTTCATGTTGTGATTATGAATTCCAAGAATAAGTTAGTGTGTGTTGTAAATAATGTATTTCAAAACACTCTTTAGAATATATGACATAAAGGTGGCCTAAAATAACCACATTGTCAACTCTTTGTAGATTATCATAATTTGTTTATTAGGTCTATATTGAAAATCCAACCAGTGTAACATTAACTTTGGTCAAAAATGTTAATGTGCCGTGTGTGTTTATTACTTGCATTGGTGTAAACAGTGACATATTTATCACATATTCTTTTTTTTTTTTTTTTTTTT
>NQII01001796.1:380974-433103 GCA_002778355.1 Clitarchus hookeri
CCCCATATTCCCCTTGAAATAAAATAAACAGAACCTCAACCTTACTTGGCCATTATAAAAATGAAACAGGTTGAAATGGCAACCTAGTTATAATATCCTACATTTGAGTACTTGACTGAAGTTAGCTAACGGCAGTCTTTCAGTGCCTACCATGAAAGGTAACAAGTGGAAAATGCGAGAAAAATGTGTGCATTGGACTCATAGCATTTGAACCTTGTTTTCTTCTTTGATGGAACAGCTGTTACTAAAGGATACATTGTAGCAGCGCTACTTTGTAGAACTGCTAAAATTTGTCCCACTTACTTGAAATGGACAATATAAGTGTGTAATTAGTTATGAGTAGGCTATACTGGTATGTTCTGTGACTACATTCAAATACTGAGCAAGGTGGGCTCAGTGGTAAACCTTTGGACTCTATTTAGGGAGGACCTGGGTTTGAATCCCAATCTAGCCACTCTGATTTTGGTTTTCCGAAATTACTCCAGGCGAATGGTGGGATGGTTCCTTATTACAGGCCATGGCTATTTCCTTCGCCTTTCTTGCTTCGCTGAATGAGTATATTGCTCTATCTCTAATAAGCTTGCTGTTAATGAGACGTTAAGCCCTATGTACCTACCTACCTACCTACCTACCTACCTACCTACCTACCTACCTACCTACCACATTTATTTGCCGTTTCTTAATCCTATTAGTGATATCCTGTACTGTGTGAACAATACCACATGCTAGTTGATTTTTTAACTTTTAGTTTAGAAATATATTGAAATGTTTAAAATATCAGTGGTGGTTGTAAGTTAATACTATAAGCAATTTGAAATTTTAGGGGACATTGAGGAACAAGATGATATTGCCAAAACCAAAAAATCCCAAAAAAGTAAAAAAGTTGCAGAAAAGGATAATGAAAAAGTAAATGCTGATGATGATGATGGTGGCAAAGAAAGTCTCGAACTTCCAAAGAGTGTGGAAGCACTTGACAGTCAGATGGTTCCTGGTGCTTGTGATAATGAGGAGAAAAATAGTGGTACTGAGGATAATGATGGTGGTGATAAGAAAGAAAGTGACAAAGCTGAAGATGAGAAATGTGGTGCTAAAGATGAAAGTGAAGATGAGAAAAAGAAAGCTAACACCAAAAAAGAAAAGGATGCCAGTTCAAAAGATGAAAGTGATAATTCATCTGGTCCAGATTCTAAGGTAAGTCTTGGCATTCCTGTAAAAATTTCTTGATACCCTGTTGATGTGAAAAATGTTACTTTAGAAACTGGAAAGTATCAAAATGTTAAGTGTAGGGGGTTATGATATATACTCATGGTAGCATGATTTGAGAATAACGGAAAAAGGGAAAGAACCTGTTTGAAAAAAATAATCCATTTGCAGCCATGCCATGGACATCATTTCTCATCCTGTTCTTATTGAGGTCAGTGTTGTGTGTGAGTAGTAGTAAGTGATAGTTAATGTTTTTTTTGTTTAGACATACGTTTCATTACAGCACAAACCACTAAATGAAATCTAAAAAACATTAACAGCATGTGCTTTATAATTACAAAATTTTAGGGATTGTTAAAGAAAGTGTTTCTTCCTAAGTAATAATGCATTTGTGATGTAGTGAGTATATACTGTATATTATTAAATGCAGTGAATTTGGCTATGTTTAATGTTTATTTAAGGGCTAGGATTAAACAGGCCTGCTGAATTACATGTTCAAATAGTTTGTGGAGAAATAAATTTTTTCCTGAATACCAAAGTGAAAATGTAGGGGTTGTCTTATTTTCGGATAAATAAGGTATGTGCATTCCTCTTGCACCATGAAGAGTATGGCCATATATATATATATGTATGTATGTATGCATGTACGTATCATATGTATGTATATATATATGTATGCATGTATGTATGTATGTTTTTACTGCAAGAAATATTAATTTTTAAATATTTTGTTGTCATGAATTTTTACTGAACATTGTTTTTTTTTTGTTGCAAATTTATATTTGAAATGTTTATGTGCCGGGTATGTGCAGTTATCTTTTTTCTGCTATTTAAACTATCAGTAACAAGAAAATAATTTTTTGCATAGTTAGTTTTTTGTTGTGGGTAAAGTAGTTTTCTGTATATATTGTTACAATGACTTCAAAAAGAAAATCAAAGATACTTTATGATCGTGAAGTAATTGGACTCGTACCGTGTGCATTTTATTTTGAAAAATTGCATTGCATTCAGTTTATTTCACAAATATCGTAATTGTTTTCTTTTATTAATTGCCAATTTAAATAATAAAAGAAGGCTCTAAAAATATTTATTATATGTATCAAGTAAGGTGGAAAAAACCCACTCTTGGTGCAGAAAATACATACATTAAATATATTGCTCGAAGGTTAACATAGGAAAAAACTTCCGTATTGCTTTTTATTTGTCACAAGAACACAGGACACAGACAACTGCAAACTATATGGAAGATGATTGGATAGTATTACACAGAATCACTTTATTGGATAGATAGGGAACAGGTAAGTCTGACAGATGGTTATTCCAGTAAACCTAGTTTCATGTGGTTGGTCCATAAAGTATTTTTAGTTTCAAACTCTTCTTTTCTTTACTCTTTTCTCTGTTATAATAGTGTACATTTACACTAAGAATACATTTCTCTATAAATGTGTTTTATAATCAAGAGGTACTATGGTACAATGATGATATAACTTCTGTAACTTAAGTCTTGTTGAAAAATTTGAATACATTGCCCTGGAAGATTGGCTTCCAATTAAAAGGTTTTATAATACAGTAAAGATGTAACTGCTAGAACTCAGTCTTGAGAGATTTTGATTAGTTCACATAAATAACTATAGTAAAAAATATAATTAAAATTATACAAATTTCTTTTGGTTTTTATTCATATTTGAGCTGGAGTCAGGCATAGTAATTAAAGGACTCAGCAGTAGGTTTACATTCAAACATAACTTTCGTCATTTCTTGCTCACAGAACCACTGCAACCTCTGTAACCTTGGGTAGCTTTGGCGTTACCTTTAAACTGTTAGATCTAAAGTTCATATCTTATATAAGCTATTGGATATTGGGTCAGCATAGTAAAATGCCCCATCCCCAATTGTTGTTCCAGTATTCCTCCTCAATCATTGCCCTCCATTCTTCTTCTCTCGTCTGCACTGCTGCCATTATCTGCTTTTCCCCACTTCCTTTTTGATGTTTTGGGACCTCTTTCTTGCATACTTAAAATTCATCATTTTTCTTGTCATCCTTTTTTCACTTACAGCATATGTTCATACCATCCCATCTTTGCTTTCTTTATCATCTTATTTGGGGCTTGTATTTCTGCTCTTGCTTACACTGCTTTATTCCTGATCCTTAACTCACTTAGTTGTCACCAACATTCTCATTTATGTGGAATTTCGTTTCCAAGTCAGATCCCTCATACACTTGTAGAATGCATCTTCTTTCTTGCTTTGTGACTTCACCCTTGCTATAAAAAGGGGTGTTCATGGTGCCCATGCCACCATAAGTAATTGGCAAGGTTGAGTTGGTGAGTTGGAGGAACATTGTTCCTTATATCTCGCTGGAAGGTATGCAAGTTACAGATTACTGCCAACAGTGCCCTTCAGGAAATGTCTTTGACTAGACTAACTCCAACTGCATACAATTAGGCACCTGGAGGGTGACCACTGGTGATATCTTGCAGTTACATGGGCTTCCACCCAAAGTCAGAACCTGGTGGGGTACAGGTATATAGTCCTATAAAGGATAACACAGAGAATGTTGCAGACCGATCCCCTATTTAGTGTTACTTCTCCCTAGGTCACACCTATTCTCCACCTTAAAAACGGACTTCACTGTAGCATCTTTTATACCAGAACACAGATGAATTATGTACTTGTTGTAGTGCGTCGAGTGGGACGTCTTATGACATAGTTACATTTTTGTATACGTATGTAAGCAAACGTAACGTGCCGATATGAATGTCAACATCCTTTGTACACGTGATAATACAATAATATGTTTTTACGTGAAAACATGTTGTGTAGATTACATTGAAGTACTGCACATAACACAAATAAACATAATTCTTCTAGATACAAAGAAAATCCTGGCAGTGTGTAGTCACGTCTCTCCACTGTACACATTAAAACTGAATTAATGCAAATGTGTAGTGACATTTCACATACTGTGTGCTTCAATGATTATGTTCAAAATGACTACCATTTGCATTAAGACACTCCGCTGCTCGTGACAGCACTGATCTACACGTATGTTTGGCAGTGTGTCTGGAGGTATGGAAGCACATTCAGCTACGACATGGTCTTTCATGTCTTCCGGTGTTGTTGGAACCTGTTGGTACACAATATCTTGGATATGTCCCCAGAGAAAAAAATATAACTGTGTTAAGATCAGGCGAGCACACTGGACAGAACCACCGGTCCCCACCCATCAATTTGGAAATAGACGCTGTAGTTAATTTTTTGCAATTAAGACATTATGAGCAGGATACCCATTGTGCTGATACCACATCACTTGACGCATATTCAGTGCAACATCTTCCAACTATGCAGGCAAGGTACGTCCCAGGAAACGCACTTTCGTCCATTCATTGGCCCTTCACAATGAAATAGGGGCCAATGATTTGTTGTCCAGTGATATCACACCATACATTGACGCTCCAATGGCATTGATCTTCTACCTGACAAAGCCAGTGAGGGTTTGGTGAGCAGTAATGCATGTTATGCAAATTGACGTTTCCATAGTTTGTATACTTTGCTTCATCTGTGAACAGTACACTCCCCATAAACTCTTGACATTGTAGGACCCACTGACAATGTTCCATTCATGTTGAAAGTCATTGCTATATAGCTCTCGATGCAATGACACATGGTAGGGGTGGTGGTAATGATGCCTGTGCAGAATGCGCAGCACACTTGTTTTGCTAACTTCAATCTGTTCCGTTTCGCGAGAACTGCCATGAGGATATACTGAAATAGCTGCAAATACTGCAACTTCTGCTGCTTTCTTTGCAACGCTCTTGCTTCAAATCCGCTGCTTGTGGTGAAAGGCTGCCAGTCTTGCGAAGTTTTATAACAAGATTAGTGAAGTTTGGATAGGATGGATGATGTCGAGTAGGAAAATGTTCAACATAAAGCTTTAGTGCTGCTGTAGCATTATGATCACATTCTCCATAAATTAAAATTATGATGATAATTTTTTCATTTGTGAAACCCATTGTATGTGCCTATGAATAACACAGAATGTTTGTATGTTTAATCATGTACATACTGCACTGCCATTGCAACTACACCAGTGCAATTTAACCTACCTTATTCTGCCTCCGGAAACACCTTGTCCGTTTCTTCAAATGTTTGCGAGCAATTAGCATATCTAGAATGTTAATAGTACAACATGCACAATGCTTTATCACTTCAATGTCTTGCACAGAACTAAAGCAGTAAAAGTTGTGCTGATTTGACTGTTAATGCAGATATAAACATGTGCAGACATTGAAAACCTCAGGGAGAGGTGCATCAGATTGTATTTCCTACTATGCATTTTCTTTCTTAGAGGACAGACAAATAGGGTAGACAGTTATTTGTAGACATACCAGATAACTCATCCATTGCAGTAAAAAAACTGCAATGGATGAGTTGAAATGAGTACAAATCAAGTGATTTGTACTTTATATCTTGCAAATTACATACAGGGGATAGACAAAATAATATGAACACCTGACATATGCACAATATTTATTTATTAATAAGGTATTGGGCCACCATTTGCTTTTAGAACAGCTGCAATTCTTCGCGGAATAGATTTGTAGAGTGTCTGAATAGTTTCCAACGGAATGTTGACCCATTATTGTACCAAAACATCCACCAATTGCTTCAATGATGTTGGAGATGGAAATCTGCTCCTCACTCTCTGCTCTAAAACTCGCCATAACGGTTCAATTATGTTGAGGCCTGGCCAGGGAAGATGTTTGATGATATTCTGATGCTCCTCAAACCAAGACTAAACCTTTTTGGCTGTGTGTATGGGCGCATTATCATCTTGGAATATGGCAGTGTTTGGCAGCAATATGCTAGTCATAGTAAGAACTTCATCATTGAGGATGTCGAGATATTAATTCGCAGTAATCCGGCCAGTGATGTGAATGAGAGGACCAGCTGAATACCACGATACAGCCGCCCAAATCATAACAGAACCTCCCCCATGCTTGACTGTAGGAAGCAGGCAGTCCGGATTGTAGTCTTCTTTTGGGGTTCTCCATACATAAACCCGCCCATTTGTAGGAAACAATGTAAACGATGATTCATAAGACCATACCATATTCTTCCAATCATCAAAGTCCAGGTTTTATGATCTTGGCTTCCGTTATAAAGGATTTCGCAATTGCAGCCCTTCCATGAATGTCAGCTTTGTAGAGCTCCCGCCGTACTTTTTTTGTCGAAACAGTATTACTCAAGTGAGTGTTGAGTTCTGCTGTCACTTTTGCTGTGGTAGTTTTATGTTGTCTGGCCACAATTATTTTTAATGTTCGTCGGTCTCTGTCAGTTAACTTTGGGTTTCGCCCACTATTCCCCTTCGCCGATGATGTTTTACCATGTTTTGTGTATGCTGTCATTACCGTTGATACTGTCACTCGTGAAACGTTAAACAATTCAGCTGTTTTCATCACAGACACTCCCGCTAACTGAGCACCAACGATTTGCCCTCTTTCGAAGTCTGAGAGATCGCACATTTCACCGATCGCTTGTTTTAACCGTCGCAGAACAAAGCGTATAATACACTGAAATATAACCTACGAGACTTGGCACGTAAACTGTGCAATACATACGCGCCACATTATTTACACAGAAGGAGTGTTGCCAAAATGCTACAAAATGTACTAATTGCATGGTGTTCATATTATTTTGTTCATCCCCTGTATGTCTATAAACAAGTGATTTAATATGATGTCCCTTGTGATGTAATATTTTTGTGTTAGATTTTGTACAGTAATATCTTTTGAGATGTTATCAGAGGTGAAAAAGTTAAGTAGACAACCCGATACAAAATCCTGTAACAGCTGATGTGTGAACAGTGGAAAGTAAATTTCACATTGGCTATTCCGACAGCCCTTTTCTTGCACAGTTTAAAGTGGAGAAATATGCAGGCTTGAAAAAAGTTCTTAGACAAATTGTTTATGATTTTATTTTATGTTGTCACAAAACAGCTGTTATTAATGTAACAAACTAAACTTTTTGCTAAAATAGTAATGTGTAGTTGTTTCAAATGTAAATGCAACTTCAACAGAGCATGATTATTTTTCTTTGTTTCTCCCTTGCCACTATGAAGCAAAAATTAACAGTTTATAAAATTTGATAAAAAATATTTTTGAGATAGAGTGGCCAACTGTGCTGTGATCTGTTGTCCAGTGTGCTCTAGCATGTTTCCTAATGTTGTGTACACTTACAGTGAAGTGGCAGACACAGAGCAGTTACCCAAAGGTGGAAANACGGAGCGGCGTACAGTTTTAGGTTATCAGAACGTCACACAGTGAGGTGTCACACATGTTTAAATTCTAGATGCATCATAATGTCACAGTCAAAGGTGCTTCACAGTATGTTTCTTGAAAAAAATCCATCAATTAATTTTCAAATGTTAAAGAAAATAAGATTATAATGTGTTTCGAGGATCTAAAATTACTGTGAGTGGAGACTACTTACTATCATACCCCAAAACTGATGCAACTTCCTCCCACAACTTGTATGTTACACCTCAGTTTTGATGCTAGCAATATTTGACTTGCCAGAGAGGATTTCTGGCATAAACTTCAATTAGCTGCTCCAAATCTATTGCTCTGCAGTTCCTGCAAGAAACAAAAAATTATTTGTTTATCCAACAACCGCTGTATGCCACTACACTTTGCACCACTGTCTGTATACTATGACTCATACGTCAGTTTGCAGTTTGTTTGAAGTATGTGTAAAATACAAATATAGGAATTAATACCCAGCATTTTATGTTTTCAGTGTGCTCTGTATCTGTGTGTGTGTGTGCACACGTGTGCGGGTGTGTGGGCACACACGCGTGCACACGTGTTACAATTTTCTCAAAGTCAGTGGGTTAAACCAGGTTTGTTAAGGAATGGAGGTCTTAATTAAGTAAAGTAATCAGTTATAATTTCTTAATTTATTAAAAAGAATTGCAAAGAAAATATTCTTGTGTCATTATCTCACAACAAATTTATATATATTGCTATGTACAATTAATAAATACAATCAGTACAGCTTACAATTACCATTAATCTAATTAAATATTTAAAATAAATTCTAATAGACAGTGTATCAAAACCTTACGAATTACTTTATAAATTATAAGTCCATATTTGACACTTAAAATATTTACAATAAAGTCCGTGTCACATGGTCATACAGTCCCACCTCAGTTTAGTCCAGGTCCCACCAGTCCGCAATGTTCTAGAGTCCTCTGAGCGCCCTCATGCACAGTGGCCTTCACTTGTCGGGTTTCTCGCCCTTCCGTCCATTCACACCACAAACACCTCGTCAGCCGTCGTCCGTCCTCTTCATCAATGTCTCTCGCCGCACTCAACTTCGCCTGGGTTACTGCAATCAGCAAAAGACTTCTACCAACAGATCTCCGACCCTTGAACTGCTGCAATATTTATAGGGTTGTAGGCCATTGTCCAGAAATTTCTCTAAATACCATTTTGTGCCGAGGGTCCTAGTTCCCAGGATATTTTTGCGCATACTCTAAACTCGTTGGCTTCTCCAGCAGGAGGGAGAAGAGGCTGTGACACCAGCCAGGAGTCGGGCAAAGCGATGGGGCAGACCGCAGCGCCGGCCTGCGCATAACGGAGCTCTTGCACAAGGTCACGTGCGTAACACACATATGTATATTTATTTAAAGTAACACATTTCTCTGTGCACTGATTTTGCTTACTAGTAATTTCGGACCGGCCTCTAACTATTGAACATTTCTCAGGGCTTGCCATTTGGTTCTTGTGTATCGCTTTTCCTCCCCTCCAACTTCAGTTATACTGAGCAAAAATAATGTATATTATTTATTTATTAAAACTAATAAAACCACTTATGGTTTTGCGGTGGAATCATTTGTAATACTGTAATTATGTTAATGACATACATTGTTTTCCAGCAGGTGCATTTGGTACTGCAGTTGATTTATAAATAGCATCATTGTAGGTGCTAATTTGAATTCCTAATATTTATAGGCTTCACATACACAATCTAATTGCATTATTATGACCACCTGCTAGTATCCAGAGTAACTGCTCTTTGCAGCATGGACAGCAGGTAGACAAGCTGGCAGTGACTTAGTCAGATGCTGATAGGTCTCCACGGGTATCTGGAGCCATGTTGTCAGCAGTGTGTCCCACAACTGTTGAAGGTGGCATGGCGGAGGAGACAGATGGCGAACACTACAATTAAGGTGGTCCCACAGATGTTCAATTGAGTTGAGATCGGGGCTTTTTAGGGGCCAAAGAAGAACTTTGAAGTCTAGATTGTGCTCTTCCAGCCACGTGTGGACACTTCTAGCAGTGTGGAAAAGCACATTATCATGCTGAAAGATCCCATCCTCCCAAGGAAAGACAATCATCTTGTATGGGTGGACGTGATTGCCAGGATGGATTCATAACCAAATCGATCAAAAGTGCCTTCCACACGGATGGTGGGACCTAGAGAATACCACGAGAACATTCCCCAGACTATAACACTGCCTCCGCTGCCTTGTGTTCGTCCAGCAATGGATGCAGGGTGTCGGTTCTCCGACATTTCTCGTAGAACACGCTGACATCCATCCATTCTATGCAGCTGAAAAGTGACTCTTTGGAGAAGATGCCTGTTGCCAATTAGCAGCGACCCAGTCGCCATACTGTTGAGCAAATTCCAGTCGTTTTCGTTGATACACCTGTGTTAGCATGGGTGCATTCCCCCTCTGTCTACTCTGGAGCCCCATTTACAGAAGGGTTCGCTGAACTGTTGCGGTAGACACGTGTTTGGATGCTCCCTGGGTCATTTGGACGGTGAGCTGTTCCACTGGAGCCTGTCGGTTGGCTTTCACGCTCCGTCGTAGTTGACGATCACCTGTGACATCAATGACACATGAAGCTCCACAGTTTCCATGATGGTTATTCCCAATGGTGCCATTCGTCCACTCAGAATACACCTTTACCACAGATGCACGTGAACAGTTCACAAACGTCGCTGTTTCCGAAATGCTGCCCCCCTTGGCCCGAAAGTCTGTGATTATCCCTTTTTGTAACTCTGTTTAATTCCTTCCCTTACCGATGACAGCAGGAAACGCAATGTGTACAGCCAGCCTGTCTGTTGCATTATATACCCGCTTCACCGGCCCGTGTCACAGGCCATACATCATGGGCTACGCGCTGCAGATACCACTTCTAAGAGGTGGTCATAATAATGTGATTTGACTGTGTATATGCTGTAATGTCCAAACTGCTACTGTTTAAGAATCACAATTACCATCGCATTAAAGACAAACCAAATTTGCCTGCTTTAATAAGCAGTGCTCCACAGTTTTGTTCCATGTCGTTAAGTACATGCATAGCCACATGACCCTAGTTGTAAGTGCATTCAGTGATATAGATATGAGAGTTGCAAACACAAGTTCAATCTTTTGGTTTAAATAAGTTTTAATATGTTTGTGATTAGTGCTGAGCCGATACGGATTATTTAAGATACCGGTAAGAATTAATACTTGCTGGTACAGCCAATATCGGATACAGATACAATGGACTCTATATACATGATACGTTTTAAGTTAAAGCTTAAGTTTTCAATTATACGCCCTGCTTAGGAAGTGGAGTGAGGCTGATTGTCATTCCTTGCACCAAAACATAATGTTTTATTTTCATTGCTGGTGCTAACTGTAAAGAAATTGCACACACAACTTTTCCGATTGATGCCTAATTATTTTCCACATGAAACAAAATTAAATCTTACCAATACACATGGATTAATTAAAAATGAACTTCACCTAACCATTATGGTACGACATAAGTTTTGTGTAGTTACTGAAACTCAAAATGGATCAAAACTGGATAGCTAATAGATTGTAGCATGTGTATTTATTCAACTTTAAACTATTTTGTGGTTAAACTTACAATCCTTTTTCAAAGTTGTGATTAGTAATTTAAACAAAACAAGTCATGGAATAATAATTTTTGTATTATAATATCTGTAACTAGCATTTTCTTAACCAATTCTCAACACATGGCGAAGTTACCTTTGCCTATTGGCAAAATTTTCAACTATTGATTGTACTTTAGACTCTATTGATCGTATGATTCATTCTTGCTATGCTGTTGCGCATGCCAAAATAATTTCACGTGATTAGCTCTGATAGGCAATGGTTTTGCTTATAATGAGTTCTTTGAAGNGATTAGCTCTGATAGGCAATGGTTTTGCTTATAATGAGTTCTTTGAAGGTTATATATTGCTTTTCTTTAAAATTGGCTAGCCATAGTGACGCAGAAAATTTGAAACTCTTGTCTTGTGAAGCAAACCTAAATAATAAGACACTTCTTTTATTAATATGATTTGTCCACTATAAATGAGGATGGAGAAAACAAAGGAANGATTGTACTTTAGACTCTATTGATCGTATGATTCATTCTTGCTATGCTGTTGCGCATGCCAAAATAATTTCACGTAATTTGCTCTGATAGGCAATGGTTTTGCTTATAATGAGTTCTTTGAAGGTTATATATTGCTTTTCTTTAAAATTGGCTAGCCATAGTGACGCAGAAAATTTGAAACTCTTTTGTCTTGTGAACCAAACCTAAATAATAAGACACTTCTTTTATTAATATGATTTGTCCACTATAAATGAGGATGGAGAAAACAAAGGAANCAAACCTAAATAATAAGACACTTCTTTTATTAATATGATTTGTCCACTATAAATGAGGATGGAGAAAACAAAGGAAATACTGTGTTCAGTATCGCTTTAAAAAAAGATCAGCTCTGGTGTTTCTGAAATTGTCAAAACAGGCCAGTTTTTACTATCTGTATTGGTGCCGGCTCAGCACTATTTGTGATGTTGAATTTCAGTATGACTGATAATGTGTCAAATGTATTGTTATCATATATATGTATTTAATAAGAAAAAATTTACTAATATTATGAACATATTACTAATATAAATGAAACTGATACTGTAATATAGCTAATAGGCAACATGCAAAGTTCGCAAATAGATTTGAAAATCATACAAACACATTTGTATATGCGTATGAAAATAAAAATGTGCTGTTCGTTGCATAAAAATAGGTTTTGACAAAGTTATTTTAGTATTAAAACAGTAACTTTCGTGGCCGCTGTCACGTGAATGCGGAACGCGCTCTAATTGGTTTGACGTCACTAGTCTTACGCCGGCGGCCGGCCTCGGCATGTTGCAAACATGCAACACTAAAATGGAAGGCAACTTTGTGTAAGCGCAGTCAGACGATCTACCATGGGTTGATACCGATATGGTACTTGATTACTAGTTAAGGGTAACAAAACACCTTGGACTTTATTCTCCACATAAATTACAAAGGTAAGAACGTGTCTGATATTGCACAGTCGGGATCTTCAAAGCGACAGTAGGCCTACATCACATGTTAAAACTAATTTGTTTGTACGTTTTATTGAGGTACATATTATTATTATCATCTCTGTTTATGTTTTTGATTGCTAAGATTCAAAGTTGGATATTAAAATATGGAGTAGGCATTACATTCACAAGAATAACAGAATTGTAATGTAGGCAACTGCAGTGAGTGCACTGTTGTCGCGTGCCATGCTTAATGTGTGTAATAAATAAATTACATTGTTTAGAAATAAAACGTAATGTTGAGAAAGAAGGTTACAAATATTTCCTGATTCTAAACCACGTTTCAGTATTCATAAAACACTTTTTTCACCTTATAAATGTCACAGGAGGCCTAAAGCTAACATGCTAGTCACTACCAGACACTGCATGACTTCTCGAGCAGCTGTGGGCTGGTGGTGGGCAGAACGCCGCGCTGCCGGCCGGCAAACCTGTATTTCTGCATTTCGCCTCGTTTGTCAAAATGGTCTTCGCAAACAGAAATAACTGATTTTGGCTAAACATCTTAAATGCCTTGCCTAACTGCGTTAAACCACATCTTCCTGTTTGTTTCGTTTTTTGTAACCAACAAATATTTTATCAGGTGTTTTGCTAGGTGTACTAGTACACTGCGGTACAATAAACCATTTTTATGATTTTGGTATACTTGACTGTTTATTTTCTCTTTTCATTACTTCAAACAATTTCTTTTTAACCAAATACGCATGACCGCTGAAGCAAACAAACGCGGCGGCCGAGGTTGTGTCTTACTTGTGACGTCACGCAGTAAGCAGGCGCGCAGGAGGATTTTTTGTGAATCAGAGCTGTAGTCCACTTGGTGACTAGTACAGAACACTCTCAATCTTCTACTTGGCACACAGTTGAAAGTTGGTGACCTGACCTTGGTTGTGCCTCTATCTTTCTAGAATCAAAAATTGTTGAGCACAGTATTGAATACAGCATGTCAGATTGGTGTGATATACGAGTTATAAAGAGCAGAGCTTGTGTCTCACACATTTTTCATTTTTAGCTTTCAACTTTCAGAAAATAAGATTTTTGAGACTAGTTGATAATTTCCTAGTACACACTTTACCACTAACTTTCCATTTTTGATGCAAGGAACGTGACAGTACTTTGGGACCTGTCCCACCGTGCTAATTACTTCAGTTACTGGGCTTTCTTTGCTTCACCGTAGTCTTTAAATTTTCACAGGGAAATAATAAGTAGCAGTTACGTTTTTACTCTCTTTCCAAACTTTGTTTTCAAAGAAGAAACATGCATAAATACATTTTGTACAGCACATTAACAAAATTTGTTTATAAGATGTTGGCATCTTGTTCGACTTTATAGGTATTAAATGTAATTAAAAGTGAACAGTTAAACTAATCTAAATAGCCAAATATTATGTACAATATAACCCCTGCCTGTCCTATCCTACCAGAGACAGGTGCATGTCAGTCTAGGTAATCCAGACATCCTGAGATATGGTTGTTGACCCTCTCTGTCCCAGCCTAGCTGTCACCACGTTCACTGGCAGGGTAGCTGGCACTCCTCTGTGGTTCTGCCAAAGGCATCAATCTCTCTTCCCCCAAAACATGTACTTTTTATGTATAATTTGCCTATCAGAGTAGGCTACTTGCACAATGGTATGTACGGCCAACCCGTTAATCACCATGCCCATCGTTTATATTTCCCACTGGCAGGTGTAGCTGCAACACTCGATTGTACACAGGTTCCTTTAACATTTGCAGGTATGACCACCTTGATGGCCATCCATGAAATCCTCCCCATGGGGGATGTCATGGTGATCTCAGGGGGTGATCATCATTGCTGGAACTGGCATCCTCTTTGTGCATCTTCGACTATATCACTTTACATTAATGGAAGGCCTAGGGGGGAGGAGCTCAATGATGTACAGTGTTCTCTTGTATCTCTAATAACTTCCTGCCAGGATGTTTCCTATATTTTGGATATGCTCAGTGATGTCCAGGATTTCCATATGCAGGTTCCGCTATATGTCAGACCAATTTTGATTCCCTTTATTTATTTCCTTCACAGTCTTCACTAATTTTTTTTTCCATGAGGTGCTTTTCTATTGTGTATTCACCTGTGGCTTCATACTGGTGGATTTGGAAGTTTCTGAAGGTTCCCATTGTGGCACTTCAAGGTTCCAGTAGTTCACTATAAATACATCTGTGGTAACTGTGTTTTGGCCACTATCTCTGTTCCAAGATCATAAAGGCCCATAATCTTGACCTAAACAATGTCAGACTCTGGGTCTGGAAGGGTCTTTTCCATGCATCCTGGGGCAGCCTTGCTTCTTAATGCCTGGAATGTCATGGCATGAGTAGAGCTAGTGTAGGCTCTCAGTGCTCATTGTCAGTGCCTGCACATTCTTGTGTGCGCACAGTCTCAGCTGCCACTCACTGTGATCCAGGATGGACATACATGTCTCTTCCTTGGTCATTTCCATTTCTTCATTCCTGCTGGTGGTTTTAATACTTGATGGAGTTTCCTCGGTGTTGCGGCATTTAGCCTAAAAGTGGTTTAGCCTATGTTGTTTAGCCTAACAGGCATTTTGCCTAAAGGAATTTTGCCTAAAAGGTGTTAAGCCTACAGGCATTTAGTCTAAAAGGCATTTAGCCCATGCTTCTCGCTAGTAGTTTTAGGCTTGGTGGGGTTAAAAAAATACTTGTTTGTAGTTCCTGCGCCAGGGCTACTGACAAGAAATATGGTGTACTAGAACACTCTTTCGGGAAATGATGAAAACTATAGCGAGTGTACCATAAATAGAGGAATAAAATTGGTGAATGAAATAGAAAAATTAATATACAGCTTGATGCTCCGCATCATTTCATTAATGACATTTCACTATAAATTAAAAAAACACACACACACGAAAGTAAAACATTTTATACTTGACATACCAAGTGTCTGTAACACCAGTATGGCCTTTGGCTCGCATAAACGGATTGTTATGCATATAGGGTTAATGGCCGTAACTGCTGAGCACCTTAGAGTACGTTCAGCAATACCAAGTTGAAGTAAAAGGTTGACCCTCCAAGTTTACCGAAGATCCCGAGCACATTTGAGTTGAGCCTAGAATCCCAACCACAGCCACATTCACACAACTCCCATTTAAAATACATGAGGCTTGAACCGACTTCATACACTACTTATTCTGACAACATCCTTGCTGAGTTTCTTTCATGGGGCTGCACCATCTTCCAGACAGCTACAGAAAATTAGCTACACGAAACTTCAAACATGTAGTTACGTATCTTGTAATTAATAAATATTGTATGTAAATATTTATCCTTCATTTTCCAGCACTAATAACTTTACGTAATTTTAATTTGGTATTCAGTATTTCAGATCATAAATCTTCATAAGTTAGATTAAATGAACATGAGCTCAGTCTGTTAAACTGTTGATGCAATTGATAATTGCCAATATCCGTTATTTTTGACGCAGGAAAAATTCTAATTACAATTTTTTTTGCATCAAGTTATGTTTCCAGAACAATTGAACAAATGTTAAGTAACAACAGTTAGCAAATACAGTAAAGTAATCGTTATTGGATGTTCGTGTTGGATAAAAATATTTGAATGCCCAAAGGAATGATATTAATTAATTAGCTGAAACATAGGCGTGCATCCTTTTTGAAATGCTAAAATTTAAACATTTTTTATTATCCAATTTGTACGAAATTCTGTGCTTAAGAATTGCACTGAATTTAAATTTTTGGTCTAAATTGATATGTTGCTAAATGAAGTAATTCTGAAGTTTGGAAGTTACTTGTTACTTAAAGGAAATATATGAACTCATCAGTGACATTTTAAAACCATAATTCCCTGGTTAGTTTTAAAGAAATGTATACTCCTTTTAACAAATTTGTATAAATACTAATGGCTAAACAATTTTAAGCACTTTTTTATATGGGAAGTAATAGCTTTGAACATTATTTGGCAAAAACTAGAAACATAATTGAGCCTTAAACTACATCATACCTCCTATAATATTTATCAGGTAACAAAAATACAAAAATGCAAGATACTTTTACTCAACCTCTTTTAAGTTGAAACCAAAATATAAATATAAAATTTGGTATTTACTGATTTTATAACATCCTAGTACTTATTTATGACCTAAATTTTTTATGTTTATATTTATAATAATGACACTTGTATTTTTATCAAATTACAGAGTTGGTCCTCTACAAAAATTATGTGAAACTTTTATAGTTGACTAAAATTCACTATTTCTCCTGCTGTATGAAAAAATATATTAAACTCGGTATTTACGTAAGGATCTGTATAAATTAAATGCTTAAGTATTTTACAATATGACTTCAATATAAAAGAATATTGTTCAACAATGGTAGAAAAAAAACGTTATGGTCCTATTATTTTATGTAGGCTCAGATTGGCATACGCCNAGAATATTGTTCAACAATGGTAGAAAAAAAACGTTATGGTCCTATTATTTTATGTAGGCTCAGATTGGCATACGCCTTAAAATGCTAACAAAATATGAAACTTATTAACAATAACTCTTACTAAGGAAAGGTGCTTCTTTGATTCTGCCTAAGATTTAATATTACGAATAAAGATTTAGTTTGTGATGTTTTAACAGATTTATTTTAAACCTAGTATTTTTTATTTTTGCAACATTTCTAAATTAAAGGGAAGTTTATATATGATTTTGGGCATGTATTACTTTAATTGAGCCATAAAAACTATGCATTACACAGAAAAATTGTTTTTAGATAACAGTGATCACTACGGTTCTCATCCAGAGCCCGGTATCATTCATTCATGAGCACAGAGTTGGTTTTAAAGTTGTTTGGAGCGCATTCTGGTCTAGGAGATTCCTGTGTTGGGCTAAAGCTGTTCATTTAACTTACTCGAATAATGTGTTGATTTAAGTTTCTATAATTACATTTCAATACATTTTTCAAACTCATTAACTGTTGTGTAGCTTTTAACTAACTTCAGTATTACATTATTTTTTATGTGATGGTTATGAACATATGGGATATTTGTGTTATGCAATGTTTTGTTGAGAAAAGTGAATTCAACATAATATGTGTAGTAAAACAAGCACTCAATCATTTTTTAACACTTGGATAGTAACATTTTGAAGTATACATGGATTATCGTGGTTAACTAAGTCAAGCCAAACAAGAAGTACATATTAATGACCCTGCTGTTGACGAGACGTTAAACACCGTAAGAAGTAAATTATTTTCGGAGAGGTAATTCGCTGAGACCTACACTGCTAGACAGTAAAAATAGTGTGNAACACCGTAAGAAGTAAATTATTTTCGGAGAGGTAATTCGCTGAGACCTACACTGCTAGACAGTAAAAATAGTGTACACTGAATGATGCTTCAGTTGATACTGAAATTTTATAGATGTAGTGATACAGATGAGTAATACACATGATCACAAAAATAGAGCAACAGGATAATTACACATGGATCTGTAGTACGTCGTCCGGTCATCTTAAATTGTGTCTCTTACCCCCTCGCACTGCGACACACGCTGCAACATGGTCTGGCATGAAGTCCAGCAGACACCGGATGTTGTCCTGATGCAGATGGCCTACAATTGTTTGATGGCGTGTTTCAAATTCCAAATACTGTGACACGGCGGTAGCTGGTGTTTCAATTGGTCCCACACATGCTCAGTTGGGGACATGTTAGGAGACTGAGCAGGCCATGGTAATGTTTGAACTTGATGAAGGCAATCCTGGGTGACCCATGCNAACACCGTAAGAAGTAAATTATTTTCGGAGAGGTAATTCGCTGAGACCTACACTGCTAGACAGTAAAAATAGTGTGCACTGAATGATGCTTCAGTTGATACTGAAATTTTATAGATGTAGTGATACAGATGAGTAATACACATGATCACAAAAATAGAGCAACAGGATAATTACACATGGATCTGTAGTACGTCGTCCGGTCATCTTAAATTGTGTGTCTTACCCCCTCGCACTGCGACACACGCTGCAACATGGTCTGGCATGAAGTCCAGCAGACACCGGATGTTGTCCTGATGCAGATGGCCTACAATTGTTTGATGGCGTGTTTCAAATTCCAGATACTGTGACACGGCGGTAGCTGGTGTTTCAATTGGTCCCACACATGCTCAATTGGGGACATGTTAGGAGACTGAGCAGGCCATGGTAATGTTTGAACTTGATGAAGGCAATCCTGGGTGACCCATGCCATGTGCAGTCGGGCATTATTCTGCTGGAATATTGCACCTGGAATCCCTGCCATCTATAGGAGCATAAGAGGGCTCTGATATCATCCCCATACCGCTGGACTGTCAATTTTCCAAGAAACAACGACGAGAGTAGATCGGCCATCATAGTCTATGGCTCCCTAGACCATAATGCCTGCCATGGCAGTAGTGTGGCTCTCAATAGCGAGATTTGGGTTGTGGCTTTCACCAGGGGCCTTCCACATCCAGGTGCGATGATCGTCAGTACCCATAACAAAGCTGCACTCACCACTAAACACCACACATCACCAGTCTGTGTCATTCCACAATGCTCTGACCTGGCACCTTTGCAAGCATAACCGTCGTTGTAGCAGAGTTAATGGTAGTACACGTAATGAGCCCTGATATCGCAGAATCGCATCCGCTAGGCTTTGGGAAATGGTTCGTGGGCACAATGAGCCCCAACACTGATGGCCAGAATCATGCAGCGGGTCACCATGAAATCCCTCCGTGCCTTGAGCACGATTCATTGATCCTCTCAACTGGTAGTCGACCTCTTCCGTCTTGACTCATTCCTCCGTGTGTAGGTGCCTTCATGTATGCACTGCTGCCAATAGCATTGGTCAGTATGGGCCAAACAATTTGCATTACGTTGGCTATAGGACGATACGACCACCCTGCATTTTCAGCTCGATTATAAGTCCTGTCTCAAAGTCCTCCAATTGCGTAAAGTGACGTCTTTTGTGTTTTCCCAGCATCCTTCTTCATTCTGTATGCTTGCTTGGCATCGTCTGATGTTTCTCGCATTAATGCGACTTTGACTACACGCCAGTGTAGGTGGTCGGTGCATGCACCATCACTGCCGGGTGTGCGGTAAATTGCAAACGCACTAGTATTGGTTCATATGCATACCAGCCCTTACTCTTTCTATTTACATAACTTCGTCATTGTGTCATGGTTCTTCGTGGTGCGTTAGGAGATGCAAATAACTAAGAACAGTACTGTCGCGTCCAGCAGATGGCCAGAATGGTGATAAAGATTTGTTTACCTACTTTTCTCTGTGGCATTCAGTGGCGTTTACCACGTGTTACATAAGTCCATAATGTGTGTATTTCTGGCATTATATTACAGATGCTGTTACGAGAAGTGATTGTGTTATAAATAATTTATTATCATAAGGTATGTTTTTTAAGTAAAATAATATATTATTACGCTGCACAGCATTGGTTTTAATGCACCCAAAGCAAAATTGGTCCATCTATAATGTGGCAACTATAAACTATAAGCGTGATAATACTGCTTTCCTGAAAATATCTCTCTAAAATCAGCTGAATTAATAATGCAAAAACACAATTTTAGCAGCCAAATAAGCACTCATGAAATTTTTTAATAATTTTTTATTATAGCTTTTTTGCTTTAACCTAGAATTTCTGTGTTCGTTGTAAGTGTCGGGTATAACCAAATAATTTTTTGTATAACCAAATAATTTTTTGAGTGATTTGCATGGTCCCCATAAAGATTTACACTTAAATTTAACACAGGTAACAGTCAAGCACTCAGTTTTCAATAAGTTGTAACCTATTGGAGAAGCTATAATTTTCATATTTAACACAAAATGCAACTACCTTTTAATTGTTTAGAATGCCCATAATTAAGTTTCAGTTAGGTCATTAAAATGCACTTTTTTATTCTACCTGATAGATTGCAAATATAGTATATTAATCTGAACATACTTTATAATCTACGAACATACCCTTTACGTTAATTCTTATGGAAGCTATGAAAGGTAGCTGAGACACGTGAAATCTATTTTTAAAAGCCACAATCGCTTTATAAATATTTTAAAAATTTATGTGACAATGATGCCACATCTAGGATTGAAATATGTTTTGCATAAAAATTATAACAGTTCTACATCTTCTTAAACAGACGAGCCTTAAGCCTAACCTGCTGCTCTTCGTTATTCATAAGTTGTTACAGCGGTGCTAAGTTATAATTACTGTAGTGGGTTGCAATCAAGCACGTGAATTTTGGAATTTTAAGTTTTGAATAAATACATTTTATATCTTGATAAAGTTTGTCTTATTAGTTATGTGCGAGTACAGCAAGTTTGGTGGAAGTTTCTGCATATAAAATTGATGAAGTTAATGACAATGCTTCATCATTTTATGCCCAGACACCATTATTTTTAGCAATTTTTGGATTTGTTGAAATTAATTATTTTTTAGGCGAGTGTTTTATTTTGGGAAACTCAGCAATACCGTCTCCAGTTTATTTTTCATGTAAAAAACTTACTGCCGTTGAACACGTGGAAGTTAAAGCCAAGCAATGTATAACCATTGTGCGTGTTCCAAAATCCACCACTAGATGTCGGCCACTTTGCTTAGCATCTCCCATATTTAATGCATGACAGTGTATTCTTGAAGATTACCATGTTTTTGACATTTTTTTTTTTTTCGTAATGCCTTCCAAGGACTCCTGGTTCGTCCTTAAACAAGATTGATTGCTGCACTAGGATGATGCATTAAAATATGTACCAAATAATCTTTAATGATTGTTACATACACATCATCATTGTTACAGGCTGCTCTTGGTGAAGAGATAACTTTTAAAGTCAAAGTATAAAAACATTAATACTCTGTTACTGTGTGTATTTTGCCGGACACACTTACTTACAAGCTGCCTGTAAAGTTGTCAACGAGTCAGGGAAAATAATCCCATGTGCTGACTTCGGATTAGAAGCGTCACGTTAAAATTTATGAAAAGTGGATTTATGTAATGTAGTTTCTTTTGGTTTCATATACAGAAGTGTAGGAATTAGGGTATAAGTAACATATTTACATTACTAACGATTTCGCAGGTGCACTTGACTAATGCATGAATAAAGTGATGTGGTCTATGTCAATATTAATTTTACTTTGACATTGACGCTACTCGCCACCTGTGGTATACAGGGTGGTTCGTAGGGTACGAGTTATCTTTACCAGGCATGGACTATGGGTGCCTTGGATGTTGAATAGCGGTAAACAATAACTTTATAACTTCTTACATACATTGGCCCTGCGAGACTGTTCCCTGCAAGTTGTGAGTCTTAAGGGCAGCTTAAGGCACTCATGCTAACTGCTTCTGAGGTTGTGGGGGAACGCTAGGCGTAGGGGAAGGTCCCTTGAGCGACGATGCTGGTACTTAGCTGTATTTGTAGTTCTGGGTGTTCCGGCGGTAGGGTGAGGTGGCTCTCGACTCGGACTAGTTGGCATGGTGGACTCAGCTGGCGTCTTCCTTTGGCTGACCCTTCTGCCTCGATGACGGCTCTCCACGACGGACTGTTCCGGGGTTCTCTCCTCTACAGACTGTTCCGGGGTTCTCTCCTCGACCGACTGTTCCGGGTTTTTCTCCTCGACGACCACACGATACGACTGCCTCCGGCGACCTCACAATCCGATGACTCCCTCAGCACGGCACTTCAACTGTCCACTTACTGCGTCCCGGCGTGTTGCCCCTTGTTGAGGCCACCACTTGACTCCCGCTCTCGGCGTCGCACGACTCACTAACTTTATGTCCTGGCGTGGTGCTCCTGGCAAACCCCCACCTAGCCGCTGTCTCTGGGCGTGAACATCCAACTGCGGCGCCTTGCGGCGAGGCCGCTGAACAACTAACTGTCCTCTCGGCGTGTTTTGACTAACTACTTTCGCGTCCCGGCGTGGTGCTCCTGGTGAGCTCTCACCCGACCGCCGCCTCTCGGCGCCATGTTCCAACTACTTGTCTCCCGGTGCGGACGTCCACTGCCCTCCCTCTCTCTGCGCGGCAATTCAACTCTTGCGTCCCGGCGTGGTGCTCCTCACGAGCCTCCATCTGACTGCCGCCTCTTGGCGCGGGATTCAACCGTCTCCTTCCTCCACGTGTCGGGCCTCTTAACCCCCCTCGGCGACCTCCCAGATCCTCACACGTGTCGCACTTGTTTGGGGGGGGGGAGGGTGAAAAAGGAGCGGGCCCACGTCCATCTTGCCAAACACTGTCAGCCCTTCTTACTCGTCTAACTGGAGGTGCGTCTGTGAAACTCTAACTTACCTCTGCATTACCTCGGCACGTGTCCATGTTCTCACGCGTTTTGCTCGGGGAGGGGTGGGGGCCCGCGTTATTTCTGTCAAACATGTCAGCCCTTTTCTCGCATGTCTCACCTCTGCACGTGTCCATGTTCTCACGTGTTTTACTCGGTGCGTAGGCGATTTGCCAGCTTAACTCAGCATTTATCCCCGCGCGTGTCAACTGCCTATCCATTCTTGGGTCGTTCTGGCCTCGCTGCACATGTTTACTGTGGGGCCCTGGCAGGGGGTGTGACAGCGGCGCTTCTGAATACTAACAATATGCAGCACGCGTCAACATAGTGTGGAAGAATTCAAAATAGGGAAGAAAAGTTTATCCTAAGCAGGGCTTTCAGAATTCCTTACTTTACAGTGAAACAGCATATACATATTTTAAACACTGCAACGGGAGTGTACAAATTCCTATACAAAATAGTTTATTGCATACATTCAGTATTTTAAAAAGTATAAGCCTAATTTATATTCTGAGGAAAGACGAGTATTCCAAACATCTGAACAATGATATAATAAGGGCGCAAGTGTATACCATCTACTTTTGTAGGTTATCTTCACTGTTTATATATCACTGGCCATCAAAAAATCTATCTAAATCACAAAGATTATTACACAGGAATTAGCGTCCCCATCTCACTCATGGGTGCTCAGTGACAGTGATCCTTAAAGGCCATTTGAATTAAATTTCACTTCCAACTGTATTAAAATTTTTATAGAATTCAATTTCTTGAACAATATCTGATGTCACTCTGACATCACAAACATGGCCATTTTACCTTTCAAGAAAGTTAGCAGTTAAATTTGCTTCAAAAAATTTTATTTAATTCATATAATATTTTTTTTTGATTCAAGTTTTTATCCACCAATCATTGTTGTTTTCTGCTAAATGTACCATCATAAACGAACTCATATGAGATGTCTTTATACACACTAAAAACAAAAAAATATTATTTTATTACAGCCAAAACACAATATTTGAATGCTAATACGAATAGTATCATGGACTCTACATAAATGAAATTTTTTCAATTATATATTTTTTCATATGTTTCTTGAAAACATGCCAGTTTTTAAAAACGGTTGCAATGTAATGGGTAGTTTTTCGATAAATTTTGAGCCTGAAATTAATTGACTGTTTTTAGACTTTTTTGTTTGGTTGACATGAATGTCCCTCATTATGCCTTGTGTCATGAGAATTAATGTCCCTATTTACAAAGTAAGTTAGAATTTATGATACTTCTGTTGAGAAATTTATATATTTATATCAATAGAGGAACTGCTTTTATGCGGTTTCCTCGCCGGGGTATAGAAATAAACAATTAGCGAAGCTTCGCAAGAAATTAGCATTAGCTTATCTGAAATATACCATTACGTCTCAAGCAACTGTGGTCTGTAAATTATTTATTTTCCTTCTCTTCCTGTTCATTTAGTTTTATTTCCATGCACTTGTTTTATTATCAAGAACTTGATTTTTACATATAAAAGCATCTGTTATTTTCAAAATTTTCTTCACTTTGGTTTTTATACTGAGAAAGTTAAAGGTTTATTTTAAAGTGTGAAATGTTTTTCAAAGGTTTTATGTATCTCATTCAATTTTTAACATACAATTTTGTCTCGTGTACATGGGAAACAATTTCTGCACTTGAATTCAATTTTTTGAATCTTATCAAATATATGACTTTCTGAAATGGCCTTAAAGTTTCATGCTCATGTGCTGAGGTAAGGGTCGATGGTTTGATCCCAACTCCTGGTGTGACCCATTTAAATTTAATAGCACCAAGTTGGTACTCTTTAAGTGTTTGGGGTTTGCTATAATCTCTTTCATATGTCCCTGGAATGCCATGCTGTCATGAGACTAGGAACAGAAGTTCCCATATCTCGTTAAGTGGGTTTGCAATCTAGTTGCAGCATAACAGGGGGTCAAATTATTGAGTCGGCGGCAGGCTGGGCTCCGGGCCCTTATTTGTAGCTGGTAACAACTATTGCTATCTTAATACAGTTACGCGTAGGTGTAAGTGTTCGCTATAATCTTAGAATTCCCATTGTTGTAAGCATTTCTGCTCGTAATTGTGCGACATAAAATCTTCTCTTTATCATTTCACTTATGCAGTGCATTATAAAACACTGTTGGTCATGTACAGTGTTTTTGAACCTTTAACACAACAGTGATACAAAACAATCGCTGCGTTTTACAGAATTTGTGATATGTTCAGGCTGAATTATTATTAGGCACAAGATGTAGTAAGAAAAATTTACCCATTTTGGCCTGTCTTCACGCTCTGTAACAGACAACGCTATCTGTTAAGTATATAGGCACTTACAACCAACAACATTAAAAAATATCACACGCGTGGTGCTATCTGTGAGTGAAATATTAACCATAAAGTAAAGATAAAGTCAATTCACATTTTCAGGACACATTGACCACAAAACTCATGAGAAGGCACTGTCGTTTAGCCTAAAATTGTATTGCCTAAACGCATTTAGCCTAAAAGTTTATGACCATTCCCAATTTCTCAATCAGGCGTTTTGCCTACAGGTATTTAGCCTAACAGTCATTTTACCTAAAAGGCATTTAGCCTAAAAATTCATGAACATCCTTAAATTCCCAGCCAGGTGCTTTGCCTGAAATCACTTAGCCTAACAGGTATTTAGCCTAAAGTCATTTAGCCTAACAGGCATTTTGCCTAAATTCATTTAGTCTAACAGGCATTTTGCCTAAAGTTATTTAGTCTAACAGGCATTTGGCCTAAAAGTCATTTAGTCTAACAGGCATTTGGCCTAAAAGTCATTTAGTCTAACAGGCATTTGGCCTAAAAGTAATTTAGTCTACAATCAGTTTGCCTATCAGGTGTTTTGCCTAAAGTTGTTTAACCTACGTTTGAGGCTATTCGATTTTAGGTTAAAGGACGGGTACTTGTTTCCTCTTCCATATATCTGTGTTGAGGGGTAATTGTTACTGGCTCTTAGCTGCCTGGTATGAGTTGGAAATCTTTATGACGTGCTGATTGGTGTTAAGAGCTCATGAAGCCTAAGGCAATATCTCCTCAAGAGGTTTGTGGGTGTCATGGCCTAGTCAACAGCCCAAATACTGGGTGGCCTTTCATTCTTCTGCATTTTTGGCATTGCACAATATATTCTCTGATGTCTGTAATAACACCTTTCCACCAGAATCTACTAATTATTTCTTCAATGGTTTTATATATTTTGGAGTGCCCTACAATTTTGTGGTAGTGATTGTACCATTGATATACCTTAAAGGTGGTGGCTTTCATGGTTTCCATTTTCCCAATTTTTTGTTGCTTTGTATCCAAATTATCTTGCAATCCTTATGGAATAATGCTAGTTGACTAGCATTGAGTTCCAGTAATTATGTTTCGTTTACAAAGTTCATTTTTGACAGACAGAACCACCAACTTTGTAATGGTGTCACAACAAATTACTCCATTTGCAGTGCCTGTGATTAACTGGTTTGTAACATGTTTGTGTATGTTTTCATGTTGGCAACACCTGTTATAAATAGGGCCCACAAAATAAATCAGCAAATTTAAGAATCCTGTCCAATGTTCAACAACAAGGTTGAGTTTCCAGTAACATAATCAGGTTTTTAAATAAAAGGAACTGCTAATATTTAAATCATGACTTGACTGAACTGATAATTCCCTAGGTAATCATGGGTAAAAATTATTAAATTTAAAATAAAGTTACTTAACTACAGAAATTGTTACTTGGATAAACTAAATCTTTAATATTATACATGACTTTTTTGGATTTGTAAGTAACTAACATGCCTCACCGGCCTTTCATAAGGAAAACCTGTAAAGATGTTTTCATTTTGATAATTTAAGGTTGAAGTAAAGTGGATCTCCTTATAGTGATGCAACCAGCAACACAGTAAATGCACAACCCTTTAAAAAGTACTGTAGAGACACTTCCAAAATCGCAACGAAAATATGGCTTGAGTTTCATATGAAAGATAAATGTTTATATTTTATTCAGTGTAAAATATGTCACCGAAGTAAGTCTCTTTGATGGGTAAATTAATTAATTAATTAATAACGAAAATTTAAATTTTTTACCCAAGAATGGGCGTATTTCTTCTCTGGATAAATAACAAAATTGATGTTATAAAAAGTACCTCATATAATAAGGTTAACAGTTTTTTTTCTATGCTTTTGCATGAGAAAATATTCACATAACATTTTATAGGTGTGCTAAAAGTTGCATTTATGAAAATAAGTTACAATACATATTACACCTGTTGACTAGATTATTTATTTTTGAAATTAAAGATAATGTCAACTACAGCTTTTTTTTTTTTTTTTTAATGTATAATTTCATATAAATCAATCACAGTAACGATAACATTTAAAATAACCGTACAATCTTGGAAATACATAAGAATTCTATAATATACGTAGGAAGTTGCTGCCTTCGTAGCGCAGTGGTAGAAAGTGGAACGTGAAGATGTTGACAGATGAATGAACAGGGAGGGCGAGGTGATGATGTGTGCGATAACAGGCCTGGTAATCGGTTGTGAACAGTTGGAAGAGGACTGAGCACCTGCCTACCAGCAGAGGCGGAGGGGACGCGTGTCTTGTGTGTCTGGCTATCGCTACGAGCATTTGCAGCTGCCTATAAAAATGACAGTGATGCAAGTAATGCGATCATGAGCAACCGACCATTGCAGGTTTATGTTATTATGCCTGTTGCCATGCAGCAAAACATATCATTTTATAATGTAAATCGCACATATTTCACTCATCTCAGTTTGAAATTGAAATTTCAATCTGTAATTACCGGAAACTTACAATTATGGAGGTTGTCTACGTAAAAAACAATAAAATGTAGGTACAGCACACAAAAAAAATTTTATTGTATGTACTTGTCTATACAATGGCATTTGAAAGGAATGGTTATGTGTAAAATCAATGAAAATGTTATTGAAAAGGAATAATATTTGTGAACGATTAATAAAATTTTTGTCTTATCATTTACGCAATTTATGGAAGAAAAAAAAATAATTTTCTGTTTGTCTTCTCTAAACTCACTTTCTTCATAGAGCTACAACTAATTGCACAACAAATGCATAGCTTACCAAACTATACTAGAGCAGCTGTCATAATTTAAAAGAAAATAAGTTGTATTTCTTTTATTGATTGTATTATATGTGATAGATTAATGTACGTATTTAATTAAAGTCATAGTATTATAGCCTGAAAGTATTGTAAATGTATTATATATCTGATTTGACAAATATTTTTGTGAAATTTTGAATTTTTGTTTGTATTATACTATAATTTAAAATAACTTCAAGTATCCTTTTTTCATGTAAGAATATAGACGTTACTATTTACTTCTAATGAAAATTTTTTGGAGAATATAAAGTGACCAACTACGTATATACTCTGTTCAAAGAGAAACTAAATACGCTTCATTTCGAGCTGCACTCTTTTGTCCACTGGAAGAAAATGCGTTGAATAGTCCGCATGAACAGCCTGACTGTACGGAAATTTTCAGACAAGCATTTGAAGTTACTTTACTGTGTTACTAGGGGGAAGGGACTGGATGGGGGTTATACACACTGATTAGTCTGGCCAGCACAATTCTCGCTACTCGTTCTGCAGTCCGGTTCCGATACATGGCTGCCAGGTGTGTTGCGATCAAGTGCTTGCAGGCTCTACAGTGGTTGTGCGATCAAAGTAAAAGAATGTGGGTACACCAGAAGCATCCAGTCGAAAAGGCACAAGGTTTCCCTTCAAGAAAAAAGGAAAACAGAAGTGGCTTACACCTAAATATCCTAAAGAAACACCGGTAAGGTACAACATTATACTTGTTATTATATACAATTAATTAAAAAAATTGTGTGTTTGTGTGCGCGCGTGTGTGCACGAGAGAAAGGGAGAAAAAAGGGCGTGGGAAATGGTGCATTCATGTATCGTGTATACACACACATACACTCACAAACACACAGAGAAGAGTTGAAACCTGACTGCTGGTGTTGGACATGTATGTATATCTTACCCCGGTTGTATTGTAGTTTATCCTTACAATATCGTAGTAGCACACCAGGGTCATTCAGAACAGGGCCGACAAATCTACCAACTTCGTGAGTTAGGACCGGGCAAGGCATGCGTACATGAAGTTATAACTAGCGAGTTAACGACTAAAGTAATCACTTTTGGGAAGAAAAAAAAAATTCTCTGGCCTTAACTGCACTATATTTAAGAAGACACATTGTGACTGGTATGGTCTCTGTAGAGTTGGGAATGAGTTAAGATAAATAGTTCCATATTTCAACGTCGAATCAATGGTGTAACATTTGAATCAGCGGAAAGTGATTTTTAATTTACGTTATGCGCAGTAAATGAGTAAACATGTTAGCAACATATACACAAGCATACCATTTTCTCAGTTAAACGTGACTAATACATGAATAAAGTTATGAGGTCCATGACAATGCCAATTTTACGTAGCACATAAAAATAGATCCTAAGCAGGTATTTAAAAAACCAACACGGTGCGTGTATTCCGCCAACATTGTTAAACGCGGGCAGAAAAAGAACAAAGTGCTGTTTATAATGGAACGTTTCGCCCATCCGTAAGTCCTGATTAAAATATGCTGTCTCCATCCATTCTCACAGTCAGTAAATATAAAGAGAGAAAGGAAGTATACAGAAATACACTTTTACTCTCTTTACATATAGGTTCAACACTCAATAAGATGAGATTCAACCTACCTCATAAAAAAGTTTTCCATTAAATTAAGAAAATTTTGCCTAATTTTTTGCTGCCAACAGCTCTTCTACTGTGATTTCAGGGATACCCACCCACGTGAAACACTTGTTCTCATTCATCTGTTTTAAAGGCATCCGACTCTTGTCAGTGAATCACCTACGATAAAACGTTTATTTTAGGCGACTTCATATCACCCATACATAAGAGTATTAAAAAATAAAAGGCCAATCAATCCGAAAAAATTACACCCAACAACAACAAATTTTACTGCAAGTCAAGGGAAATCCAGTCGCCCTACATGAAACCGTGCTCACAGTTGACAAAGGTAGTTTTATGGATGCCTTAACATTCCCTATATTACGGACGAAAATCGCTGTGGGTTGCCACCGTTAATTTCCAGACAACAATTTCTAAACGATACGACACAATGCAGTTCACCGTGTGGTGTACCTCGTTTATTGGGATGTCCCAATGTGTTCACTTTTCACCGCTTGTCTCACAAAAACAGAGTCAAGACAGCACACTAAAAGTATCAATTGAAATATGTGTGGTCTGTTCTTCCTGTTTCGAAATAGGTTTAGATTTCTTGACACTAGAGTTTTAGAGAAAGCTGCAACGCTATTTTTATCAGTAGTATACAGTTTTGTTTTTTTATTTTTTATTATATGCTGTTATATGTCGTAAAAATCAGTAACGTTCGTCAAAATTGGAAAAAAATTTAACTCCTGAACACTTGTAGCTTTGCAGACGCCGCACCATGGATACTGACAGAAACAAATTGTTTCGTCTTAAAATGGCCAGACACACATTTTTACACATACTGGCCAGATGTTTGCATCTGAAGAAAGTGTAACACTTGATGCATGCACAGTTATTTACATCTACATATGTGTGTGCACACTTACACTGCATATGTAAACGTGTTACTATAGTTATGAGTGCACTATACCCGTAAATTGTGTTACTGCATAGCGAGATGGATGTGTTGTGTAATTTTTGTAACTAATTTCACGATTGTGAGTGCGTAATGAACGAATACGTGTTTAAAACGAAACTTCTCAATTTTGTGCCATGCTTCAAGATGAAACGTACAGGATAATTATGGACAATGTTGTAGATAATACTTACCGCACATACACGTTTTCCACCGTGAACCCGAGCAAATGTTTGTTTACAAATTCTCTCTCTATCAGATGCCGTCTGGATTCGTGAATCTCGGTGCCGACAAGTGACGTATGTAAGCCTATACGTGTATGAGTACATAGGGAGCTGCCGAGAAGGCAAGGCTAAGGGCTGGTTTATAAAAATCGCAATAACGCAACACTGGCAAAATCGCAATGGCGCAAAATATCAAATTCTGAAATTTTTAGGTGGGTGCCTTTTATAAAAATTGCAAGAAACTTTTATAAACTGGTGCCTAAAGTATTCAGAGTTCACTTTCATGCGCCGCTGCAATTTTGCCAATGCTGTGTTATTGCGTTTATTTTATAAACCAGGCATAAGGAATGCCTTTCGCCTCCTGCGTGCATGCATAGAGTATATATAGCACTAGAACAGAGTGGACACTCAATGTTATCCAATGGGCAGGTTTTTTGTCGTAATCGCTATGAGAAAATGCAAACTATACAAACACAATCGAATTCGCTGCTCCATTAAAAATTCTATTTACGCAGAGCGCAACTCACTTGTGATACTTATAACTATTGCTACACGCTGCAGCTAGGACTGGCGGCGAGCTCCCATTATGCGCGGTCTGGGGTGACCCACCTCGTCCCTCCCCGGACACACCAGGCTGACGTGCTCCCTGCCTCGTCTCCCCCCCCCTTGTTTCATTTTACATGTGTAGCCAAGGAATGATTGACAGTGTCGAGACCTGGCTGGCGTCACAGCCCCTCCTCCTCCCCCTGCTGGAGGAGCCAACAATTATAGAGAAGGCGCAAGTATATTCTGGGAATTAGGACCCTCGGCGAAACGCGAGACTTAGTGAAATTTCTGGATGACTGCCTACGGCCCTATAAATACAAGCCACCGCGGAACTGCGGAGAGTCTGAGTAGAAGCTTTTTGGCTGAGTGCGGGCGCGAAGTCAAGTGCGACATGACGGTGGATCAGGTGTTCGTGGTGTTTATGGACGAGAGGGCGTGAAACCTGATGAGTGAAGCCTACTGTGTGTGAGGGCGCTCTGAGAACTCTAGAACATCGCGGACTGGTGGGACATTGACATGTAATACAGATTTTATTGTAAATAGTGGAACTGTCAAATATGGACACATAATTTATAACGGAATAGGTTTTGATACACTGTCTATTGGGACTGATTTCTAATTATTTAATTACATTAATTCCTGTGAGGTAGTTGTAAATTTGATTGATTGAAGTCAGTAATTGTAACCAGCAAGTTTTATTAATTTATTGTAAGCAGTTGAGTCAAAAAAATTGGAAAAAATAATTATATAAAAAAATAATAATTGAAATTTTGCTGCGCTGTATCAAATGTTTTAAAATTAATATAATTCAGTAAATCCATTTCCAAAGAGTTATCATTACCAAAATAATAGCGGAGAAAGAAAGGAACGTAGTTGGTCTGTGCCCTACAAATTGCAAAATTGTTACTATAATGTATTCACAGTAACTTCAAGATTTTCTGAAGCCCTGCTAAAGATCTACTTTCAGGGAGCAGATTATGTATCCTTCCACAGTATGTAAACAAAACATTGCCATGTGACACCTGTCAAACGTTTTGTAAACAAAAACAGAGCCATGTGGGAACTGTCAAATATTTTGTTAACAGTGTCCATGGGGGAACTACCAAAATTTATTTTTGAAGAGAAACAATGCCATGTAATCTTAACTGACATATACTTTAATAAAATTCTCCAAATGTCTAAAAAATGCTAATCAATTAAGCAAAATATTGTAATACATACAAAAAGGTAGATTGAAGTACATATCGGAATTGTTGATTATATAATTTGATTAAAGTTTACTTATTGTATTAAGATTTATTTACATGTTTGGTGTAGGGAAAAAGTTAAATTTTATATAATAAACTTTTTGAAGTAGTACTCGGGTTAAAGATTTCACTGTGATAAATGGTACCGTATTTTACCGCATATAAGTCGCACATTTTATTTAAAACAATTTTATTGAAAACTTGGAGTGCGACTTATAAGTGAGAAAAATTCCTCCAGCCCCGCACTAAAGTTTCATTTACTATGAATTCACGGCCCGCGGCTCGATTTCCAAACTCTTCAGCGAACAAAATCACTTTCATTTTGAAACCTGCAGTGTAGGTCCATCGCTTTTCCATCAAGATATTGTCGCACTTCTTCACTGCAACAACATCAAAACAACACTACGTAAAGACGTGTAAGTCACGGCTAACATTTGGTACTCAAGAACCAACGCTAATGTGCTGCTATCTCTTACGCTCCACAAAAAGCTTTCGAAAATAATTGATTACCAGTTATTAACCAAAAATCGATTCCTTTTCATTCTTTTAAAATATTTTTTTCTGTTAAGGATTGCAAAGGGAATTATGTAACGTAAATATTCAAATGCCTTTCTATATTTTGCAAGTTTATTTAAAACTTGCAAAGATAAACTGCGGAAATAACAACGCTAATACTAAAATTATATCTTAACCTAGAATTATCTTATAAGTAGAAAGGATGTGTTACGTTAGTTTTATAACCACAATTCAGCGTCTCCAATATCCAATATGGCGTGGTTATACTTCTGAAAAAAAACGTGCCCAAACGGACAAGATGGAGTGTATGAGTCCGCTGGACAGACACTGAAATTTATTTAATTTCAATTAATAACAGTGAAATCTTTACCCATGAGTGCTACGTAAAAATGTAAATATATAGTTTAGCAATATTAACTTTACAATTACGGCATTAAATTTACACATATTAATATTTAACCCACGAACTATTTCTTTTCAGCTATAACCAACATGTCCCTTCAAAATCCGTTGTTAATTCGTACGAACTTTTAACAAATATTATAATTTATTGAAAAAATATACTTAAAACTTAAAACAGCCAATTTATATAGTGCTTCAGTGCTAAAAGCAAGACAAAACCTTTTTCCATATACAATTTTTTTATAACCAATTGAACATGTAACTCCTAGGGTGATTTTTCAAAGGTTCTTTTCAAAAGTATCGAAGATACCGTGAATGGATTATACTTATCGCCATACGGTTTATAGGAAATTCTACATTTTGTAATTTACAGTTTATTCTATTTCACAAACAAGTGCACCTTTCTGACAGCCAGTGTCTAGTGATGCATTGTAAATTATATGAACAACATTCCACCCGAACAACTAAAATCAGTCGATGCCCATCACCTTACCTTCATTAAATATAGCTCCTTGAAACATTTTACAGACTAAAAAAGGTAACATACACTACTTCTATATGCGTGTCACCACTAATAACGGCCTCCTTCCAAATTCCTAACCTAATGTTCAACAATTTGCTGCCAACATGACGTCATCGCATAAAGAACTCGTGCTCCTGGCCTCGTTGCAGTCAGTGTAGAAGATTGGCCGGAAGTAGAATGATGCAGGCTCCACACAGATGTAGGGGTAGGAACTTCTTGTTTGCTCATACTGCTCATTGAAGAGGTATTGGAATGTGGCCAGTTGAGTATGCATGTTGCGGAGCATAGCCATGGGCGCCATTCCTGCTGTGATACTGTAACAGACTCCATCTGTGAAGGTAAGCATGAAGGAAATAGGCGAATTGCTGTATAATACCAAGAAAACCAAAAAATTTCGTATGGAAATAATGACAACAATCATTTTTTTTTTCCATTATGTATTAAATGTTTGATAATATCTTTCAAAACATTATAAATAAAAACTAATTTTTTTTCAATATTTTAATTTAAGTTTTACGTAAGAATGGTTACAATCCCGAACTGATCATCAGACCCTTTTCTTTTAATTCTTAGTGCCTTACGGAAACTTCACAAAGTATCTCGCAAGTGTATATATTTTTTATTTTCAGTATTACATGTAGGCATACTGTTTGTTAATTTTGAGACAATTTTTACTGTCTACAGCAAACACACCCTCTGCTTTTATCGTACAGTACTCGCCCACAATGTTACTAGAGAAGGATCAAATCTTTTGTCATATACAGTCTTAATTGTTCATTCTCTCATTTAGTTGTATTTTTATTCCTTGACAAAATAAGTAATATATTCTTTTATTTCACATTAAACTACTTTCGAACCAGGCGGCTGCTACTTATCAATCAGCGAGAAAAATTACAACTCCAGATTATTTAGAGTCGTTTACTTCCTGTTTACAAACAAAAGTTTTTTTAGTACGTACAAAATTCAAGACAAGTTTTAAATGCTTCGATATAAGGCTTTAAAAAAGGTGTTCAGGCTTATTTAAAAACTTTGAAAGACTGAAAATATTACATCTGATTCAGCACCTTATTTGGTGTTGTCAGACGACTATGTCGGAAATGTTGTTGGTTGGAAACATACATGCATATATGGTATACGTACGTATATATGCAAATATACGTCCATGAAGATAAATACTGGTATCGTGCACACCTGACACACATAACAGTACACATAAGAATACACATATCACATAAGACTAACTCTTCAAGAAGAGTAAGGTATGCGAGGAAAATTAACATGCTATAAAAATACTGCTTCTTCCCACGTGTTACATAACTGAAGAACAGCGTTCTCGAGCACGAATTACTTACCAAAGCCTTCCACAAAGTCTTTCCAAATTCCACTTAAAACTTTTGAAAAATGTGGAAACAAGAAAAAAATGCAGTTTTTGCTAGGCAGTGGAAACGTAACTTAGTTGATTTATAAGAGTCACCTGATTTAAGTAAATTTTTTAATTTTCTGTCTGCAACAGTTTTGTAAAGGCTATTTGTTCTTTAAACCATTTACGTAAATAACTGCCTGCTTTTCATATAACGTAAAAGTAACTTACTGAACAAATATGTTAACTAACATACTTGAAAGTAGCTAGCTACCTGTTACTTATTTCTCCTTAATAAAAATTTTATTTTCAAGTCTGACGTATTTTTTGATGTATAACAGTTCCATTTGCACTTCACCAAATATGTACATTGTAAATTATAAACCATTACATTAGTTACTCATTACTATGCCCGGGGCAAAGAAATTAATTTTGTTAAATTAGAGGTAAACAAAAAAAAACTAGGAATACTATTTATTTATGATACTGCAATGCTATTTTACTCTTACATTTACAGATTAAAAATATGGCAGTTTATATTTGTACGTTTAAGCTAACACAAGTAACATATGTTCCTCATTAAATATCCCTAGCAATTTAAAGTGTAACACTTGCAGGTTACATTAACGAACATTTTTTTTGTGCACAATTTTGTTTAGTGGGGTGCTATCGTCACTTATACAGTCCATCAAATAAAATCATTCATTGCTTCAAAATATTTTGCGGAAAATTTTATGTAAAATCCATGTCAAATAAGTATTAACACAATGTTAAAAGTACTACTGTATCAGCATATAATTAGACAAAAAAACCCGGCAAATGTTTTTTAAAACCATTTTCACTACATTTCTAAATACAAAAATATTTTTGCTAACATTATATCATTATGGAACAAGATATTTGGTGCAAACATTATACACTAACATCGTGAAAAGTAACAGATTTCTAGGTCAATTTCCCGGAAATAAACACTGCTAATATAAGTTTCATTATCGAATGATACTGCCATAATTTTATATACAAGTAAAAATAGTAAATCTTAAATGCTCCAAACCTATGTAATCAATAATAAAAGGTTTACAAAAATGTATTATTGGCTTTTTCAATGTGCCTATCTTCCATACAGGCATGTGTGTTGTCGTACACATGGGTGGAGTACTGCCAACCCAAGACCACGAGAGAAGAAGATTGAGTTTTCTCGTCTGTTTCGAGTAACGGTACTCCGGAGGGTGGCACGTGATGTCACTGCGACACAGCGCTCCCCCGAGTGTTGGGGCCGCCCGTGTGTCATTTATTGCTAGTTTCGGACCACGGTTTAACTCAACCTGGGGCCCAATTGTTGAAACTATCGGAATTATTCCTCTGGAGGAAAGACGTCATTCCGCTATCGGAATGCTTAGAGACAATTTTCGAACACTTGATAGCGGAATTATATACCGGTATCTGTCCATGAAGTGTCAAAATGAATCCGACATCTAGGTAGCTGCCGGAATCGTCATTCCTGTACAGATTTGTCTATAATCCCTTGTATGATGTAGGAAACTTGAAAATATACTCGCTTGTGTTTTAATATAAATATAATTAACAAAGGAATGTAAAATTGTTACCAAAAATCAAATTATCAAGGCGTTTACATATCTATGAAAAAATTGTGTAAACAAATTTAAGTCGGTAGGTAAAAACTGATACAATTGCTAAAAATATCATCTTAAATACTATACGAAACTGCTGGGACATAAAATACACAACAAAATCAATTTTGCAAGAAAAGATGTAGTTATGAAACTTAGTTAATACTGAGAATCAAAACGTAATAAATTTGTTTCAGACATGCAAACATGAATGAAAAATTTTTTATAGTTTACATCCACAGCTGGAATGTTAGCAAAAATTTTGTAGTGGCATATTTACACCCAAAAATATAAATTGTTTCAGTTTTGATACCTGCCAATGCTGAAGTTTGGAAGTAGGTATTGAATCTGCTCTGCGGCGTGAGGCGCCAGCACTTGATGCAAGCCCTCAGTGATAGGGCATAGGAATACGTCGACACTGTTGTCTCTAGGTCCAATTTACTAATAAATTACACTTTATTTGCGAGTTCACATAATCGAGTTTTATTGTTTCTTGAACAGGTTAACTGGTACATGAACTCACGAGACACCTCCCCTCCCCTTTTTCTATGTAGGCTACGTATGGTTTGACGCCGCGATTGGCGACGCGGGAAGGGGGGGGGTGCAGGATTCTTCACACCTGGTGTAGAACTACTAATCTGACACTGCGGCGCTGTCTTCCCTCGGCTGGCGACTTGGAACTGCTCCGGCGCTTGGTGGGGCGTCCCGACGCCTGCTCTCGGAACTCCTCCTCCCGGGTCCACTCAGCACTCTTCGTTTGACGAAGTCTGACTGACTTTTGTCGGATTCTTCCCGCCGCACGTCCCGCTTGACGGCCTCCAACTGAGGTCGACGTCGTGATGCATTCTCGATCCGGACGCCTCACTTCAGGTCCTCAACTGACTGCCTGACTGCTCGATCCTCGACTGACTGATCCGTTCCTCCCTCCTTCTCATGGTTTTGTAGGCTTTATCGCTATATTCAACTTGCACTGTCCCTGCACGTGGCCGAGGTGCTTGCCGCGTCCCCCCTGAGTCGTAAAACACGTGGCCGCTGCTCCTGTGGCCCGCAGTCGGCCTGGCGTCGCCCCTTGATTCTGGCCTGGAAGTTTATTGTTCCGTTCTGCACGTGCAGGAACTCTTGGGTGGCCTCTTTGGTTTGGCGCACTTATGCCTCCGGATATTGCAGCTATTCTCCCAGCACGCCCGCTAAAAGCTCTCAATGTTTATTGCTGACACTAGCCCGGGACAGACTCAGCCGCTGGTGTGGGCTCTCTGTGTCCCTTGGGCAGCTGCAAAACGCAGCTGTGTCCGCGCCCTGGTGCCTTCTGTGGTCTCCGGATGTTGTCTGCATGTGCAGGAACATTTGGTAGCCCGCCTTTGCATCTGCGAGGCGCGGTTGCGCCTTCCTGGTGGTATTCTTTTGACACGTCCACAAAACCCTTAATCCTTATTGCGGTCGTCCGCCTGCGAGCTTCGCCAGAGCGTGTGTTCTGACAAATAAAATATAGGGACGCAGAATGCGTCGGTTTTACTTTTTAATTTGCATTTTATCATTTGTTACAGTATGGTAAAGCGTTTTACTGTTCTTTCGTGAATAAAGTTACGATTATGTAATTAAATATAAAAGTTTCTTAAAAATGTTTTTAATTAATACTAAACCTCTATCTAGCGGCAACATGAGATAACTCTTTAACGTGTTCTTTCATGGGCTAAGTTATTTTATTGGCAAATATTAGCGTAGTTACATCAATACAAGTTATTTTAAGGAAAAAACAAACAAATCTGCTTGAAATTAAGAGTTCCTGTGGATTACCAATGTCTGACTTCATTATTTATAATATATCAGTTAATAGTTTCATTACCACTGTATATAGTTAATTTTTTTAAGGGAGTTGCAATTACTTATCCCTGATTATCTACAAATGGATAAAATATATATTAATGTATTTTAAAGCATATTTTCCTACTTCAACAGATTTAACGTGATGCCAAGTTGTAAAATTAATTCTTCAAAAATTCAATACATTTTATTTTGACAGTTACTAGTCGTCTCAAAAATTCATATTTTGGCAAAGCAACACTTGTTACCGGAATGGAAGTATCGAAACAATCCACTACAGGATTTATTGCGATAGTTTAAAAAAAAAATTGGGCCCATGTTTAATTTGAGTATATTTGTTTTATTAGGCCTGACTAATATTTATCAGTTATATTCAGCTAATTCCTGGAGGATATTCTGCGGAATGATTCCATGCGCATGAAACGCGATGTTCATCTAACTTTTTCTTGTATAAACTATTGAAGATTTTATGTTTATGTAAATCTCTCTCGTGACAGTAATATAAATACACTGAAGAGCCAAAAAAAACTGGTATAGGCATGCGTATGCAAATAACAGAGGTATGGAACCAATCAGAGTAACGCGATGCGGTCGGCAGCTAGGTCGGTTACTGCTGCTACAATGGCAGGTTATCAAGATTTAAGTGAGTTTGAATGTGGGGTTATAGCCGGCGCACGAGAGATGGGACATAGCATCTCTAAGGTAGCGATAACATTTGGATGTTCGCGTACAACCATTTCACGAGTGTACCGTGAATATCGGGAATTCGGTAAAACATCACATCTTCGACATCGCTGGGGCCGTAAAAAGATTGTGAAAGAACGGGACAAGCGACGACTGACGAGAATCATTGAACGTGACAAGACGTGCAACCCTTTCTCAAATTGGCGCAGATTGGATTTGTGGACTGCCTTGCAGGATTCATGGTGTGAATTGCCTCCTGCATACCTTCAGACATTAGTCAAGTCCATGCCACGTCATCTTGCGGCACTTCTGCGCGCTTGGGGAGGGGGGGTCCTACACAATATTAGGCATGTGTACCAGTTTTTTTGGCTCTTCAGTGTATGTCAAAGAAAAGAATATGTTTGATATCTATTGCAAAACAGTAGCTGTACCAATGTGCAAACGAGTATTAGATATAAGTTTTACCCTTAGCTGCGGTCTCGACTGGCCAGTCGCTGCGAAAAAGTGACGTAAGCGCTCCACTCAATGTACCGTTACTCAAACCGACTCACTCGGGCCAACCTTCCTTTGCTAGCAGTCTTGCTGGCAGCCTTCAAACACATTGTTGTTATCGCACAGAGTAATCTGCTAGAGGCGACGGGTCATTAGAGAGGCGGGCTGATGACCTGGCCTGCTCACTGACACTCCATGGTTCTGAGAATGGATTACAAGCTGTCTGAGAATGAAGTTGGTGAATTTGGGGGGCGGGGCTTAATATGACTGTGGTGCCATCTAGCGGATGGTTTGGAAGTATTTACAAATCCGTTGGCAGTGCGCTCTGGGCAACAGAGAATCACACTACCTCCCACTTGACCTTTACCTTAAATGTTATCCCACCTAAATGAAATGTGAAGTTTGATGAATATATTTATAAAACCATTTACACATTCAGAAGAACGTAGATGATCATGATTTGGTAATGAAATATGCTTTTAAGCTTTGGAATTAAAAAAATTTCCAGAAGAGAAATTCCCAGACTCACCTTATCCAATCTTTATGATTTTGATGGTAATCTTACCCCTTCCCCCAAAGATAAACCTTCTTGCACTTTTTATTGCTTTCTCTGACAAATGGGACTGCTTATGCCACTGCTTTGAACAAGTTTTTTTTTAATTCTCCATCAGTCAAAATTTTCCTGTCAGTGAAAATTTGGCGCAAGTACATCCAAACAACATCTCTATTACACAAGGGCAGTGTGCTGGGAAAACAATTTCTATACAACAGTCACCTCTCCCCTTTTTCTGTTTCCCTTTTGCCCTCTTCCAGTCTTCTTCCCTTCATATTTTCCCCCTCCCATCATTCCTCTTTCCTTCTTCCCCTTGTTCTGTGTTTCCTCTCTTTCCCTTCTCCCTCAATCTGTTTCTCTATTTCATGTGTTTTCGTTCCATTCTTACTTCTCTCCTCTCTCTCCATCCCTCCTCTACTTCTTCATACTTCTGATACCTTTCTACCTGTTCACAATTTCTACCTCTATCAACTCTTTTACCTCTATCGCACTTCTCCTTCTCTCGCCCTAATTCTTCCTCCCTTCCTCTCCCTTTTCTTCTTCTCTGAGTATGATTTCACCGCCCTTTCTTTTTCTTTCCTCTGCCCTTTTTCTCTTAAGCTATTTTTTTCCTTTCTGCCATTATTTCTCTATCTTTTCTCATTTTCCTTTCATTCTTTCTTCTCCTATTTTCCCTCTCTTTCCCTTTCTCCTTTACTTTTCTTCTGTGTCCCATTTTGCTCCGTCCCCTTTCTTTTCTTCCCTTTCTCTTCCTTCCTTTCCTCCTTCCTTCCCCCCGTTCTAGTCTTTCTGTTCCATTACTATCTGTTTCTTCGTATCTTTTCCTACCCATCTGTTTTAAAACCCTTCTCATTCCTTCCTCTTTTCTCATTCCTTCCACTTTCTTCTCTTTCTCTCTGCTTTTCAACTCTCCCATTAACCTCTCCCTCTGTCTCCTCTCTTTTGCTCACCTAATATCCCTTTTTATCTCCCCCATATCACACTCATATTTCTTCCCTCATCTCTCCCCTTACTGTAACCCCTTTTCTCACTTCCCTATTATCTCTATTTCATTTCCTATTATTTCCCTATCCCATTCCTCTTTCCTCTTCTCTTTATTTTATTTGCTTTCCCTTTCCCCTTCTCTCACATTTCCCTATCTTCCTATCCTTTCTCTTCTCCAATTCCTCTCATTCCCCTTCCTATTTTCCCTCCTTGTTCCTTACCTCATCTTTCTCTTCACATTATTCCCTATTTCCTCTCTTCTTTCCTCACTATAAGTTTTTCAATTTTCTTTCTGTCTTATGCTTTGTTCTGCTGTCCCTCCATCCTACCCTTCCTTTTTCTTCTTTTAACACTTCACCTTCTCACTGCTTTGCCTCTTTTTTCACCTTTATGTATTGCTCTCCTCTCCATGTTATACTTGTGCTCCCATTCTCCCTTTTTCTGGTTCTTTTCTCCCCCTACCCCCTTCACTCATCACTCATTCTCTCCCCCTTCTGCCTCTCCTATTTCCCCTCTTTCCTCTTCTTCTCTATTTCCTCTACTCTTCTTTTTACATTCCTACACACACTTTTCCTTTTTACTGCATTAATTTTTGCTTCCCGATACGTATCTCTTCTTCGCCAGCCTTCCACTCTCAAACCTTCCTTCTCACAATTCATCTCTCCTTTCATCTCTACCCCCTTCCTTGCTGCTCTTCCTTTTTTCTTATTGACCATCCACTTTCTTTCTCCCCTCCTTTCTCCTCTTTGTGTCCCAAACAATTTCAAACCATGCTTAATTTTGAATTGTATCACTCTGATTTTCACATGTTAGAAACATAACTTTCTTGTTAACTTGTGGGTTTTCATGTTCCCCTAACATTGCACTCCATCATGCTCCATCTTCTTCACTTCCATTATTGCTAAAGACAGATGTTATGAATCATCCAAATTATGCACTCTTTCTCCTGTTCCTCTTTCTTTCCGTACCCTTTCCCTTCTCTTTATCATTTTCCTTTTCCCATCATCTCCTCTTCCCATTCATTTCTCTCCTATTTCTCTCTGCCCTTTCTTTTATGCCTTTTTCTAGCCTCCTTTCACTTCCTTTTCTTTCCCCTTTTTGTCATCTTTCCACCTTCCTCTCTGCCTTTTACTTTGCATTTCCCTCTCTTCCCATTTATGTTTTTGTTTTGCACTTTAATCTTACACTCTCCCCATTCCTTTCCTCGATTCTACCCTTTCCTCTATTCTACCCTTTTCTCTATTATGCCCTTTCCTCGATTCTTCCCTTTCCTCGATTCTGCCCTTTCCTCGATTCTGCCCTTTCCTTTTCCTGCCCTTTTCCTTTTCCTCCCCTTTCCCTTTTCCACCCCTTACCGCTTTCCTCTCCGTACCGCTTTCATCCCCGTACTGCTTTCATCTCCGTACCGGTTTCCTACCCATACCGCTTTCCTACCCGCTACTGCTTTCCTCACCTTATCTCTTACTTCCCTTTCCTTTCCTCTTTCTTCCCTTAATCTCTGTTATTCCATTTTATTCATCCATCTTCTTCTCCATCCCATAAAGTATTACCTCCTTCATCTCTTCCTTCCCCCTTTATAGGTTTCTTCCTGCTTCATATCTTCATTCTCCTTTCATCTTCTTTCTCTTTCATGTCTCTTCCTCCTTCAGCCCTTCCTCCCCTTTCTCTGTGCCCTACATATTTCCCACTTCCCTTCCTCCCTGCTCCACCCTCCTCATCACTCCAAAACTTCCTCTCCCCTAACCTTTCCCCTCTCCCCTGTCCATTCCCCTCTCCACTGTCCATTCCCCTCTCCCCTGTCCATCCCCTCTGCACTGTCCATCCCCTCTCCACTGTCCATTCCCCTCTCCACTGTCCATTCCCCTCTCCACTGTCCATTCCCCTCTCCACTGTCCATTCCCCTCTCCACTGTCCATTCCCCTTTCCCCTGTCCATTCCCCTCTCCACTGTCCATTCCCCTCTCCACTGTCCATTCCCCTCTCCACTGTCCATTCCCCTCTCCACTGTCCATTCCCCTCTCCACTGTCCATTCCCCTCTCCACTGTCCATTCCCCTCTCCACTGTCCATTCCCCTCTCCACTGTCCATTCCCCTCTCTACTGTCCATTCCCCTTTCCACTGTCCATTCCCCTTTCCCTGATCATTCCCCTCTTCCCTGACTATTCCCTCTCCCCTGAACATTCCCCTCTCCACTTGAACATTCCCCTCTTCCTTGAACATTCCCCTCACTCCTGATCATTCCTCTTTCCCCTGACAATTCCCATCTCCCCTGACAATTACCATCTCCCCCCTGACTATTCCCATCACTTGTACTGTTGTTGCCATCAGTTGTGATGGCTCGTAGCATGGTAGTGAGGAAAACAAAATGCAAGGAGGAAGAGGAGAAAAAGAGGTGGGAGAAGAATTCACTTGGTCATCCTTGCTGTACTATGTGCCATTTATAATGTGCCAGTCTTCAGTTATGGAGTGGTAACTGACAGCGCAGTGTAGAATAGCAATGTCCTAACAGAAGAACTGTAATTGTAAAATTAAACTAGTATTTGTGAGAATTTTCGTGCTGTAAAAGTATATAATGCATTTCAGCTATTTAAGTGCGTATAACTGTAATCTAAAAAAGCACATATAAATTTTATAATTAAAGTAATTTACACTTATACTAAAAATAATTTTAGAAATGAAATTTTAATAACAAAACTAATTCCTTTTCAGTGAGTACAATTCTTTCATTTAATACAAACATATGCATGATGTGAATGACGTCAGGAATTTTGGGTCTAAGCATTTGTATGAAGTTCTGTCAAAAATAATGCATATTTCTTAAATATTATACTTTATAAAGAAGTATAGAATTTTAAGTATTTTGCCATTAGTTCAACAAAAGCTAAATGTTGCTTGTGCAAATGTTTGCAGTCAGATATTGTTTTATATTTCTGCTTGTCCAAAATGTATTGCGGACAACAGAATTACTATGTATTTACTTCCATTCTTTGTCTTTGTGATTAGCTACTTGCCTTCAACAGCAAGATCCTCAGGTTTGATTCCATATGTGGGTGTATCAAGAGCCCTGTCAATGATGTGGTGGACACTGCCATGCTGATAGCAAGGGGAAAGAATATATAGCTTTTTTTTCAACCCCTCTCTGTCTGTCGCTAGTATTACCGCCACTATAAACTACTCCTTTCAGTCTATTTGTTTTCAGTGGATTGTCACAAACTGTACTGCAAAATAATGCAAATGCTCAATTGTGTGGAATTTTAAAATTGCTGATATATCTTTTTTTGTAAAATAAAAAAATTTAAATAATTTAATAATGAACGTTGTACAAAACCTACTTGTTACATAAAATGTTGCCATGGCCCAGTATTAGTGTGATATTATTGACTGAATATTGAGTAAAATATTGCAGTTTCGTACACTGATAGTATGTTTGGAGCGGGCAGTCTAGTTTTGGCAAGATAGGCAGTATGTTGTTCAGCTGTAAAGAAGCAGGAGAAGGGGAGGCACAGCTTGCTGCTGCCAAGCAAACAAGGGGAAAGTAAGGGCTAGGGATGCCAGTCCTCAAGACATTTGGCAGTGACAATACCATTGGTTATACATAAAATTTGATAGGCAAACTAATGTTGTAGCTAATTTATTATACCTTCAGTTAACATCTAGTAGTCGCAAGTTCTACTGTGGTTAAGTTAACATGTGAGAGGATCTGTTCCTGTTACTCATATTACTTAATAGTATAGTAGAGACCTGATTTTACAAAGTGTCATGGTTCCTGAGAATGACTTCATAAAATGAAAATCAGGGCAGACCGAATTTAACCACCCATTACCCTAAAACTGTGGTAAAAGTATTGTTTTTTGTGCCTGATACAATAATTTTTACCCAAGAAAATTTTTATTTTATTCAGTAGGCAGATATTTTCCAAATTAAATAGTGTCTCACAAAGGTATAGTTACATACGACTCCCCTTGCCACAAAAATACTTCAAACATTGAGCGCTGCATAACTTACAGTAAACATTGTCAATTGCTTCTTGTGGTGAAATCAGAGGTTTTATGAACATATATCAATTTTTTTCAATATTAAGATGTCTTTACAATAAAATAATACTCCAGAAATGTATAAACAAAGACTCATGGACTCCAAAAATAAACTATGAACAGAGTTCTGTATAATTTTTAACTAGCACTAAGTCCGTCTTTAGTTGGTTTTCACAAGAAAATTGGGGTTTTTATTAAAAATATGTATATTTATTTTAATATTCAAATGTCTTTAAGAATTAAATGATAGCCAGGACGTTCGTTAAGTACAACCTCCTGTTGACATAAAAAAAAGTTTTAAACAGAAGGCCACATAACTTTTAGCAAATGCAAAGTCCATTTTCAGTAGCTTCTTGTCAGAAAATCAAAGGATATTTTTTTACTGAAATATTACTTTCTTTTGATAGTATAACAGATTACCTTAAAAAATGATACCCCAGAAGGGTATATACGGATTCCCATTGTCAAAAAATATGTTTTGCAGCAGTGCATGCAAACTGCAGACATTTTTAGTCAGTATGAAGTTCCCCGTTAGATTATCAAGATAAAATGGAAAACATATTTGCTTCTATTTAACAGGTAGATGAGTTGCATTTGGATACCTACATTAAAAGTGCTAAGAACTGAAAATTCTACCTTCATTATCACAGGTTGATTTTGTTTCCCACTTCTCGCCATTGTGTAACATCGAGTTTAAATTCATACACAAACGTTTCGAGGGGGAGGCAGAGAATTTTACAAGGACTGTAGACACACTTTTCTTTCTCGTAAATTTTAAATACACAGCAGTGAAACCACACACACATTGAACAAACAGTAATTTTTGAAAAACAGTGCAATGCAAAAAATTGAAAATACTTGTGCAAGGTGGTAATGGAATGGAAAAATTTGTTAATTGAAATGGAGAGGGTGCATAAACATTAATAATTTTTTAAACAACAGTACTGGAGCATAGTTAGTAGCAGTATTACCACGTACAGGTCATCAATAAATCAAAATCATAAAACAGAAATCCAAAACCTTAAATAAAATTGTGTGGCACATGAGCATGCTACGATCACTAGACTTAAGAAGAGTACTGTTGGGGTTGAAAGGTGGGATGTTTCACTCATGCTATTATTGGCTCCTTCTGTTGCTCTGCGTGTATTGGAGAAGGAAAGATGTCCTGGTTGTTAGGGGTTGAGAGGCGAGGGTATATAACAAAGCTTTCCTTTGTGATGTGTATCATCCAAAGCCTACTAAAGAAGGGGCATTAAGTGGTGGCACCAGATGCTCCTATTTCATGTAAACTGTAATTATAAACAGATTTTTGCCAAAAAAAAATTTCCGTATTATTTCACATACCGATTATTGACAGTGACATTACAACCTCTATATTTTATGGCTGTGGGCTAGTAAATATATAATTTTTAACAGTTTTCCTTTTGATTACTTTTATTTGTTTTAGAATCTTCCCATGTTTTTTTTTTTTTTTTTTTTGGGATTTTTACGCTCCAGAGAACTACTTTATCAAATTGCTGTATTCGTAAAATCCAACTTTTTAAAATCAGAGTTCTACTGTAATATCATTTTAAAACATTTTAAGTATGACTGTATTAAAAATCTTACGCAAAAAAATTTCATGCAGGTTACATGGTGAAAAAGTAGCAAATATATATATTTTTATGTATGAATTCTATAATTATTATTGTAGTTATTTCATGGATATTTCTTGTTCAAAATTTGTTTGCTTGATTTGAACATGTTGCTATTTTGTGGTTTGCAGGTTGTAAAGAAAAAGTGGCGTCGTGATAAACTGTTGTCTGGGAAACTCTCATTGACTGATTCCAGTGAAGAGGAAAGGCGCTGGGAGAGAAATAAGGCAAAGCGAGAGGCAATGAAAGAAAAGTCAGTAGTGTAACATACATTTTTAGCTGTGTATCACATTCTGTAATGCTTGAAATCATCAGTGCTTACTTCAAAATAATTGAGTATTTCAGAAACACTAGAATATTTGAAAGTGAAGTTATTTCTCCAATGAACTTAAAATTAAGGAAAGTTATATATTATTCATAAGTGTCACTTTACCAAAAACATATATCAATGTTATAAATAAGTTAAAGAAAAATTTTTGCATTATATTTTTTTTTTGCTCTCAAACATTGAAAAGGTTGGACTCATTTATGGCACTGTTTCTATTTTTTACATAACAAAATCCAGTAGGGTCTAAACAATTTTTTTTTCTCCTTTAGAAATTAATAGGTTATTAAACTCTCTCTGCTCCCCATCAAACAGGTCCGATGGTACAAGAATACCCATTAGAGGTCCCAGTAACAGGCAGCCTTGATGTCATTTCTAGTGTAGCTGTATGTGTTATAGGATGTGTATCATGTTGGGACATTTGGTGCACAAGTTCAAACTGGAATATAAAGTGGCAAAAAGAGATTATAATATTGTAAGCACATGGGGTGTAGTCAAAACAGTGTATTGTTGGTTAGAAAAATTAAATCTTCAAGCTGAGTGAGGTAGTAAGGTAGAATATGCAGGTTAGGTGTGGAAAATTATGCTTTAAAGGCATTTCTAGAAGCAATTCCTCATGCTACCATAAGGGAACTTGCCTGACATTTTGATTTAAATTGACCATTTTTGACCGTCTGTTGCATATGGGGAAAGTAAAAGAAAAAGTAACATTGTTTACAAATGCATCTATAGTGAAAATATAATGTATTTTTTGAACTAATTCAAGTTCACATGAGGGTTACAGTACCATAATGTATGGGTTTTTCTCTGGATTCTTTTCCTCAACAAATTAGAGCCATGTTTGTGTGTGATGAACTGCACTAAGCAGTCTTATTTTTTTTGGTTTCAAGGTAAGCTTGCTAACATGGCAAGTCCCAATAAAATATCAGTGTGCAAGAAAGGAGGGAATGTAAGTTTGAGTGATAGAGAAAGAAAGAAAACAGTATGGTGCTGTAATTTGAGTGCATGGTTTTTGCGCATCATTAATGTGATGCCAGTTAGCCAGGGTTTACCTTTGCTGCCATCCTGTATTGTGCCACCATGAGGGTATTTAAACACAGTTACGAAGGGTATGTAAGCCATTGTTCAGTTATTCTATTCTTCAGTCATTATTCCACCAGTATTCTTGACATTCTTTTACAGAAGCTATGCAGTAGCTATACTTTGGTTGCTACAGGTTCAGTAAAGACAGTGCCTTAAGGCCAGGTAGTTTAATTTAAGTTTCAGGGGCCAATTCCTCTAACAGAGTTGCTGCTGTGGAGAGTATTAGTTCTTGGCAGTGGCTTACTGTTCATGCCCAGACTACCAGTGGTAAGGGAATTGCATTATCAGATGGGCAGTTCTGCGAGTGTGACGTGCCCTCTTTGTGAATAGAACTAATAAAGTAAGTGACAACCCAGTCACTAACTTGGTTGGATTGGAAACCATCTGGTTGAGTGTGATTCTAGCCACTTGACAGGACAGGTAGGAACATATCGTATGGAAGCTGTGAGAGTGGATTTATTGCGTTGTGAACCTACTCTCCCAGCACACCAACAGCATTAGACTGTGAGAATGGGTCTTTGTTTCCCACGACTCATTTGGTAGCTTAACTACTATTTTATTCTTGTACCTCTGTGGTGACTATAATGAGTGCCTTCTGATTTGCAGCCCACCTATTGAGAAAGAGGGTGACATAGAGACCGAAATTAATGATATTTCCTTTACTTTCTACATTCTCCCTGTGCTGCCTCGCTACTCCCCTCTTCTGCAATATGCCAAACAGGATGCTGACTTTGCCCCTTCATGCAGACAAGATGTTTCATTTATATTGCTATCATAAATTCTTTGCCACTTCACATTCATGACTCAGTATACAACATGTATCAAAGTTATTAATGCCACAGGTGTATCTGTTTCCAACTGCAGTTCACATATTTGCCAAAGGTGTTGTAACAGTGTCACTGCCCTCCCATAAATGCAATTTTTCATTTGCCAGTAATTCCATTACAACTTCCAAGCTTTAATCAGAGGTGCAAAAAGTTCCTCCCCACCTAAGGAAGGTATACCAGATTTTTGTGTCTCAAGTTTTACTGTACTTCAAAGGTAGGTGCAAAACCAAGTTTGGGTTGTGTTTTATTTATGCTGTGTTACAACTTGAGTGCCAAATTAATACCACTCACTGATTTTAAGCCAGATAAATGAGAAAGATAGTTGAAAAGGCATATGGAGATGTTTGTTAGGCTTGAGCATTGACACTCTTTTTTGCTATTTGCAAATCTTACAGTATTGAGTGGAAAATAATTGTGCTTACATAATTTATGGATAGTTCATTAGGCGAGGCAAAATTTTACGTTTATTTGAATAACCCATTAATTAAATTGTCATAAAAAATGAAAGGAGTTATTATAGAAAACACTAAGTGCTTGTAATGGAAATGTAAAAAATTTTTTATCAGAAACAGTTGTTGCTTGATAGCAATACTATAGTAAACAATTTATGTATATCTTATTAACCAGTTTAAGTAGTTTATGAGTGCTGATAGCATTACTGTAAGTTCCTTTTTTTTTGTATGGGTGTTATGTGTTTCTTTTAGTAAGTCTTCAGTCACTACACAAAAAGACTATAGAAGATTATGGAGCTGTGATTTGAAGTAAATGCTCATTTGCTTGCTACTTTCATTTTACATTATTTCCAATGTGGATATTTTCTAAAATGATTTTCAAAAATCTTGATTTCATCTCAACAATTTTATCTAAAAATACATAAATAATACTTACTTTACTACATTTTGACTCGGAGGAAATTTTTTTTATTACTGTCCAAACAGTATGTCATAAAATCAAACATTTTCATGTGTATCTATTAGTTTTACAGTAGTTTGATTTTTTATTTCAAATGGCAATACAGTCCCAAGAACAACCATGTGCATGTTCAGTTTCTTTTGCATCAACAGGTTCAAAATTGGATTTCCCAGAATATCATGGTCATCTTTTGAACATTTCAGTCATGATTTTCTTAAAATTTCAGAAAAACCTGCTTATCCAGTAAAGTACGGGATCTTTACTGAAATTATGGTGATTACATGAACTTGGTTTTCAGTAAAATTCTGTGTGTTATTGGTTATTATACAATTTATATCTTGCTGTTATTGTAACAATTGTTTTATCAACTGCTTGGTAAAATTAATTTTCTGTCTTTCACTTATAGTGAATCAGATGGACAAGACAGTACTGAAACAAAACAGAGGTAATATTTTTTTGATCAGCATATTGCATGATTGCATCTTGCAACCAATAAGGGTACTGCCCTTCTCCAAGCTCTTTTCTTATCAGCTTGTAAGCTTTCTTCACCTCCACACAAACTAACCTCATTTTCTCTGTACTTGAATGTGTATGCTTTTGTTTCTTATAAGATGTAACATTATTGCTTGGTAGTTGTAGGTGCAAGTGAAAGTGGTGTATGTATTTTAATAATTGTAACATCCATACAGTGAAAGTTGATATAGGTATACTGTTGTTTGTTGTCTGACTGGTATGATGTCCTAACTATTCATCTCAGTTTAGGAGACATGCGAATGATTAAACAAGCACAGTATCACATACAGTCACTGCTGTTCTGTTTAAATATATGCTGAAAATATATATGTAGTTGGTTTTTCATATCCACTGAGATAAGCCAAATTATCTGAAAATAATTCTGACGGTTATTAAAGTTTGATGGCGCTTTTACCCACCGTGGCCAAAAATATGTATGATTGTTTAATATATATGTGTTAACTCTGAAATGAGGTGAGGTTGATAAATAAATACCCCATTAAATTTTAAAAAAAATTTGTGATATATTTTTTTTTGTGTGTTATAGCTCTAGATTACACACACAAATATTTCCAGAAGTTAACTGTAAATTATGCTGCAGAAAACATGTAAGACCATTGTCTACTTAATGCTTTTTCCGATCGTGCTGCGAGCCCACCTTCGTATTCATGACATATACTATACATGACATTTTTGTTGCATGTTTTGTAAGTAGGTGGATGGAAAATATATATATAGACTAGCATTCTGTCCACGGTTTTGCCCATATTTTCACGCGTGACGTCGGCTGACTGACTACAACGTCACGGTCGGGCAAGGTTGACACCTGCCAAAGCTGAGGTTTGGACGTAGGTGTTGTAATTTGTTCTGTGGCGTGAGGCGCCAACACTTTATACTAGTCCTCAGTGATCGGGCGTAGGAATGCTTCGACACTGTTGTTTAATGGTCCAATGCACTAATGAATGAATACAGGATAATTCATATTTCACAAATCGAGGTTTTATTGTTGCATGAACATGTGAATTGATACATGAGCCCTTGAGACAACTCCCTCCCTTCTCTACGTATGCTCCGTACAATTCGCGCTGTAAAGGGGGGGGGGGGATCTTCGTCGCACTTGTTGGATAATTCTAAAAGATCCTTCACACTGCGGGATAATTACTAAAGGTCCTTCACACTCGCTGGATGACTGTACTTATCTGGCTTGCTGTGC
>NQII01001797.1:12009-26086 GCA_002778355.1 Clitarchus hookeri
CTAAGTGTACTTATAGCTAAACTACTATACTAAGAAGAGAAAGGGAAAAACCGGCATAGACACCGCAAAAGCCCTTTCGACAGGAAAGAATTAAAAATTGTTGCATGCATTATCAGAAAATGCTACAGGAGACAGATAGGTGGTAACTATGCTCTTTATTAGTGTGTGGAGAAAATACTAGTAGAGGGGGCTATACGCAATCATTCTTTTTTGCAGAGTACGTCCTGGGGAAATGCAATATGCAGGTGAAACTGTACACGCCTGTGCCTTTGAAAGGTTATCGTGTCGCGGTAAAACAACACTCGTCACGTTGCAGGCGTACTGTTGCGCTCGTGAAGGTTTCCAGCTTGAATTACAGCTTCGTCTTCGAGGCGAAATGACGTGTAATAAATAAGCAGTAACCCGCAAGGTATTGCGGTGTATATAGGAAACAGCCCATCCTTCGCACAACTGTGTATATATATATATCTATCACGTGTGTGATTTGTTTTTTGTTGTTGATACGCCTAAGGACTTACAGCCAATAAAAAACATGTCACCAGAGTTTCTAAAACCCATATTCGAAGGCAAAAAGTAAAATGGCATTTAACGAAATCTGTAACCTAGGTAAACTTGACATTTCCTCCAATGTGAACAATGCTATGAAGTCTAACCGTATCGTAAAACATTAAGTGTAAAGTTATGGTGAGAAAATTAGCTATCCCAAACTGTGTTGAAGCCTGTTAGTATCTGCTACTTGAACCAAGAATGTGATAGGAGGGGGGCGGTCATGTGCGTATTATGACCATTCAGTAGCAGGAGCAACTGTTTAACACGACAAGATTGTACGACTAGTTATATTCCAAAACAATTAAGCTCAGGTAATTTTGCCTGATTGGGTTGTGATTTTAATTGATAACTCATCTTAGGTGTCTGCCCGCGAATCAGTAACGCTCAGTATCGGAGTAACTTAGTTCTGATTGGCCCAATTATGTGATAAAGTGTCTTCATGCCAAGACACGCGGCCAGTAAACTAAAGGAAAGCTCTTGCCTGTGCGTAAATGTTTTCGTGGAAAAAAAAAGGTGGCCCTATCCATTAGCACCGATTAGGTGATCCGTTACAGCCAACGAATATTTACGTAAATCCATTTGAGGGGCAAGCTTCACTTTAAAAATGTGTACGTTTTGCTACTGGGTTGCAGTTTATTTTACACGGCCTGGAAAACTGTAAATTAGTAACAAGCCTGTAAGAAAATCAGGATGTTATCCCGTGTTCTGTGTTGTACGTAGGAAGCCTGGCTACTCTGATCGCCCACGAGTAGTCTGTTCACGGTATCTTTAAAACTTTTTAATTAAACGATGAAAAATTACCTAATTATAACATGTATAGGCATTTCCTAAATAACTTATATATTACGAGCGTTCTATACTTCCGTCAACTGTAAAGAATCTTCCCTTTTTTATTAAATATAATTTTTACTTATATTTTATTTATGAATTAAAGAAGTAATTTCAACATCACTATGAGTTAAAATAAAAATAAGTATGTTGGTAATGGCTAGTGAACATAGTTTTTATATAAAATATTATTAAATTGAGCTTTGGTTTGTTATTTGTTATTTGTAACGTAAGTATTTATTACTAACATATGTATGTTTTAAGAACTGTTCGAAACACATTTTATTGTTATNTACGTGGTGGAAGAACACACAGCAGCCCGAAAGTATAACTTTAGCAAGGATTCAGAAAAGTTGTACGTAATCACGATAATAGACTATAGAAAGTCAATGTACACAAAGGTAAAGCCCAAATACGCAGTGCATGCTGTTCGCGGATTTTAATTCACGGCTAACCGAACTCACGAAATTAACAATCGTTGAATTTGGCTTGTGGAATGGTCTCTGTAGATCCCTGTATGCTTAGACGCATGGTATTCGTTCGCAAGCTGGTGTCTTCGTCACAGCCTATCGTTCTGTTCACTTGGTTGTATGCGATTCGGTGCTTACGTTGTTGGGGATTTGTCACAGAGTCAGTTGTCCTGCAGGATACGTCAGACAAACTGTGTTCCATTTCTAGAGGCAGCAGAGACATACACTTTTTTGGAAGTTTAACCTGTCACGAAACAATCCATAAATTTTTGTGGCTTCAAAAATTACCTGTTCAAGTCTGCCTGTTTGTCTGACAGCAACTTATCGTATGCCAAAGTCCGGAATTTTCTCGCATTTTTAAATTTTTTTTGTGAAATGTCAGATGTAAACTCCGAACACTTACACGTTTGTGCCAGGTCTACATTGTACCACAGTGTACCTGACACAACCTGGAGAACTCTGAACCAGTGAGAAATCCGAAACAAAGGAATGGCCGCATCGTATACAGCCAAGTCGCGGAGTAAGGTAAGTACGCAAAGACGAAATGACGTGGCCAGGGCGTACCCATTCTCTGATTAGCTGCGCGAGCTTCTGGAAACGGGCGCTGTGTCCGGTTGAATATTGCATGCTGTGAAAGATTCATTATTTGCTATGCTGCCGTCTAGTGGGCGCTGATTGGCGAACGGCGCGCCGACAATTTGCTGGCCAGTGACGTAATTTTTCTTGATCGTGCGGCTGGTGTTTGCGGTGCAAGCTGCTGTTTCACCTCTGTATTGTTAGGTACTCCATGTTCTAGTCAAGCAAACAATGGCTTCTCACTATGGCAGCAGCTAATGAACAAACTATAGCGACCTGAATGTACAAAGTACTGTGAAATCTAAGACAGTTCGAAACGGTAAATAAGTAATACTGATGCTTAAAGTTACTCAGCAAGAGTCCACTTAAAAGCTGTAGTGCTAGTCAATCTTGTACACATTTATGTAATTAGTACACCTGCATGAAATGTTGTTTCTCAGAGCATTCAAATGCTATTTTTTTACGCTCTAAGTCCGAATCAGTGATATCAATTAGTGAAATAACATTCACTGAAAGTCAGTTGATAAGCTAATGCCGACTGGCAAATCAAGCAAATTAACTGGGAATAACTGATTCATAGCAGTGGAATTCTTGACATTCAGTGGTAATCCAAAATAAATCAATGAAATTCAGCAACTATGTTAATTAGTTATGTGGCACTGATCATCAGTTGCTCAATTTTCAGTGTTTTCACTGATTTGGCTCAATCCTCACTGTTTCAAATTAAGAGTGTAGTTTTTTAGTGTAATGTCGGCTCGTTGTTGAGAAATGTATGCAAGAAACTGTTCTCTGAGTACGAAGTTGGCGTAGTACGAACTTGTTGGGTGATGGGAGAATGTAATGTGGAAGTGGGGCTGCAGTTGTGAACAGAAGCTGAGCTTTGCGTGAACAATTACAGCGCAGCGCGCCTTTGTTCCTAGTCGTGCATTTTTAGAAGAATAACTATTGTACCTAGCATTAATGCCGCATTGTGGGCGGAGAAAGTTAGTAGTTGTTAGGAATGGCCCTAGTGTGCTGCTCCAGCGGGGAAAAAATTGGTCTCTAAAATAATAGACCTATGTTAACACCGTAGCAGAATTTTTATAGTGCACGCAATATTATTTTGTAATACAGGGTATTTGGGTGCCCTGAAAAAAAAGATTGGTATAGTAAAAATGTTGTTAGTGACAGCAAAAAACTGGTGGGGTCTTTTAAAAACAAAATGTTTGGAATTGGTCAAAGAAGTTGGACGAAGTTAATTAAAACAAAATGTTTCAAGTAACCACAAAAAAATTCCACAGCGAAAGAACTAGAGAGACTTAAGTTTGAACGCCGTATCTATTCAATGTGTCATGAACCCAAGAAAATAAAATTTCGCGAGCAAAGTCTCAAGAAGGTTGAACTTTACGGTCTACATCACAGAACAACAACTTAACACAGAGTCTAAACTGGACATTGATCTCAAACTCCAGTCGCACTAGGCGGGAAAATGTGCCATTGTCAGTGGGTTTGCGGGCCGGGCCATCTATCTCCCGTTAGCGCCCAGAGATGAGACTGCCGGGCACCCGCTAAACCAATGGGGTACTTACTATTGACTGACGTTGTCAGTAAATAGAAAGTTTGATTTCAGGATTGTGCGCAACCCATCTTTAAACGCAGGGGCGAAATTACAGTTTCTAATAGCGAAGGGGCAAGACTTTAGGGGTCCTCTCCTTAGAATTTTCGCTGCCTCCTTGTACTATTGCGGGCTTGTTTTGGCTTAGAGTCCTCCAGAATATGGCATGTTAACTGTGGTCTGACTACAGAAGCAGCACAAACGTACACTGATTAAAAGTTTTTCCTGACAACAATTCAACACGGAGACTGGAAAACAAACCGGTGGATTCTATGATGTATAGGCTATACTGGACTGGCATATGTGCAGGCACTACCATTTCTTTATTGGCCGCTGCTACAAAGAGATTGCATTTTTAGTCTACTTTTGGTTACCCATGTTATACGTTTATACTTCTTCAGAACTTCACAGGCCGTGGCAAATGAATATTAGCGCAGTTAAAAAAATAAATACACAGCTGCAAAACCTTTTCCCAAATGAATCTGCAAATTTTCAGGTCTCTGTTAATCCACTAACTGATACACACTTTTTAACTGAAAAAGTGGAACTAGAGCCAAATCAGCTATGGTAAGTAATAATAACTGCACTGGTTATCAGTGGCAGTTTATTGTTTACTTGCGGTGGATGACTTTCCCTGACTTACAAGTTCACTGTAGGTTTTTTGAGACCATCTTCGTAGCATTGTAAAATGGTGGTTTTAAATGTATTCAGCGGACCATCCTAAATTGTACCTACTGTAAGTAAAATTATGAAGCGTAAAAGTTAGTCCATTTGTAGCTTTTAAACCTTGAGATCAGTTTAGGTAAACAGAATACGGATTTATTCTCGAAGCCAATAAACATTTTATTACGTGACGAAACGCTTGCAGTCCGTGTGCCACTGTGTACAGATTAATCCATTTTGACTCAGTTCTCACAAATAAACACATGTTGCACAGGAAGGTTATATTTGGCCAGTGCTGTACACTGTGAGGCTCAGTGCCCTACGATCTTCCCTGTGGGTTACTGATTCGTAATGTATGCTACTGTTATAGATTACTAATTGTTCATGTTACTTTAGCATGAGACAAAGTCTGCAGCTTATTGTTTCGATGAAGAAACAAGTGCTCGGCCTGCTTAAGTGCAAATGTCTTCTTTTCAGCACCTGAAGCTAAAGCTATAAATTAAAGTGTGCCCGAAATAGTTAATAAAACTTAAACTGAATCTTGCCGGACGATGCCGCTGGTCGGCGGGTTTTCTCGGGGATCTCCTGTTTCCCCCGTCCTTGCATTCCGGCGCTGCACCATTCTCACCTAATTTAATCCTCATCGGCTCTCAAGACCTCGTTGTTAAGAGTCACCCAAATCTCTCAACTCAATACTTAAACGAGAGCACAAGCCATGTAGGTACTAAGGTAGAGAGATAGGTAGTGCGATCGCCCTGCGAACGTATGGTTTACTGTAGGTTTTGGATTGAGGTTCAATTCCATTCTAGTTTAGAGTGTAGTTCCCTGGATGCTCGAAGTACTCAGAGACAATAGTGCTCAAGTGAGGACTAAAATATTACATGAATAATCAAATTTATACGTTACAGTAAAGACTAAAACTCTCCGGTATACAAGGGAGACTGNTGAATAATCAAATTTATACGTTACAGTAAAGACTAAAACTCTCCGGTATACAAGGGAGACTGGTAGATATCCTAATGCTTCGCTTTATAATCCGGCGTTAGATTTCGCAGCCCATTACATACACCAAGCAGCGGGCCTCCTTGTTATGTTTGTCTTCGCCATTCTGTATTTAGTAACTTGAGTCCCTTATATTTACTGCTGGTTGAAAGTACGATAACACGCTCAACTTTACCAGTGGTTGGAGAGCCCTGCCGTTTCGTGTTAAATTTTTCATTAGGACAGACTTCACAGTCAACTGTTCATTGAGTGTTACTTTGGCTGCACTGTGTACTGCTGTGATTGAGTTACCTCAATCGCTCTCCAGTGGNTCAACTGTTCATTGAGTGTTACTTTGGCTGCACTGTGTACTGCTGTGATTGAGTTACCTCAATCGCTCTCCAGTGGTAGCAGCGCAAGAATTTGGCCCTAAAAGGTACATTGCAGTTGCCAGGCTAGTTAGGTAATACGCTAGAAGCAATTCCCCTCTTTGACGTGGCCATGAAGAGTTCAGGCACTTGAGTAGAAAATATTTGTCATTGGCTAAAAGTCATCTAATGGTACACATGTTTGAATTCAAAACTGTTAAACTAAAATTCGGAATCATAGGTTCTCTAACAAAGTTTTGAGAGTATCACACGTCTAGCTTGTAGGACCATACAGTGAAATGGCATNACAAAGTTTTGAGAGTATCACACGTCTAGCTTGTAGGACCATACAGTGAAATGCCATTGTCTCCATAGTTTGATTCCCTGGAAAGAGACTACAGTAGTAATGTTTCCTATCAACGCAGGCAAGGATGTGCGATTCACCCCAGTTATCGGTCCCATGCACGCATATCGTCGGGCATGACAACTCCCATTAACTCTTCTTCCCGGAAATTCATCCTCACACAGTAGGACGAATAGTGGCATTGCTCTTCTGTCGTCGAAGCCATGACCGATACAGCGTTCAGGATTTCCTGCACCGATAACCTCGGACAACCTCGACCAACCTGAATTTTCCCGATCATTCCCTATGACTAGGGCCAGTGACTTTTCGCGTAAAAATCGGAGCACACAGTAGACTTCAATACTATATACACACCTCAGCTGTTGTTATACCTTCATTGGCTGCTGGTGCCGTGTCCGTCTTTGACCAAGCCACTCAGGACTAAGTAACTCCGAAACTGAAACTTCGCGATTCGTGCGCAAACTGTTACCACGGGCCAGAACATTTTTTAACCAATCAAAGATGCTGGACGAGCCTACAGTGCTTTGGACTGTATCTTGTCTCGAAATATTTTCGCGAAATATCACGGCCCCTACCTATGACTATACATTCTACCATTTCGTCTTATTAGTAACTAGGGGCAGGTAATTTTGTGAACCCCCAGGAGGGTTGTTCACATGATATTTGTGGCCATATTTATGTATATAAGTAATATAAACCATAGGATATACACGTTATAATATAAACCATAAATACACACACTTGACTCACTTAGAGACCTCGCCGTTTTGCGTTAGAAAACGGTGCAAAGATAGCCTTATTGGTTCCTTTACTTACTTTTACAGGTGCTTAACCCTCCTCCGCCAAAATTATTGCTACGTTCGTCAGACTTTAGTCTCCTGTTTGACTCGTTCACATGGAATTAAACCATCAGACAACTCAGTATTTACAATCGGGTTAGAGTAGTGCACGGCGATTTGGATGAGCACACATCCATCGATACACATGAGACTATCGTTATATTTTTACGTCACCTAGCAATGTATGTACGTAAGCAAAACCCGAAATTTCAGGTTTCGTATTAAAATTTTTGAGAACTTTATACACGGTAGACTTAAAAAAGTCGCGGGACTGTGAACTCTGGTTGTGTATTCTTGTGCTTACGGCTGTAGCTCATTGATGCATTCAGCTTGGACTACTCACCATCGTGGAGTCACGAGCGAATAGAGGGAAAGCAAACGAACTTAGTTTGGTCAATGTATTAATAGGAGCCGATACAACCATTTAAAAGATCTTCATAGCTCATAAAAATGTAATAAACTTTTCTGTGACAACCGGTGTTTCAAAAATTTTCAGTGTTTCGATACATCTGCAGTTGCACCACATTATATCAGCCACGTCCTGCAAATCTCTTTAATCAATAGGAAACTCTCATCAAATTAAGCTATTCACTTTCAAAGTCAGTCAAAAGTAAAATTGTTTTATTCGAAGATAACAGCCAATGAAAAAATTACAGCCTTTGACTCTATAGTAGGTATATACAGGTCAGTGAACTCTATAATTTGGCAATAGTTATGTTGAGTTACTAAGGTGTACAGACTGAGAGGATTCACGAGTTCGGTAACCTGCATGCTAAACGTCAGTCTTTTGAATATTCTTCTGTCTTTTGTCTTGGCTGCCATAGTAGTGGAAACAAATACAGCTTAAATCCAGACCGAATAGCAAGTTATTTAGCTTTTTTTCACACAGTATTGTTATTGACACTAAGTTCTTCAGGTCTTGTCGAAAAAACTGTGTTCTAATCACTGATCTAGAATATTTTATGTCTTTGAAGTGAAATCAATTCACGAAATTTTCATGTCTCTTCTCATGTGACAACGATAGAACACCTATAAACAGTTCCGAGCTAACACAGTTTATTGCAACTATTCCGCTCTCGGTTACAGATTAAGTACGTATGCAGATGTGAAACAGCTTCTCATACCGTGAACTCCAACCGCATACGCTAGGAAAATTTCGTCACTGGCCAAGCAATATGTAGGAAGGCCTTTCCCAAATTGGTGCCTGGTAACGTACTCGTCAGTCGATCTCGCTGGCTGCGCACAACCAGTCTCCGTGCCCCAACATTGGACTGATTTTCTGCCAACACGTCTAGCAAAAACGGTGTGATTTAATTTCTGATGTTATAAGTACATCTGGTTTAGAAATAGCTGACGTCCGTTTTTACTTATTTTTATTCGGGCGTATCAGTTCTCCGCCTTTGTGCGGGCAACTAGTTGGAGGACTGCCGATGAACTAAATCATCCTCAGTTACCTCTAGAACGGTACACGGATCCATGTATTACCGGGTTCGATCTTGTGTATTCTAATCCCAAATAATTGATATTAGTCAGTGAAATACCATTAACTACAAGTCATTTGATAAGCTACTGCCAAGTGTTGAATCAATCAAATTAAATGGGAAGCCAGTGACTTATAGGAGTGGAATTCTCTATATTCTAGGGGTATAACTTATAAATCAGGGAAATTCAGCCACCAGAATAATTAGTTATCTGGTACTGATAACAAGGGGAGTCATTTTCGACGTATTTGGTTTCAATTTTAGGTTGCAGGAGTGACGTTGCGCAAGAATTTTGACTTCGAAACTCCTAATGGCGTATGTTCTTGCCCGAATCAGTAAATTAGGGGTCCGAGGCCGCCCCTCCCCCCTCGTAGTTAATTAAGCACATTTCCATACACATTCTTATTAACAGCGCGGAGACGTGCATTATCATCTTACAGTATCCGGTTGTGTACACTTTAAAATTGCAAACCATTTTCTCAACATTACGATTTGAGGAGACGAATGTACTCACCACAGATTGCCGCAAAGGTGCCACCATGCGCCTTTCTGGCACTGAAACGCAAGGAGAGGTGATACTAATATCCATCGTTATCTCTCTGTTTGCTGGCGTCCTGTGCATCTGAGCAGCCCGAGGAAAGGCAATTTGTAAGCAGAGGTTGTACCTTACCGCGCTCCGAACGACATACGCTACAGATACTCTGACTTAACGCCATTCTGCACGGGCCGCTCACGTGGTTACGGGAGAGGCACCAAGAATGAAACGAGGAATGACTTGACTGCTGGCGTTCTGCAATTCACGTGTATACGACAGACGTTAACATAAGGCTTTCGCCTCAAAATGTAGTTACGTAAATTTTAAAAATATTTTCAGTCAGGGGCTCGCTGTCGACCAGACGTTTTAAACCCTACCTACGTACCTCATTGGTGACGATAAACAAGCTCGACGGGAGTAGAGTCTCTTCAGAATGTCACTTACAACACCCGAAGACATGAATTCATTGGCAGGACAGCCTCAACTAATAGCTATTTCCCCACTTGACAGAGACCCTGACCTTCCCCCTTGAGCAGCTTTTCAACAGGTATCACAAGAAATACTGGTAGGCTTGTTGGCGATTACGTCGGCGCCGTATATGGAAGAAACATTTACCAAATCCAGACCACTTTCAGTCACCTGCTGTGCAAGTGGCTGAAGCTGTCATGTCCAGATATGGCAGTGCTACCCAATACTGCTTGCAAAAGAGGACGCTGTATGCGACGAAGGAACCTGTGAGGATGACAATAGATATAATTACTTACATAACGATGTACCAGAAAAAATTTGTTTGAATTTCAGAGCATCTTTACATACTCTTTAATCACCCCGTAGGCAAAACATCTTATACACTTTTGCTTTTTCGTAGTATGCGTTATTTGCTATGTCGCGGAAGTGTTGGTGTTGTGAGCATTAGTGCCTGATATGTAGCGACCTTAGTTTTCACGTTATTCGATAAAAGACTAGTTTCACGTGTGTCGTTGGATCTTTGTTAGTCAGTTTCTCTTTGCACAATTGGTTCCTTTATTCAGCGTGGCCGAGTAGCACAGTCTTCTGGGTTCTGATTAACGTGGCAAATTACGAATAAATGATGTATGTTCAAGTTTGTAATGTGTATCATCCAGCGGCGTGTNGACGAATAAATGATGTATGTTCAAGTTTGTAATGTGTATCATCCAGCGGCGTGTGGTGTTTTGTTTTGTTCTGTGCCATACCTAATCGTTTGCTAGTTTACACATCGGCCACTTGAACATAGTAGTGCAGTTGACGTCACTACACGTGTGTAGTGGGTGCCTCGCCGCTGAGTGGCCGCAATACATTCAGTTTCTCCCGGCTCCACTCTGGTTACTGGTTCCTGCTGCGTGCGCCGTATGTGTANACTGCTTGCAAAAGAGGACGCTGTATGCGACGAAGGAACCTGTGAGGATGACAATAGATATAATTACTTACATAACGATGTACCAGAAAAATTTTGTTAGAACTTTATAGCATCTTTACATACTCTTTAATTACCCCGCAGGCAAAACATCTTATACACTTTTACTTTTTCGTAGTATGCGTTATTTGCTATATCGCGGAAGTGTTGGTGTTGTGAGCATTAGTGCCTGATATGTAGCGACCTTAGTTTTCACGTTATTCGATAAAAGACTAGTTTCACGTGTGTCGTTGGATCTTTGTTAGTCAGTTTCTCTTTGCACAATTGGTTCCTTTATTCAGCGTGGCCGAGTAGCACAGTCTTCTGGGTTCTGATTAACGTGGCAAATTACGAATAAATGATGTATGTTCAAGTTTGTAATGTGTATCATCCAGCGGCGTGTGGTGTTTTGTTTTGTTCTGTGCCATACCTAATCGTTTGCTAGTTTACACATCGGCCACTTGAACATAGTAGTGCAGTTGACGTCACTACACGTGTGTAGTGGGTGCCTCGCCGCTCTCTCGTGAGTGGCCGCAATACATTCAGTTTCTCCCGGCTCCACTCTGGTTACTGGTTCCTGCTGCGTGCGCCGTATGTGTACAACACTGAGCAAGCACCCGCTTACCTTGCAACACTTCACCACACGCCACTGGTGTCATCGTGCCAACTTATAACACGAAACGGCGTGTCTCTAATAAAATTATATAATTTATGTAGGCCACGGACCAGGTAGTTACACAGAACCCGGTGACGGGTGAGGGTGACTGGTAGGCGTATTCGGGTACTGCTGGGTGCGCAAGCTTTTGGAAACGAGTCTTGCGTCTGATTGCCTAAGACTCGCTGTCGGTTGGGCTGTAGTCTTGCAAGCCGGCCTCCCTGTGCTGATTGGCAAATTAAGTTTCGCCAGATAGTTGGCGTTAGTGACTGCAATGCGGTATTTCAGTTTTTTTTTCTGCGTCTTTGCTGTATACATACATATATGTACGTTTATGCGCAGGCTTTATTTCAACTTCGTACGTCCACACTTGCATATTTCCTTTGGATACTGGCCGTGTGTCCGTGTTAGTAGGCTTTTTCTACTCGACTGGGCTAATTATAATCAAGTTACTACGCCACGGGACGCCCGTGATTGATTGGCAGACGCCTAAGACGCGTGAAGGTTGAAATCATCCAACCACGAATAATGTTCTGACCTAACTTGTTTTGCAGTTCAACTCGTCTCGGAATCTTTTTGCGAAAAACAGGTAGCCCTACGTACAAGAATCTGATTTTTCGCGAAATTCGCTGATAGCAGGATGTATTTCAGGACACTGTGTAGATATTTGCAGGTTTGCTCTTATTACTGGCTGTTGTGGATTTGTGGAAGCCTTTTTCCTTCCTAAATGGGCTACTCAGAATTATGTTACTGTAACTGAGAACTTAACTTACTGGCGTGTACCTGCAAAGAAAAAAGTTACCCAACCATAAATGTTGAATACAGTTATATAGTTTTGAAGAACATATGTGTGTAGTATAGCGGGGCCTAGCGAATACGATACGATAGACCGTAAATTCCGTTACGTTTATAAGAAGAATCTGAGTGGTACGCATTCGAATCACTGTACACCATTAGCTGAGAGACAGCCAATAATGAACGTTACCTCGCTAAGTAAGTCTACGCGTGTAGTTAGGGCCGTAGAATGGCTGTAATTGGAAATACATATCCAAACATAATTTATTTTTTTGCGGTGGAGGATAAATCTCATTTCTGACTTGTGTTGAAAACGAGTAAACGTGTACTGAACGTGTTAACGAATGGTTAACGAAGGGTGCACGAATTTGCAGGTTTTGTACTTCAATTTGTTTCCAAAGTAATATCCGCTTTTTGTGCACTCTCAAGACATCTATGTTAAGAGCCGCCCAAACCTCTTCACTCTTTTCTTTTTTTTTTTTTTTTTTTTTTTCGCCATTCTTACCTCTACGAAGAAACTGAGTACAACGGCATCTTCATCTGAGTGCAAAGCTTCTCGTACATGTAATCCTTTATAGCCCGGCTACCTGACGTCTCAACCTGTATTCCAACGTATTTTAAACCCGTGTAGATTTTTTATGAAACTATAAAACGTGTTCCCAGCCTTTTGATTTACCAAAATAACACACTTTTCATACAAAAGAGGGGCCCCCTTTCGGAGATAAAAATGGCCTTTACAAATCTTTGTATACTTAAGAATGTTGAAAGCATATCGATATATTGAAATGACGATATCATATCAACGATATGTCCATATAAATCGTCGATATATACCAACGATATTTTATGGAAATCAATACCTTTTCCTGGTATTGGAAATAAATATTTTTTAATCCTCACTTAATAAGCTCTATTTTAAATTTAAAAATTTTATTCGATATTACTATGTCTACTTTGGCAACATGCACCGAAAACAGGCGCCACATCTCTCTGTAATGCCTCGTGTCCTCAATAAGTAATATTTCGAGTAATTTTACATTTGTCAAGTACATAAGTTACATCAAATGTCGGATTCCAAAGTACCAAAAATCGAAATTTTTTTCAATATATCGTTTCGTAAAACAATACTTTTATAAATAACAAATATAAATTATATCGATATTTTTTCCGATATCAACATCCCAATGTAGGCCTATCTCAAAATAGACTGATATTTACTTACGAAAAGTTGTATACTAGTATGAATTGATGTTTGGTAGAAACTTTCTACCAATAAAATTATGTCACGCCTTAAATCTACATAAGCAATCACGCACAATGACGAAAGCACTGCACGCCGAATCAGTGCTTCGGGCGTAGAGGCAATGGGCAATGAGATGCGCATGCCAGTGCAGCCCTTACTGCTTCTGCGCTTCACATGCGGGTACGCGCGACTCAGGACAGTGTGTGAAGCTCTTCTAAGACCCTCATGCACGACGGCTGCAACTGTTGTTCCAAGTTCCCTGTGCGGGTGTAAAAATTATTTTCCCGCGGCCTCCTTTGCCTTCCCCAGAAGCCGCACAAATGTCTCTCGAACTGCGTGCTGGTGTTTCCTGCCGACTTAACGGACTACCGAGGACGTTGCGCAGAGTGTCATGGGTTGGCCCCGTTGGGAGAGGGGACGCGAGCGAGCGAGTAAGCTCAATTTAACTGTGTCACTATCTCTTACGCCGTATCAGTGGAACGTGTTCCGAAAGATAACGTTTCGTAAGCGCCCTCGCTTATCTCTCTCCAATGCGCTAAGGCTGCCTCAACGGGCAGGAAAATCCATAGTTTACAATAGTTCCTGCCCTATATTTTCAGCGTCAAAATTACCTCAAGACTGTCTCGAGGAACTCACTAGTTAATTTTATTTCCGGTGAAACGTATTACGGTATTCAGTGTTACGATATTTCAGAATATAGGTTCCTTCACACCCCCCCCCCC
>NQII01001797.1:26094-111173 GCA_002778355.1 Clitarchus hookeri
CCCACCACGAATCGTTTCCTTCGAAATGACTGTGTTGTACTAATGTTAGATTGTCTGAGAAGTGTTAAATGGCATGCGTTAACACACATGAATGTTTGTAACTCATTAATTATGTATATCTAGAGTTCCTACCATTCTGCTTTATAAAATAGCTCCGTGTTAGACTTCATAGTCCCATGCATAGTCATGAAGAGGTCATTTGTTCTTTGGTTGCTGCCATAGTCAAACTTGGTCTTCCTGTTCGATCAAGTCGACATTTAGCAACACTAGATGAGTTGAGAGATGTGGGCGGCTCTTAACGACGAGGTCTTGAGAGCCTATGAGGGTGAAATGAGAGGTGAGAATGAAGCAGCGCCGGAAAACCCCGCCGACCTGCGGCATCTTCCGGCATGATTCTCACTTGCGAAAATTCGGGAGTGGCCCGGCCGGGGATTGTAGCAGGTTCGCCTTGGTGAGAGGGGAGCAGTATAATCGACCGCGACTCCTTAGCAACACGACTGTTAAATGTTAGCGATTCGCTCCGATTAATGTTGTTCTTGTCTGACAAGTGGAGATGAAATTACATATGCTAATGTAAAATATGTTTTCATGGGGTCTATTTTGCTACCGATGTTTAACGCAAAATGGTGTAGTCTATGTAAAGCACTTTCCTCCCTTCTTATATTTGCTTGTACACAAAGAGTTGTGGCTAGACAACAAAAAGAAGTGTCGATCGATATTCATACTCAAGAACAGCCAGCCAGGGGAAAAAAAACATTCTGTAAGCGCCCCGGTATGAAAGACTTGAGACAATAACTGCAGATTTGTGATAACGAGCTAATTCGGCATCCAAGTATGCTACACCTCGCAGTTTTATATGCACTCCGGCTGCTGTATTTTATTTTTAGGCTGCTACCATTGTAATAAACTCATTTTACTTTTGTGGTTAAGCAATAAACTGGTTTGGTCCCAAACCACTTAAGCTCACATCTACGTTAATTTTTGATGGTTTTTACATGTTATGCGTTCTATGTTTCTTTCCGCGAATCACGGACTTGAACTATCGGAGTACATTCAATCGGATTGTCCCAGTCACCTAAGGAAATGTCCTCTGATAAAGGCACTTGGCCAGTAGCCAAAAGAAAACTGCAGCCCGTAGTTCGTTCTGGGTGTTATGGGTTGAAACAAATCGTAATCCAATTACGGGAAAAAAAAAAAAAAAAAAAAAAACAATGTTACAGATGTTTGAAGTCCCCATATGAATCAGATAATTCTTCGCGTCTCTACTTATGAACTCAGAATTCTCCTGTCTGTGTCATACAACCGTTTTCCAATTTTATTATCAGCAAAATATTCAATTTTTGGAGTTAAACTCAAATCACTCAATTAATTTTTCTGGTCATTAGCAGTTGCTAACTGTGAGGCAATGCAACGTAAAAAATATTTCAGTGGGTCACGGCTGTGGACATTTTGAACATTTTAAAACACGTATTTTCGTTAAATGTCCGTTTTATATCGAGAAAGTAAAACTTAGCGTCGAAACTTTCCGTTGCCTGCGCTATGCGCTATTTGGTCTAAATAAAACCTCAATTTTTTTGCGCTAAGGCACAAAGACGCTTTCACTTGCTCAAAGATTTCTTTCCGGACTCAGTATACACGTTTGCTAACCCTCCTTTACTTTTCGCGCGCTATTATTGTCACACTATTGGAAAAAAAAAGTTCCGCAAAGTTACGGAAAATGCCGGCTACAAATTAACCAGACATTTGCGTTAAATTACGGTCTCTTTGTTTTTTTCAATAACGCCCTCTCCGTAAATTTTACATAAATCTTCGTAAATTCACGGAACGTGTCCACAAACTTGCGAATTTGTTTTTTTTTTATTTGCTCTTAAAAAAGAGGTAACGAAAAATAAGTTTTACTCTATTTATGTGAGTGACTCACTGTGCATAAAATGACTACAAAAATTTTGTCCGGTGGTAGGATTTGATCTCGAAAAAAAAAGTTGACAGTTCATTACTTGATCCACTCACCTACCACGCTTTTACAAGTATTGGTGTTGTAAATACTGGATTTATAAAAAATGATGCATGTACCTATTAGTTTCCAGTTATGTTAATGTGTTTGCGATTTCGTTAGTTTTTTTCGTAATGTATTTCTTTGTGTATAATAGAGAAATCAAAAATATATATATTTTTGTTCTGTAGTGTGATTTGAACACGAATCGAAAAATTAACAATCAATAACTCGAACCACTCACCTACCGCACCTTTACACGAAGTATTTCGAAAATATGGATTTTACAGGAAAGTCACGAACGCGCCTGCCTTAGTTGTTTACAAAACGAGGTTACGAAAAAGTTGTTTTATTTTCGTTATGTGCGCGTTTCACTGTGTATACAGAAGATTTTGTTCTGTAGTGGAATTTTAACAAGAATCAACGAATTGGCACTCGATGAGTGGTTCGCCACTTACCACTTACTACTACTTTACACAAAGTAGTATTGCGAAGATGGGATTTTGTACGCTGCAGGTATCATCTGCATTGTTCGTGTCTCAAATTCGAAGCCGTAAGAATACGAAGAGCTTTCGTATTTTATATTTACTGAGTTCATTACTGTTGTCATTACGGAGTGCCTTTCCGTAAATTAACTCTACATATCCGCAAAAGATTCCGTACATCTACAGAAATTTCTAACAGTGCACTTGGTTTTTGCTTGTTTCGATTTGCTGGGTGGTTTTTCCGAGCCGTGCCGTTCAACTCGAGCGTCATCTTTTTCTTGCTCCATCAAGTGCTGCGTCATTGCCGACTCCCGGCAAGTCAGTTTTTTCCCACTTTCGCTATACTTCTAAGCCGGATACACAAGCATCTTTCTCTCTTTCTGTGCTATAAACGTGAATATAAACCTACAACAACACGCGGACTATAGGATATGTGCTAAAAAAACTAGGGCTGTGCGGAAACACGTTGTTTGTCAACACATTTTTGGTGAACGGTGATACTGATTTTTAATTTTATGTGTGGAGATGGCATAGGTTACACAATGTTGTACCATTACTAATCATTCATTGTTGGTGTAATTATTTTTAAACACATATTTACTGAGTACGAGTCTCGGACATTCAAAACTGAACTGCCTAAATTTTCAGTAGCCCTGTAAAATATGGCGTAGTATTCCAAATACAGCGATTATGTTGGTTTTTATTTTTAGTGGGGAAGGAATATTTTAATAGTTAATTAAATTCAATATACCGTGTGAATTTCTGATTTTGGTTTGTTGTTACAGTCCTTTCATGGGTCAATTGCCGGCTTCCCGAACACTGAACGTTCACAGCTCGCTTAGAAACAAATAACACGTATCGCAAACTTGTCACGGTGCGGTGCTTCGAAAAAATCTGACTAACAGGTTGTTTCCTTTCTCTACCACTGACCTAAAAGTGTCGGAAGTTATACACCTGTAGCACAACCTATAGTTAGGGATAGTATGATATCTTAATATATTTTAATAGCAGGTTATATCTNAGTTATACACCTGTAGCACAACCTATAGTTAGGGATAGTATGATATCTTAATATATTTTAATAGCAGGTTATATCTCAGATAAGATTATATTTCTCGCCTATTTCTCGATTTGGCAACTGTAAAAATTTCTCGCCTTTTGACAAACGTCTGTACCGCAAATGCCTTGATTTCGTGTGATCAGATCAAAGAGTGTAACAAAAGTTGTAGGCAAGGAACAACTGGCCTGTTCTTTAATGTATACAATACTGTGAATTCCAGTTAACATCTAAAGACAGATGGAAGTGTCTCCGCCTTTGATGTTAACATCTACGTAGCTCTCAAATGCAAGTAACTGAACATTTTGTGGATTCATTGGGGGACAGGCTAGATTCACTTGCTGCGCCCTGTAAGTCTCTGAGCCAATAATAAACTTGTAACAAAAGGAAAGACCAATCACAGATAGCCCAGCTCAGCCTAGCACTGGCATCTCACTGTGGCAGCAGGCAGTAAACAAACAAATTACGTGGAAGTGTACAGACGGCTGTGAAATCTGGCCCACAGTGCAATGAAGCCACAAAATTATCCGGTATAACATTATATCTTCTCGCAATAAATCACCCCCTCTAAGAACAGGTTTTCAACGTACTTCAATCACACTACAGTTCATTGTTTATTTCACGCCTGTTTACAGCTACCGTGTTCATTGTGGGCAAGCAGAATGTCCACTCACGTAATGACACAAACATTATTTATTTCTCCAATTTCTTGAAGCAGCGCAGAGAGAGTGGAAAAAAAGTAAGTTGCCGTCACCAGCAGCCTTGTCGGAGGTCAAGGAGCATTCGAGTGCTCCAGTGTCCTAAACTACGCACTGCATGATGACCAAAGTATATATAGTATGTCACGCTTCGATGGGTTGCTTGCACTTCTGCGCCAAGAGCGTTATTCAGCTCTGTTGTAGCACGGGCTTTTTTTTTTTGGTGCTGCTCTCAAAATCTAAAACTAACATCGTAGTTAAGAATTTTTATATACTGGTCTCTAAACTCTTAAAGAAAACTGCTAAACCGATATCAGTATTTGCGTGCTTTGTGATGCACAGACAGTGTAGGGCATGAGCCATCGCATATCAGTTACATTAAAACGAATCATCATTCAAGTTATCTCTTTCGAACGAACTTTTTTTTATTAAATAATGGAGAAAGTGAGTTGTATAATAGGGGGTGTTTTTGCTCACAGTAAGAGTATTTTTGCGTTATCGTTGGAAACGGAGACCAGATATGTACGTATAACTTTAAGAGATAGGGATATGTAATGGCAGAGCAAGCATACTAGTGTAACAAAGCTAAGGGTAACACAGGCACGCCCATTAGATACGTCGTCGCCTCTACGCGCGGGACACTGAACTGGCGTTCAATCTTTCCTACTTGTCGTGGTTGACCTGACCATCGTGTGTTGTATTAATTAGGATAAATGGTCGCTGTTTGTATCTAAGTTATTATAAAAAAAAATTGCTTGCCACGATTTTCCTACCCGAAAATGATCGGGAAAACGCCTTTTTAGCCGGTTCCTCTTAAGTAAAAAATAAGATAACAATCGGCATAGCTGACACTAGTATAAAACAGTGTTGTTCATTAGCAGACACTGCTAAGGAAAAAAGAAACATTTATAGTATAAAGTATTTTGCTGACGCTATGGACACCATTCGGCGGCCTTGGAAGACGACAAAAATATAATAAAAGCTTTTTGGCGCAGTGTAATGTATAAAATATATCAAGAAAAATAATTTTCAAAACATATGTATACAAAAAAGGTTGTGTGGCCTCAGATACCCATTGCTGTTCGTCCCAAGACTGCAGCCGTGTGTGTATTCAATAGCATTTTGGATCTTTATTTGTTGCTCTTACATCGTTAACCCTACAGAATATGCTCTCCACTAAGTTCTGTAACACAATTTACGTAATTTGTTTCCATTCTTCCTGTAGCACTAGATTATTACGTAAGCAGCGTCGTGCGCCTACTTCCTATGCAACTTATCCTACACGCATGATCTCATCGCCTTGTTCTCCAGGCGTTGTACGCTGCAATTTTTAACACAGTTATTTGAAATAAAAATACTTTTTCATGTATAATTATTTAGGGCTTTTGTGTTACTATTGTTCCACAAAAACTATGTGTGGAGTTCGGGCGCTGAGTAGCCTGTATAAAGTGCGAAACTGTCGTTCGCCGGTCGAAGACCTACACGCAAACGACCATAAATTAGCACTGATACTGTATCTGCTCTCGTAACTGAACACCGTGCTTTGCCTTTCGTCGCGTCGTTCCTGCGTGACACCTCTCTGGAGGCGGACTACACGGTAGTAAGTCGTGGGTGGAATTTCTAGCCAGCAGCACCCATGATCGCACTCTTACTTCAAGAAAACTGTTGCGTATGGTTCGAACCGACAGCCTTTGTGTGACACTTCCAGTAATATGCCGTACGGCCGTTGTGCTGTCTGCTGTGACCAATCGTAGCATGCGACGATCTTGGTGCGCGTCTGTATATTGCTACTCTCCGAAAAAAAGGTGTAAGCGGCATATATACTTTGCTATGAACTGCGCCACCCAAATCGATGCACAGCTACCGCTTATTCTTGTCCAGTATGTTACGCAATTCTCCGGCCTCATGTCGATCCTACTATACGGCATTGCTGCTCAAACGCCGTTAGTTGCACAGACGGTACGTGCCTATGCTTTTCTGGCAAGTCAGCGACGTCCAGTACGACTTCAGAACTTAGTACGGTTCTAGAAATTACAGGCTACTACTCCATCGGCATGTGCTTAGTTGCTGATACGTCCCACGTGTTTGACCGACAGTACTCGATATCTGAAACTTCCACAGAGTTGCACTTTCGTTTACCTCACGATTTGCCCTCTAGTAGAGTCGTGTGCAAACATAATCTTTCTTATTCACTTTTTCAAAACTTTTGAATATATTTTTCGACAGTGTACATGCATTTATATGTATATCTATATCAAATTACGGTAAACACACCAGCTCCTATGTATGCAAGAGGGAAACTGCTTTTAAAATCTGACTTGCTCACAGTCAACTAACAGTTTAAAACTCAAACTTTGACTAAANTGCAAGAGGGAAACTGCTTTTAAAATCTGACTTGCTCACAGTCAACTAACAGTTTAAAACTCAAACTTTGACTAAAGCCCTGCCCCTAATTGCAAACATTTTAACATTAGTAACGACCAGAGTGCTGACAGCAGCGTCAGCGACGAAAAGTAGCCGTATGTCTTAAAATCTTTTTTAAAATGTGACGTTTTGACTGGTAGCCAGTGAAGTTGTTCTTTTATCATACATAAAGTAAAAATTAACTCAATATATGCATTTTTAAGTAATTTAAGTTATAAGTTATAAGTGGGTTGAAAGTATAAATAAGGCAGTGTTGCCATAAGTGTTCCGCTAACAGTGAACTGTGCATAACACGAAGGATTCGCGGTTTACGTTTTGAGACAGACAAATTTAAATTACAGAAGTGAAACGGCCACTTATACCTCGAACTCCAGCTGCACACGCCAACAAAATGGCGTTGCTTGCCAACAGTAACTTACGTTGGAATGCTGTACGCCAATCAGCGCCTGGGAACATACTCGCCAGCTGACATCCCAGACAATTGGGAACCTTTCGCAGCATTCAGTAGCCAATCAGACACAAGGTCGGTTCCCAAAGCTACTGGGGCCACGGTGGTGTAGTGGTTTGACTACTCGCCTCCCACCAAGGCGAACCCGGGTTCGATTCCGGCGGGGTCGTCCACGGATTTTCGTATTTGGGAATCGTGCCGGACGATGCCGCTGTTCGGCTGGTTTTCTCGGGGATTTCCCGTTTCCCCCGCCCTTGCATTCTGGCGCCGCTCGATACTCACCTCGCTACACCCTCATCGGCTCTCAAGACCTCGATGTTAAGAGCCACCCAAATCTCTTCACTCATTACACTCACCCTAAAGCTCCTTGCAGCCAACCAGAGAATGGGTACGCCCACATTAAAGGAACCGCCACTACATTTCGTCTCTGAGTACTTATCTAATCTGTGGCCTGGCGCAGCCAATCAGCGAACAGGTACACCCACATCAAAAGAACCGCCATGCCATTTTACTTCTGGACGCCGACCTATTCCGTCGTTATAGACTGCCTGAATGTTTTGGCGTGACTTGTTAACAGTACATAAAACCACGCCGTCACGATTTGTATTTAACCTCTTCTATCCTTAGCTGGGCAGACTCCAACAGAAACTCGTTTCAAGTACCTCTGGAGCGTTCTTTAAGCAGCCGGTTCACGTAGCGTAACGTACCTCCCGCAACGGCTGCCTGTAAGGCGTTGAACTGTGCAGCGCGCGGAACAATTTTTGATCACAGCGCGTGGNCAGCGAACAGGTACACCTACATCAAAAGAACCGCCATGCTATTTTACTTCTGGACGCCGACCTATTCCGTGGTTATAGACTGCCTGAATGTTTTGGCGTGGCTTGTTAACAGTACATAAAACCACGCCGTCACGATTTGTATTTAACCTCTTCTATCCTTAGCTGGGCAGACTCCAACAGAAACTCGTTTCAAGTACCACTGGAGCGTTCTTTAAGCAGCCGGTTCACGTAGCGTATCGTACCTCCCGCAACGGCTGCCTGTAAGGCGTTGAACTGTGCAGCGCGCGGAACAATTTTTGATCACAGCGCGTGGNCGTACCTCCCGCAACGGCTGCCTGTAAGGCGTTGAACTGTGCAGCGCGCGGAACAATTTTTGATCACAGCGCGTGGGAAGGAAAAGAGGACCAACTGGGAGGCCGGATCAGCGATGGCTAGCACACCAACTTCAGTAGGACATAGCTAATGAGGACCGTATCAGTGCCCAAATCGTTCGCAGCCCGTTGTAATGATGTAAGTTACATCATCTTTACGCGAAAAACAAACTTCTGCGAGATTTGCAACAGTACATTTGAGCCTCGTATACGAAACAAAATACGTAGTGGAAGTACGTACTAGACACGAACCGCACTTAAATAGGTGTTTACTGACTCTGAAATCAGTACAAATTAACAGACTTTCAAGGCAAGCTAGAAGTGAATCACCAATACCCACCAATGTACGAAAACCATTTCTGATGTACTGTGTACTCCCGCTTACCATCGTCCTAGTGATCTACAATACGCCGGGCGTGCTCATTGCACAGTACAGTTTTCATTACTGGCCAGCTGCCAGGCAGTATAATGCCGAGTTGACAGTATCCCAGTCAAAAGTTGTATCATGTCTAATATAATACGCAATCCAGCATGTTCATTTGAGTAATTTACGTTTTGAATTGAATGTTACNAAGTTGTATCATGTCTAATATAATACGCAATCCAGCATGTTCATTTGAGTAATTTACGTTTTGAATTGAATGTTAGGTTATAGCGAACTTCATCAAAACTGCTGCAAACTTAATATTACGTCTCTTTTGCCTTCAAACAATGCTGACGTAATTTTAAGATAAAACGTCAAATAACTCTTTTGGAGTCATACGACGTCAAATAGCATGCTGCATCTGTACCTGCANAAACGTCAAATAACTCTTTTGGAGTCATACGACGTCAAATAGCATGCTGCATCTGTACCTGCATTTTGTGGCGTCACGAAATACTCCCAGTTATAAGGTTCGGATAATTTAATTGAAGTAAATAAAGCTTACAATTCAAAAACATCTACAATCACTTTATTGAATATTATTTTTTATCGTCGGAAAATACGACATAAAATGCTTTAGTTGTATGTAGATGGACTGTGCGATAATATAAAGTTGACTAATGCTTGTAAACAGTAAACGTTAATTTATATTATTACAAGGGATTATATAAACACTTTGAGTCACATGTAAATATATTATTTTACGCGCTGCAGCAAACAATTTTTTTGTTTGTAACTATACAAATATCAGTACGGCGCACTGTAATTTGTCAGAACCAATAAACACGTATTCGTGTTGAATGTTTCTGGCAGCAACAGTTTATGAGACAGGCGGATTTCGTCTCAACTACCAATGTTATCTCACACAACACACGAGGAACTTCCCGTATTGGACGTTGTTTTCTGCCGAGCACAGTGTACATCATTATATCAATTTCCTATGCCAAGTCCCATATCGTTTATTCGCGGTTTCCTCGCACTTTGTTAATCAAACCTTTGAAAAACCACCCCATGTATGACGTGTTTGGTTGTGTCCTAAGTATATCGTGTGTATATAATTGTGTAATTTAAAAGTACTTTGTTTTTGGATAAATTGAACTTTTATTTGCATTTCATCTATAAATTATAATGTGTAATTTTTAATTAATATAAATGAAAACAGAAGAAAATAGATGTGTTAGCATAACCTAGTAATAAATATTCCTTATGCAGTATATTATTACACTGAGTGCGCACGAATGCGGTGCATTTTCCCTTTAGTGTAATTTTCTAGACTTGGTTAAGGTTTGTTCGCATGAGGCGGAGGAATATCCTGGAAGTATAACTTCACCAGGGCTTTAGAAAAGTTGAACGTGACCGTGAATGAACTATATCGAATGATTCAAACCAACACCGACAACACGCAGTATTTCGTGCGGGGCGGCAAACCGATTTTCTTTGAAGAGTGGGGCCACCGCGGTCACCAGGTCTGATACCTCTCGACTTTTTTTCTTTGTGGTGCTATGGAGGATAATATGGCGTATGAGACTCCTATGCCACCAGAGGAGGGCCTTGTAGCAGCTACTGAACTACTGAGCACACTACTAAACTACTCAGCACATATGCCTCATACTCTGAACCACCGTGTAGGCTCCGTAATTACGTAGGGAGTCGACAATTCCAACTCCTTTTGTAATTTACTGCACTATGTGATACTCTTGTTGAGTTGGTGGTGGTTTCGTGACACAAAATGGAACGTACAACTATCGCCTTTTTTTTTATCCGAAGCTTTGTCAAACTATACCGCCCTACAGCGCCTAAACGATGATTTTCCGGACATGGGTCCCTTCTCGAAAAATGAGAGCGGTTTGCCGTCCCGAACAACATACTATGCGTTGTCGGTGTTGTTTTGAATCATCCGATATATTGACCACCATGCTGACACGGTTAGAGCCTAACAACATATCTTCTGAGGGAATGGCAAAACTGGGCTTGATGCATGTGTCCAGTGAATGGAATGAGAGATGGGGCAGCAGGGTGAGAACAGGAAAATGAAGGAAACAAGCTGGGACTGGGCAGGTACTTCAAACTCGAACATGTAAAACAATCTCATACCGAAGATACGTGGATTTTATCACCGATACAGACAGATATTATGAAGATGAATAACTAATAATCACACTTTTTTTTTAGTTTCATGTCAAAAAAATTTTATGGGGACATATATTTAATCATGTCTTTTTACTCTGCTTCAAGTAATTGAGAAATACTTTCGTGGAAAATTATCACATCTACCACCATAATCACTCTGACAAATGTGCACATGCAAGGTGATCATACAAAAGTTTAATGATTTGTTGGTTCCTTTTATGTAGGCGTGCCCATTTGCTGATTGGCTGCCAGAAGCTCTGGAAATAGGCCTTGTGTGTGATTGGCTACGGAGTACTGCTAAAGGTTCCCAATTGGCTGAGCTGCCAGCTGACGAGTAAGTTACCAAGCGCTGACTGGCGAACGGTTTATTAACATGTTGCTGACTAGTGGCGCCATTCTGCTGACGTGCGCGGCTGTAGTTCACGGTACAAGTGGCTGTTTCGCCTCTGTGTAGTTACCTACTCTGTGCCCAAAGAACCACAGTCGTGGTCTGTTTTGATGTGCTGCCTGCAGCGCGTATGTACAGCTACGAAACACGGCCTCCCAATGTGCGAACGTGTCTCGCCAAGACAAGCGGAAGTGCCTCGCTGTGCTCGTGCGCGCGCATCGCTGCCAGCCCTTCCTGCAGCTGTCGGCGTCCGTGATTTCAGCCTGCAGTGTACTAGTGCATCTAACTGGCGTGATTCGCCAAACCCACCAGGGCTGGCACCAAAACTTCGCCTCAGAGAGTTAACCATTTGGAAGCTATGCCTGCGGTACGTTGCACAGCGTTAGTATAAAAATGTTCTCTTTCTTTGAAATTTTTTCAGTATCTTGCTAAAGCCACTACACGGCACTAACAACANCGTTAGTATAAAAATGTTCTCTTTCTTTGAAATTTTTTCAGTATCTTGCTAAAGCCACTACACGGCACTAACAACGAAGTTTGAAACTGAAAAATTATTTTTGTGTAATTTCTGCAGCCGTGCAGAATTCACTTTATTATTTTGCCTCCCACNAAGTTTGAAACTGAAAAATTATTTTTGTGTATTTTCTGCAGCCGTGCAGAATTCACTTTATTATTTTGCCTCCCACAAGAAGTCATAGTTTTACATATGCTCGAGTGAGTGAAGAGATTTGGGCGGCTCTTAACAGCGAGGTCTTGAGAGCGATGATGAGGGTGATTGAGGTGAATATGGAGCAGCACCGGTTTGAAAGGGCGTGGGAAATGGGATATCCCCTTGAAAACCCGTGGACTTGCGGCATCGTCCGGCACGGAGGTGGAACAGCCGCTTATTCCGCGAACTCCAGCCACGCACGCCGGCAAAATGGCGTCACTGGGCCAGCGACATGTCGGAACGCCGTTCGCCAATTAGCGTCTAGCAAATTACTCGCCAGCCGACAGGACAGCCAATAGGGAACCTTTTGTAACATAGCCAATCAGACGTAATTGTTCGTTCCCAAAGCCTCGCACAGCCACGGAATAACACAGTGGGTACGGTCACATCAAAAGAACCGCCATGCAATTTCGTTTCTGTGTAATATATACTCTGTGGCCTATCAATTTCACTTCTGTGTACGTGTCTTTTCTGTGCCGCCACTGATATATATGACGTGTTTATTGACTATACTTCGAGCATCTGCCCTTTCGCGTTATAATTTGCCAACAAACTAATAAATGCCGTTATGATTGCCACACAGTTATCGAACTATAGGCTGCTCACAGTAAAGTGAGCAATTTTAAAGTTTGTGCTTAAAAGTTCCTTTTAGTTTATTTGTGTCCTTTAAAAAATTGTTAATATAAAATGTTCCATATCACTAATAAACACAGTGTGTATAATTCATAGCTCTTAAAATTTAACTTCTGAAGCAACAATAAAATATAAANCATATCACTAATAAACACAGTGTGTATAATTCATAGCTCTTAAAATTTAACTTCTGAAGCAACAATAAAATATAAAATTTTTATATTATGCCTGTTGCGAGGGCTTTAAATAGTGCTCACTTTACCGTAAATGTCCTATACAACGCCAAACGGCACGATCTCTAATTATATACTACAAACAAATTGTAATAATGAAGGATTCACTTCTGCTGTAATTATGTGGAAAACGAAACGTCATTACCACATTTCCGCTTTTACAAAAAAATGAGAATTAGCAGAGGTTNCATATCACTAATAAACACAGTGTGTATAATTCATAGCTCTTAAAATTTAACTTCTGAAGCAACAATAAAATATAATATTTTTTTATTATGCCTGTTGCGAGGGCTTTAAATAGTGCTCACTTTACCGTAAATGTCCTATACAACGCCAAACGGCACGATCTCTAATTATATACTACAAACAAATTGTAATAATGAAGGATTCACTTATGCTGTAATTATGTGGAAAACGAAACGTCATTACCACATTTCCGCTTTTACAAAAAAATGAGAATTAGCAGAGGTTCCACGTTTCAGTTCGTATGTGAATGGTAGATGCGATGACAATGCTCAGCCGTTGGACGAAGAAGGTCACGCAAGCGCCAATATGCATACATGTCTTGTATCAGCGGAACAAAGTCCATTCCATTATCTACACTGTCTTATTAACCACCATGCATGCGAATGCTTCATGGATTCGACCAGATTCAGCAGTTTATTTTTCTTTTCCAACCTTTGACTTAAAGCTTGTAGCCGCTCGATTTTCCTTATTTGTTTCGACTTTTGCGTTCCAAGGTCAGTGGGTTGGCGACTTACGAGACAACTAGATCAAGCACAGTTTCTCATACATATCTTTATGAAGGACTCACTTTCTTTTATTCATACCCGCCATAGACTCGATGGCAGTAAAAAAAAATGTTTGTTTTTGTCAAAAATGTTTGTGCTAATATATTTTTGAAGATATATGATTGGATAATGTTATTTGTTTGCAACCTGACTTAGCAGTTTCCTGTCAAATCAGGAATCTATGTCTCATCCGAAATCCCATCGGCACAGTGAAACTAGGGACGAGCTTCTTACGATGACGGCAACAGTTACAAGCAGGTAAGTTGCAGAACTGTGAACGGCACACTGAAGCGCTCCGGTATTTTCGAGGGAAAAAGCACTGTCTCTGGACATTGGTAACACTCGAGCAGTTGTAATAACTCGCAACAGGTTGCGACACCACAGGATAAGCTGGTAAACATAAGCTCAATTGCGTAACGGCCCTTTATGTAGACGTACCCATTGGCTGTGTGGACGTGTTGAAGNAGCTGGTAAACATAAGCTCAATTGCGTAACGGCCCTTTATGTAGACGTACCCATTGGCTGTGTGGACGTGTTGAAGTGGAAGGTTTCTTGCTGGTTCGACAGGTGACTGGCCAATCCGGTAGTCTCCGGGCACTGATTGACAAGTGAATGAAGAGATTCAGGCGACTCTTAACAGCGAGGTCTTGAGAGCCGATGAGGGTGACTGAGGTGAGCATGGAGTAGCGCCGGAATGAAAGGGCGGNTTAACAGCGAGGTCTTGAGAGCCGATGAGGGTGACTGAGGTGAGCATGGAGTAGCGCCGGAATGAAAGGGCGGGGTAAACGGGAGATCCCCGAGAAAACCATCTGACCAACGGCATCGTCCGGCACGATTCCCACATGCGAAAATCTGGGAGTGACCCGGCCGGGGATTGAAACCGGNTCTGACCAACGGCATCGTCCGGCACGATTCCCACATGCGAAAATCTGGGAGTGACCCGGCCGGGGATTGAAACCGGTTCACTTTGGTAGGAGGCGAGTAGTCTTAACAGCTCAGCCACCTCGGCCCCAAAACACCGTCAGGTCATGTTGCTGGCAAGTTGGACAGTTTATTTGGCGCGTGTGTATGAAGTTCGGGATGCACTCCCAATTTTTCCCTGCTCTATACTTGGCTTTGCTGTGGCCATGATCTGAAGTTCCTAGTTCCCAAGATACGCACACTTGTCCATCGGCTGATCGCGTTCTCTGAAAGTATTTTCCTGTTTGTCTTACATCACTCAAGGTAAGCCACTCCCATGTTCTGTGAATACAGTTGGTTGGAGATTCCTGTACGGCTCGTTCACATTAACTGCAGTTCAATTACAGGAATAGATCTAACACGCGACGTGGGAGTGTAAGAAGTTTAACTCGATTCCATATCATTCCGCAAATATTTTACGTTCATTTTAATGCTACCAAATAGTAAAGCTAAGTTCGTGTGCATATTGTTACGACACATTATTCATCATTATTGTTAACATTTTAGTCAAAGCTTATACGGAGACAAGCCGAATTTGACGATACACCGGATGATTCCCAGTTAAATCTATTGGCAACGCTAATTTGCGGCACTTGCATTTAGTTTTATTAATTTTACCACTGTATCAAAATTTATCCGGTATACCGTTGAAGACACAACACAACCGAGCTTCATAACTTTAAAATTCTCAGTAAAAGTAGGGGCCGTGGGGGTGTAGTGGTCAGACTACTCGCCTCCCACCAAGGCGAACCGGGTCGATTCGCGGCGAGGTCGCTCCCGGATTTTCGCATGTGGGAATCGTGTCGGACGATGCCGTTGGTCGGCGGGCTTTCTCGGGGATATCCTGATTGCCCCGCCCTTGCATCCTGGCGCTGCTCCATACTCACCTCACTTCACGCTCGTCGGCTATCGAGACCCCGATGCAGTTGCGTATGGTGAACTGTTGCGAAGTAAGCTGGTGCTTGCTCACTGCTGTACATTCACGATACATACCGCAGCAGCCAGTAACCACACTGTAGCTTAGGGAAATTGAACGCATTCCTACAACTCACACTGTTAAAAATGTATGTAGATTTACGGAAACATTTACGGATATGTAGAGTTAATTTACGGAAAGGCACTTCGTAATGAAGAATAACGGATATGAGCTCCATAAATATAAAATACGGAAGTTCGCCGTATTCTTATGGCTTCGATTTTGNAATACGGAAGTTCGCCGTATTCTTATGGCTTCGATTTTGAGATACGAACAATGCTGATGATACCTGAAGCGTATAAAATTCTATCTTCACAATACTACTTCGTGTAAAATAGCTGTAGGTGAGTGGCGAACCACTCATGGAGTGCCAATTCGTTGATTCTTGTTCAAATTCCGCTACAGAACAAAACCTTTCGCATATATTGAAAGACACACGTAACGAAAATAAAACTATCTTGTTTGTAACTTCGTTGTATAAACCACAAATAAAATAAAATAGCAAGCGCTCTAACACGACTTGAAACTAAGAGAGGGGCTTTCGTCACTTTCGTGTAAAATCCATGTTTACGAAATACTTCGTGTAAGGGTGTGGTAGGTGTGTGGTTCTAGTTATTGAGTGTTTGCATTTCGATTGGTCTTCAGATTCCAGTACAAGACAAAATGTTTAAACTTTTTTTTAAATTTCTTGGTTATGATAGATGAGTGGATAAAGTGTTGAACTGCAATTTTTTTTTTTTTTTCCCTAATTCAAATCCCGCTATTGGACTTTTTTTTTTTTTTAACTTTTATAGGCATTTATATGCACAGTGAAACACCCAAATCGCGGAATTAGAATGCTTTTTTCGTTACCCTTTTTATAAAGGACAGATATTAAAAAAAAAACTAAATGGCAAGTATTCAACACGTTCTGTGAATTTACGGAGATGACGTTATTTAAAAAACGAAGAGTCCGTAATTTAACGCAGATGTCTGGATCATTTGTAACCAGTGCTTTCCGTAATTTTACGGGCATTTTTTCTAACAGCGCACAAGAGAGCAGCAAGGGACCCATTACACGCTTCCCGTGGCGTCAGCTACCGAGCTACGTTTTACTGGTGGAAGTGTAAACTAGCAAGCAACAGGGTACAGCACAGAGCTAACGCCAGCTTACCTNTTTACTGGTGGAAGTGTAAACTAGCAAGCAACAGGGTACAGCACAGAGCTAACGCCAGCTTACCTTGCAACAGTTTACCACACATCACTGCCCCGATGTTAAGAACCATACAAACCTCTCCGCTCACTTCACTCACTCAATAAAACGACATAGCTTTTGTAGTCGTTATTCGTTCCAAAGAAATTACAAATAGCCACTGCAAACAAAATACAAGTTTCCTTGGATAGAGAACAGTCGCGAGTCGAACAGGACCCACAGGACAACAAAACACTGGTTGCGGCACTCGGTAGACGCGCGCTCACTGTGCTAACTGGACCGTCAAATAGCGCCCACAAAAGAAAAATCTTACATATATGCAGAGGCTAGTCAGTGACGTCACTTACAGTAGTGGGTGACACTTTTTGAGGGTCCCATCAAGATATTGCACGTGCGCTTGCGTGAAATGGAAGGCGACTTGGAAGGAACCATCCCCATTGCAGTCGACCGGAATCGATCCCACGACATTTAGAATGCGAATCGAACACGCAACAAAGTGAACGAATACGCCCTGTGTATACAGTTAAAATCTTTGACTAAACGTGAGTCAGCCCGATTTTCGTCGTCCGGGCATGTCCACAATATTTTGACTCAAGAACTGCTAATACAGTTGTCAAAATCAAGTTTCTTGTATTGATGATGAAAAACGAGAGTTCATAGGTTCTCTAAATATTTCCTTTGTTAAAATTGTAACCTATTTGAAGTTTTTAATTAACAGGAGTAATTGCATGCAGAAAATTTCCACTTAGGCACGGCGGCAGACCACAAACAGCTTGTTCTCCTTTCTTCGCATGTTTGTCGTGTTCAAGGACACCAGCTAGCTATTAGCCTCTCTCTTCCTTTCGTATTATCGTCTCATTGTGCATTTCCTCCGTGGTAAAGATGCCCCATTACTAGTACAGTAAGCTAAGAAGCTCCCCCGAAATACACGCTTTATATTTAAATACTTCAGCAAAGGCAGTAATAAATAAAACAAGATATTTTTTAAATTAAAATTACAACAATATTTTCAAAGAAGAAAATTCAAGATGTAAAATAATCGGAAAATGTTGATGAAAATATCCAACCTAACAGATAAGCGCTTCTTTCCGTTACGAATAAATGTAATTTTCGATTACAAATTACAATATTCTCTTCACTGCAGGCGTTAGTTAATTGGCCTCTATTACATTGGCTGGCTGTTAGAAAATGGNACAAATTACAATATTCTCTTCACTGCAGGCGTTAGTTAATTGGCCTCTATTACATTGGCTGGCTGTTAGAAAATGGTGTTGCATGAAATACGGAGCACATCATCGCACAGGCTACAAGAGTCTACACAGCACAGTTTCAGCCGGTGTGATAAACCCTCTTAACTCTTTCAGGCATATATAAAAGTTAAATTATAGCCGTTGTAAGGATCAAATTTTTAGTAGAAGCTATTCAGGTAAAATTGAGCACTTTTTGAAGCCCTCTCATTGGGAATAGTAGTCAATAAATATACTTTATTATGGCCTTAGAAGTTAACTTTCGAGTCCGGTGAAATATATACACAGTGTTCATTACTTACATGGCGATATTCATTTAAAAACTGGTGAAAGGATAAAAATGGCTGATAGTAAAAAAGTAACTATGGCCTCAAAAGTGCTCATTTTACCTTGAACAGCCTATATAAAACTATGCTAGTGTTAGTATAATGCTGTGTCGTAAGTCGGGACCATAAAAACGTGTTTGTGTTTTATTTTATTGGCATTAGGTGTTTATTCGTCTACGGAATATGCTATATAGTCCTTTCACGGATATCCTAACTTTTCTGAAGCCCTGCTAAAGTTCTACTTCCAGTAAATTCCTCCGCCTCGTGCAAGCAAAGCTTAACCAATATGGAAAATCACATCAAAGGGACAACGCACTGCATTCGTGCGCACTCAGTGCAATAATATTTCGCATAAGAACTTTTTCTTGCTAGGTATTACCAACTGACCTGTTTTCTTTCTGTTTTTATTCATATTAGTTATAAATTAAATACTATAATTTAAAGGTAAAATATAACTAAAATTTTAATTTAACCAAAAATACGGTACTTTTATGTAACAAGTATAAAACGCTTGTAGTACGTGGCATATGTAGAAAACAACCAATCACATCATGCATGATAATTTTTTTCAAAGTTTTATTCAAAAAGAAACCGCAAATAGACTATAGTCTAAACAACATATCATGTCTGCCACCAGGTGGGGGACTCATGTTATTGGGTTCCATTTTCTTCTGTGTACATAGTACATTATTAAATCCTCTTCCTGTGCAACGTCNGGGGGACTCATGTTATTGGGTTCCATTTTCTTCTGTGTACATAGTACATTATTAAATCCTCTTCCTGTGCAACGTCCAGTTTATAGTCCACCATAAATGAAAGGGTTAAGGGGTCCGCCTAACTGGCGTGTGAACTGTCCTGCAAAATGCTTGAAAGCTTATATTAGAAGCACCATTACGGAGCAATCCAACATAGATAAAAGAAAACGGATTTTACAAAGCGCTGCAGCTCTAAATATTCGAGTCAGATTCATACAAATGTATTCGAGGGACCTGCATTGAACCTTTGCTGCAGACCTTCCACCGATAAAATGTTAGGGTAAACGCCAAAGCCCCATAGGTATACTGTACGCAGCACGAAGAGGCCACTGCACGATAGTTCAGAGCCCTGCGTATAGCGGCGATGACGCACTTGATGCGCGTGATATTGTCGTCCATATCGCTGCAGCGCTTCTAGGCCTTAAAACGCGGAAAACAGCTGAAGGTAGGCGGGCCCCTTAAGTACGTAATTAAGTATAGCATTGTGGAGAGTGTCTACAAAGTCTACACTGGGAGGAGAGAGTCTGGCGGTCACGGTCGCTCTGTCTGCCGGGTGGTATGTGTACGAGGGGTGGGGTAGGCGGAAGACGCTAGGCGCTCGTCTTTAAGTGGCCAATGACAAGACATTAATGCAGATGAGGATGTGTTTGCCGCCTGTTGCTCCCGCCGCGCGCTCTCCTCCGGTTGCCCCGTCGTCTGCGAACATGCAGCTCCCGTACCCCCTCCACTTTTCAAACTCTTCCTTCTCTCTCTTTCTACCATCCTCCCCTTTCAATATCCATGACCCGTTCGTAAACGTTTAGGCTTTAGTAGCATATGCGGACTGTCCACTTTTCCTAGTTATACTGCTGTCTGTTTACAACTTCACACTTTCGGCGCTCGCAGATGGTACCAACACAGAGCAGATAAGCATACAGAGTTTAAATAGCAGCTTATACTACGAACTCCATCCGCACACTCCAGCAAAATGGCGGCACTGGTCAGCAACACGTCGGCACGCCGTTCACAAATCAGCGCCTGGTGAACTGCCAGCCGGCAGCCCAGCCATTATAGAATCTTACCCAGANGTCGGCACGCCGTTCACAAATCAGCGCCTGGTGAACTGCCAGCCGGCAGCCCAGCCATTATAGAATCTTACCCAGAACGTAGTAGCCAATCAGACACAATGTTTATTCCCACAGCATCGCGCAGCCAATCTGCGAACGCGTACAGCCACATCGAAGGAACGGCCAAGCCATCTAACTTTACTGTGCTTAGTAGACAGGTTTGGTATGTCCGAGGACAAGGGCTGGGAGCTGTCGCGCCATGGCACCGTCCGTCATCTTGGATTATACAAATTTGAATATTGTTTCCGGCCGCCACCTTGTTTCTGTCGGCGATCTTGTTTACATCCGCCATCATGTTTCCCAGTTACTCACCTTCGCATCTATCGCATGTCCTCCACATGCCACTCGGCTATCGGGACATGTAATCGGAAAAGGGTTGATTTAAAATAAGTAATAGTGTTTGTATAGGGGGTTGGAGGTGACGAATAAATATTTTGTCGTAATTATTCCAATGTGTGGTAATAATTTTTATATAAGTTTTTTTTCTATCCAAAACCAGCAATAAGTATTTTTTATACTCATAATTATTTTTTAAGTATATATTTTGTCGTTTTAAATATTTTATTTTAAACATTTTTTTTTCTTTTTAAACATATTATGAAAATGTATACCTCAGAAATAAAACACATTTTATTAAATTTTTTATTGATTTAGGTTACTGGAGTTGAGTTTGCGATCATTCATGGACAGGCAGGGCAGCTGACCTTGTCCAAACATTCGTAAAACAATCAGACATCCAGGAATCGATTCATTTATAAACAATTAGAATTTTTAATGTTAATTTATTTTATTTATTATTTGAAAAATTCCAAAATTTAAAATATATATAGTAAAATGTTTTTAAAATGTATTTTAAATGCAAAATCGGTTTAAAAAAGTTAAATNCCAAAATTTAAAATATATATAGTAAAATGTTTTTAAAATGTATTTTAAATGCAAAATCGGTTTAAAAAAGTTAAATTATCTATTTACACTTTCCCATGACACTTGGTAACATTTAAAAAAAAGGAAAGTTACTAATAGAGTGACAGGAATTTGAACCCACAGACTCTCGAAACAGGAGACAGGTACTCTAACCATTGAGCTACTTAAGCAAAAATAGAAAGTATTACTTAAAATCAGCTGGAATAACCACCAAACGAAGAGGCTGCCATTCCCTCGTACAGTTACAGAAATGTTTAATATATTAATCATTTTGTTACATATTTTTCAATCAATGCATATATGGCTCATAGCGTCATTTATTGGAGAACTTTTTCCTACCATCTGTCGAACTAACATAACCAAATCGATACCAGACCAACCAATATACCGGCCATACCACCTCGTATAACCCAAGAAAAACTTTTTCATTACTATACCACACAACTCACCATCCATACCTTCTGCCATAACTCAAGTGTACCAAGCAACAACACAAGTCAGATAAGTCCATAACACTATCATACAAACTATCCATACCTTCAGCTCTACCAGCCGACACCAGCCAAATATAATAGTCGCCATGCCACCCAATGACACTCAAAAATACACCAGCCATACAAAGTAAACATACAGCCCATACCATACAAAGCAATTTCAAACACCGCTGCACAATCTACTTCTTCCCATATCTTCCATCATACCGACTTACAATATAAAAATGTATTTCGCAACATACTAGCCAACATACCATACAGTCCACATCAACTAAAATATACAAAGCAATACTAATATTTCATGTCTGCCATAGCATCATCACCTGCAAACACCGATCAAATATTTAAGGCACATTAACAACAGCCACAACCACAACTGCAACTACAACCGCAACCATAACAACCGCAACCACAACCACAATAACCTCAACTATAACCACAATAACTTCAACCACAACCACAATAACCGCACCAACAAAATCTACCAGGTAACAGATCTCCAGGTCATGCCAATCATATCAACATGAAGCCAAGCATATACACAAATACCGAAAATGTATAGCGTTCGAACCATCTGCTCTATCCCAAGTATACCTCTGCATGCTATTAACACTACATACAATATAAAATACCAACCTCAGATATACTGATCATTCAAAACTGTTAAATATTTAGACTACTGTATCGACTGCCATTCCATCTAACATTACCGCTTATTCATACACTTAAGAGCCAAAAAAACTTGTACACCTGCCTAATATAGTGTAGCCCCCCTCCCCCCCCCCTTCCGAGTACGCAGCAGTGCCGCAAGATGACGTGGCATGGACTCGACTAATGTCTGAAGGTATGCAGGAGGCCATTCACATCATGAATCCTACAGGGCAGTCCACAAATCCAATCGGCGCCAATTTGAGAAAGGGTTGCACGTCTGTCAATTTTAATGATTCTCGTCAGTCGTCGTTTGTTCCGTTTTTCGCGATCTTTTTTNGAGAAAGGGTTGCACGTCTGTCAATTTTAATGATTCTCGTCAGTCGTCGTTTGTTCCGTTTTTCGCGATCTTTTTCCGGCCGCAGCGATGTCGAAGATGTGGTGTTTTACCGGATTCCCGATATTCACGTTACACTCGTGAAATGGTCGTACGCGAACATCCAAATCTTATCGCTACCTCGGAGATGCTATGTCTCATCTCTCGTGCACNGAGAAAGGGTTGCACGTCTGTCAATTTTAATGATTCTCGTCAGTCGTCGTTTGTTCCGTTTTTCGCGATCTTTTTTCGGCCGCAGCGATGTCGAAGATGTGGTGTTTTACCGGATTCCCGATATTCACGTTAAACTCGTGAAATGGTCGTACGCGAACATCCAAATCTTATCGCTACCTCGGAGATGCTATGTCTCATCTCTCGTGCACCGACTATAACACCACGTTCAAACTCACTTAAATCTTGATAACCTGCCATTGTAGCAGCAGTAACCGATCTAGCTGCCGACCGCATCGCGTTACTCTGATTGGTTCCATACCTCTGTTATTTGCATACGCCCCAGCCAATACCATTTTTTTTGGCTCTTCAGTGTATATAAACAAGCCATGACATCTGTCCAGCCAACCAAATATTCTAACAATAAAATCCACATAATCAATATAATCATGTATGACACCCATACATACATAGTTCGCAGGTACCATACTAAGTTATAACATCCAATCATACNATCAATATAATCATGTATGACACCCATACATACATAGTTCGCAGGTACCATACTAAGTTATAACATCCAATCATACTAACTAAGCATATCCGTCAATAATTTGGTCCCTCTGGTACGAATTGAACATGCAATTAAGCCATTACACTCATACAAACTAAGCATGTGAATAAACCATTCTGACTACACCATCGAAGGGACACTCTTTTCATACCACCAAACCAACCGAACACGTGATCAGGCTGTACCATATCAACATAGTAGCCATGCCTTCCAGACAATCAAATTAACAGTATATCAACTATACAGTCAGTCAGGAAGTATTCAAAAAAATTCCCTAAATAGGAGCAGGAGCAGGATCAAGCATAACCAAGCCTTCTGATATGCATGGTTTCTTGGCAGACGAAGCTTTGTAAATGCAGATAGTAGAATGTCTCTTTAAAATATCACTCCCAGTAAACTAACAGCGACTAGGTTATGCATAGTCTCGTCATTACATAAATTTTCATACTGTCATATACTATCATACTGTTCAAATTCCTGTCCCTCCATGAGTATACATTCTTTTTTAAATGAGACCAAGTGTCATTGGGAAAGTGTAAAATACATAATTTGACTGTTATAAACCGATTTTGCATTAAAAATATTTTTTCTATACGTTTTACTGTATTTTTTACTACTGTTTAGGCATTTTTCAATTGATAAATAAGATAAATTAAAAAATAATTTAATTAATATATAAATGAATAAATTCCCAGATGTCTGATCGTTTTGCGATTGTTTTGCAAGGTCAACTGCCCTGCCTGTCCATGCATGCTCGCAAATTCAACTCCAGTAACCTAAATAAATAAAAAATGTAATAAAAAATGTGTTTATTTGTAAGGAACACCTTTTCATAATATTTTTAAAAAGAAAAAAATACCTTAAATATATATACTTAAATATAAAAAATATACCTAAAAAAGAATTATGTATATGAAAAACAATACTTATTGCTGTTGTATATAAGTCTTGGATGGTCAAAAAAACTTATATAAAAAATTATTACTAACATTAGAAAAATTACCACTAAATATTTATTCGTCCGCCTCACACATGCTATTCCTTTTATTTAAACCCTTACTCCCATTATATGTAATGATAGCCGAGTGATCTAAGGCATCTGCATACTAATCCACGGTGCTGTGGTTCGATCTCGCTCTCCTCCAGACAATATTTTCAGCTTCTAAACAAAAAAAGTAGCGCTCCTAGCAGACAACTCTAGAACCAACTAAGCAGCCAAGCAATAGCGACACCAGCGCTCCTAGCAGGCAATGAAGGACAAGGNGCAGACAACTCTAGAACCAACTAAGCAGCCAAGCAATAGCGACACCAGCGCTCCTAGCAGGCAATGAAGGACAAGTGGTAATACGATTGCGGGGTTGAACTAAGATGAGTAATATGGTGGCACACCCTAGCAGCAATAAACAACATTACACGGTACGGTGGTGTACTCTAGCGGACTAGGAGAGAATTACGGAATGTGGAGCACATGTGAGAAATGCGAAGGTGAGTAATTGGGAAACAATATGGCCGTCAGAAACAAGATTCTGACAGAAACAAGATGGTGGAATCTAATATGGATGTAGTGACGTCATCCAATATGGCGGAATTCAAGATGACGGACGGCGCTACAGCTCGGACATACCAAACCTATCTACTGTGGTTCCTATTATGTGGTACGAATAACCACCTTGGAGTTGGTGAATACTGAAGGTATCGCAACCATGCCGGGCAAGTGTGGAAGAACTCTTTGAACAGTCGACGTGAAATCAGATGCGGAACTCTATTTTAGGGGTGCTTTTTTAGCTCTTTTGAGTGTCATAAGCAAGCGAGCGATGAAGGCAATACTGACACGCGCGCCTAGTGCCCCATCACTCCTACGCGCAAGGCGCTGAATTGGTGTCCATTGTTTCCGTAGTGATGCGTATACCTATGGGACTTAAAGCGGTGACCATGTTACTTTATAGCTGGAACGTCTGAAGCGAAGTTCAGTGTAGATCCCTATAATTGTTTCGCATGTTTCCAACCAGTATATTGTGGAATACAGCAGAGTGAAAAGGCTTTTTTAGCTATGTTGGGTAGCTCGGAAATATAATATATAATGTGCGTACTTTGTTTAGAGTAGGTATTATTCGTACCTAGTCTGAAGTGTTTTGCCTTTCGTACATCGGTAAAATGGAAACACGTTTAGTGGTTTCGTAAAAAAAATTCACTGCAACTTAACACAAGCGTCAGGTAGGCGGCGTGTTTGAACTTGGAATTGACGTGTCATGCGGTAAATAAAATGAAAACTTTTCTGCCAGCCTTTACTGCTCAATTGCTAATCTCCCATTTTTTCATGTAGTTTGAGACACGCATACTAACAAGCAACCACTAGCGGAGCCCACGTACCTCGAGTTTATGGTGTCCTATGTGCAGGCGCTCTCCGCACGGCACGCAATTTCCGTTCGCCTTCGTGATATGCAACTTGTTGTGCTCGCAGGTACGTGAAGCTGCGCATGCCTGTGTTGTTTTGCCGAACTCCAACTTAAGTTTAAAAATACTAGATAACGTTTCCAAAAATTTTGTTACTAGAATTGTTTTTATATTAGTCCATATATGCTGTGGTTTGAATTTCGACATGCTATTCATAAACACGTTATATATATATATATATATATATATATATATATATATATATATATATATATATATATATATATATATATATATATATATATATATATATANTAATAAATAACATCATACAAGACTGTACAATCTTCTACGTACTAAAACGCAATATTGTTCAGTGGTTGCTGCCCCAGTCAGAACACATTCTCCAGTTAATTTAGGCCACTCAGAATCAAGCAGCACCAGTGTGCTAGAGTTTTGCTTTTGGTTCACAGTCGAAGAGGGCGGGTCGGTTGAGCGTAAGTTCAAAGACACATGTGAATTGCAATTTTTCGTGTGTTTTGACGGTCTGTCTCGCCTTCACACTGCGGGAGACAACAATAAACCACAACAGAATCATCCTGCCTGGTCGCCCCAGGCGCAACGCTCTTTCCGTCACTGCCTTCACGTTGCCAACTTATCTCGTTATGAATGAACCCCGCCTCCCTTCTCCATAGCATAACTGACGTAAAATATTATTAACTGGGTCCTCGGTGGTCGTGTTCGCTAAAGGGGTGCTCATTTGGGGAGTAAGTGTTTTCGATAGGCCTACATACAACGAATTTCGCTATCGATATTTGAACACACTAGCTACTAGGAATTTTTAACATATCGAATACCTAAAATTTTTTTTGATGTAACTGGAAATATTGATTTAATTATCAATATAGTTGTAAATACAAACTACATACATTAGTAAAAAAATTTATTTTTGTAAATAATATATATGTTTTTACTAGGGCAAACCACCGATTAGTAACGTAAAATCATATTTGTTCATTGCATCTGTCACAATGAAACTAAATTAATGCGGATAATGATATTGCGATAATGAAGTATCGATATTTTCAAATATTGTGTATTGGCATATATTTCATTTTTAGTATAGATGTATCGAAACAGTTAGACTTAACTGGCGAACCCCTTGCGTGGTACAAATTACAGAGCATCAAGTCGGTTGTTGTTCAAGCTGTTCGGAGCCCGCTGCAGTCAGGTCGAACCGTCGTCTGTAGTCACTATGCATGACTTCGTGACTGAAAAACACACTTCCTCGTTTGCGGTTTGGAGGAAAGACTAGAGCGACTCGCACTCGACAGTAAACTTTAGTAACATGTTTATCGGACGGAAACGGCACTGCGTGCAGTCGGTGAACCACAAAATTAACGTTACTGTTATCTCCGCGAGGTAGACTGGCTGTGATATAAGCAAGCAAACTCGACCACTTCGATTCGCGGGGAAATCATGGGTTTTCGAGCTCGGCATTCGGCAACACTGATCCAGGGGGAGGAAAGAAGGGATGGTTTCGTTGTAGCCCCATGGAGGGTCGGCCACCGCGTTTTCTCCGGAGTTGTGTCTGTTTATTGTCCCTCCGAGCGATAAGACGACCGGATCGCTCGCGCGACACTTATCAACGCCGGCAAAGGGAAGTTGGTGGTCGTGGTGGGAGAAGGCACGACGGGTGAGAGAGGGAAGGAGACTTAACGAAGCCAGACATGCTCTCGGCACTTGGGGACTGCAGCAGCCACGATTCAGGTCCAGCTCATGTGAGTACAGCGTCGCCACTGCACTTCCCCTTATAGCTCGATCATCTATAAGTGGCGTTCATTGCCGGCAATGCCTGATTGCAAAAGGTACTGGTGTTTACACAAATGTATCGGTATGTTTCCGTGCTGGGACGTCAGCCTGTGGATAGCTCTTCCACAGCTGACGTCACTTCAAGTGTGAATTTTATTACGTCGCCTCTTGCACGTGCGTGGTAGAATCACCCCACATTTATCATGATAGTATGGTTGTGTGCAAACACGAGCACGCCCGCGAATCAAGCGCCATCCGTCACTGATGGATGAGTTCCCCTCGATAAGGGATGTGTATCAACTGTTTGATTGTGGGGACATGAGAAGCTTAGGTCGATTTTTGTGCACTGACCAAGGGCTTGGTGCGTATGGCATAAACAAACGTGAAGTACAATAACTGAAATTCACAGGTTTTCGGAAGCCGACCTAGAAAATCTAAGAAGAAAGGTCAATTCTAGATAATGGATTTGCCAACTTTTTAAGGAAATTTTTTTTCAGACTGTTGCTTTCTCTATCATTGCCCCACCCTCCTTCCGAAAACATTAATATTCAGCCCCTTAGTGACAGGGAAAATTTTACATAGTAAGAAATAGCTATACAATACTGCATCGCCCTCACAATATTAGCTTAAAATGATAGTAAAAACAAATATGTAATATTGATTTTTTTTTCTGTATTGGTTTCCATACATTTGTAGAATACGATTCACGTTTATAGCAATAATTTACGTCCCTGCTCTCTTAAAACACCTGCCTGGTGCATCAGTGGCTGTAGAATGTCTGAAATCCGTTTTTGCGCGAAACTATTTTTATCGCATTCTCCATGATTTTGTCTAAGAAAAGAACATACGCCTCATACGATATATGAACAGAACTTAAAAAATATGACGCTACTAAGTAGGTATATGAAAGTGTATGTATTTATAGAATCCTTCGACAAAGTCAAAAACTATCCTCTCTGACTACTTTGACTTTAAAAAAAAAACACCAGCAGGTTAAATTATGCAAAACTATAATAGACTTCGCCACAGATTTTCAATCAAGAAAACGTTACACTAATCACTTAACGCCGCACAGCTGCACGATGCACGATGACAATACTGCAAGCCAGTTCTCCAATGCATAGTCCTTAAAAGCGACATTGCTGTAACTCTGGGGACCGCGATGGCTGAGCGGTTAGACTGCTCGCCTCCCATCAAAGCGAACCGGGCTCAATCCCCGGCCGGATCACTGCTTTTTCGCAAGTGGTGATCGTGCCGGACAACGCCGCTGGTCGGCGGGTTTTTTCGGGGATCTCCCGTTTCCCTCGCTCTTTTATTCCGGCGTTGCTCTATTCTCACATAATTTCACCCTCATCGGCTCTCAAGACCTCGTTGCTAACAGCTGCCCAAATCACTCAACTCTCAACTCGTCTCAACTTCAGCTCTGCCGACTGCTAGTTCTAACCCTTACGGTTTTCCATTGGTTCTGTACCTCAGACTCCTAAAATTCCACAAAAATAATATGTCGCTACAAAAGTGTTTTGTGAAAATTCGCCTAAAGATTCCTTATTGTGGTAAACAAAATTATTTTTAATTTAAAATTAAAAATGCCGACTTTTGACTATAAAAACAGAGCTTGTTTTGTAAATGTGGAAGACCTCCTCTGGCGGGAAGAATTTCTATAAAATCCGAGACACGCGCATTAAATTTTAACGTAGCCGCAAAGGAGAGATGACGAAGTCTCCCTTAATGCACGCACTGCTAACCGGAATCTTCACGTTGGAATGGTGAGGGGGGAAACCGTGTGGAGAAACCACACTTCCTGTGAAGCCGGTCGGAATCGATCCCGCGACCTCGATAAATGCGGGTCAGCCATGCTAACCGCACGACCAGACACGCTCAGCGTAGGAGAAATACTGAGGAAAATAGTACTGTTGGACCACAGAATAGATACATGTACAGAAGTGGAAAGGCATAACGATCCCTTTGATGTGGGCTGATTGGCTGCGCGAGGACCTGGGAATAGGCCTTGTAAGTAAGTGGAGATATTTGGGCGGCGAACATCGAGGTCTTGAGAGCCGATGAGGGTGAAACGAGGCGAGTATGGAGCAGCACAGGAATGCAAAGGCGAGGGAAACGGGAGATACCCGAGAAAAATCCGACGACCAGTGGCATTATCTAGCACAACTCCCTCATGTGAGAATCCGGGAGCGACCCTGCTGGGAATCGAACCCGGTTTGCCTAGGTGTGAGGCGAGTAGTCTGACCACTTCATCACCGCGGCCCCTGGAATGGCACGGCGAGCCCTTTGACGTAGGCGTACACATTCTCTGATCGGTTGTGCGAGTATCTAGTGGGAACGGACCTTGTGTCTCATTGGCTACCCGGCAGTGCGATGTATTCCCTATTGGCCGGCCTGAAGGCTGACAAGAAAGTTACCAAGCGCCGATTGGCGAACGGCGTTCCGACATGTTGCTGGACAGTGCCGCTATTTTACTGGTGATTGTTGCGGCTGGGATTCGTAGTGTTAACGGCTGTTTTACCTCTGCATACTTATCTGTTCTGTGCTCACAGTTTGTTGCGTTACATTCATGAGAATAAGCGTGGTGATTCGCGCCTGTTAAGGATGTTGGATACCAAAAAATTCATTATGTTATATTTGTACTAAACATTGTTTAACTTGTACGCATTTTATGTAAAGCCATTTTCCTAGAATAAAATAAACTTTTTGAATAATTTTATGTCACAAAATTGTTCTGTCTTGAAACAGCCATAATACTGTTGCGCGCTCGCTGCTTCGCATCTCGTGCGAGCGAGTGGAAGTGAAGGACAGCAGTTATATGATAGCGGCGGCAGCAAGTCAAAGGATTGTTTTTAATGACAGGCGAGCGATAGGCCGATGGCCGTGTATCTGTTACAGAAAGCGAGCCGACACAGTGATTATTTTTGCGACGCGCGCTGCTGACCCTGATTGAATTGAATTATTCGTTTATTTGAATAATTCTCAGGATTACTGACCTCGTTCTCTAAGTGTGACTTGGAGTGCGTTGAACCTTCCAGATGGTCAGGGCGACCGATATAATAGTTTGACGGGCCTCCGAACCGAGGAGTTGTAGTTGTTGATGAGTGAATGAGTGGCTGAGTTCCGAGCGACAGAAGACAAGTGACGAGAGCAGTGACCAGTGGAAGGAATATCGGTAACTGCGAGTATCAAGCATTGAAGAGTGCGGCTGGCAGGCTGGACAGTTGGACTAAATTCGTAAGTGAAGGACGTCACAAATGATGGCAACAGATCCACTGAAAATGTGTTAATGATGAGTATGAGTTAATTGACAATAACCGAAGAGGGACATAACGAAGGAAGATAATGATAGTTGTAATAGACATTAAATATTGCGCTCGCTAAAAAATAAAAAAGTAAGAACGGGGATAGATAATTCAATGCTGTAAATAATAGCTGTGTAAATAAATTATAAATAAATTTCAGTTATTTTATTTTTATTAAGGCCTCCATCCATCACGAAATCAGATACGCCCCTCATTCGTCCCATTTAACAATAACATCATACTATGTTGCACTGATGAAAAAATTTGCAAAATAAACTAATGCCATGGGCTACCGCGTGACACATATAATCACCAAATAACAAGCCATTAATATGAAAAAAAAAATTTAATACAAAAACATTCCGCATATTTTTAACATTTTATTTTATGTATAAACTGTTATTTGGTGATTATATATATATATGTCAAGCGGTAGCCCACGGCATTAGTTTACGTTGTAATTCTTTTCGTTTTTACAACTTAGTTAGTGTTTGTTTTAATGGCTGCTGCAAAACAAAAAAAAATTGGATTTTAGATAAAATTATTCAAAAAATATGAAGTGCAAAATTTATTTATACGAGGAAAGTATCATCACATACGTTGCGTACAATATGAACGATAAATGGTATAAAAATAAAATTATTAATTTTTCTAATAAAACATTCTTAACTTACTGCATGCTAAAATCAAAACAGTTGAAACTGCTCAAAATCAGCAAATTTGACTGCATATCTGTTGAAACTGCTTCACTTGAATCAGTACAATTTTACTGATAATTTCAGTTACTGTTATTCACTGAACAAAAAGTGATTTCTACTGATTCGTAGTGAATTACACTGGCCTGACAGAAAAACCTAAGTGCATTTCACTGATTCAATAGTAGATAACAGCTCATTAACTGATGAGTCGGTAAAACAAAATTCTACTGATAAAAATCACTGCTTCAGGTTTAGAGTATGGGCAGTCTTTATTCTGAACGCTTCAGCGTGTGGGTTTCTAAAAATAAACTCGGCGTCTTTTTTACATAAACATTTAGAGATTACATTTTAATTAGCTGTACTTTTTTAATAGTGTTTTTTTTTTCTTTTTTTATATGTCATAAAATAGCTGACTTGATTGCAACTCAAAAAGAACGATTACGTTTATTTATAGGATGTTTATCACACTACATACTGTCGTTATGTGATGTGTTAAATTAAAGCTTAATTTCCTACTCTGTAGTACTGAATTTCACTACTTACCATTCAAAAAATGTAATTTACTTAGTTTTAAATATTGTAATACACAATACAGAAATATTTTGCAATGATATTATTAGCAATTATAAAATAGAAAATTTGAGTATTTAACAGTTTTGTATAACTTTATTTAATGGTGTAATATACGTATGTGGCCTATTGTTCCTTGTTCGTTTGATAACGTCGCAATCTAGTTTCACGTGAGACTTTGAATTGTATCGTGTGTACTTTTTATGTCTGTTCATGACCTCACTACTGTTTTATTCTGTTTAAAAAATATCTTGAAGAATCATATTAACATTACGTTGTAAAACGACGGAAGCTAAATAAATCACTGATTGCGTATATCAGTTGGAGCAACACTTCACGTGTGTCTGTGGCTGCACGAAGCTCTGTATCGCCAACTGATGCCTTATTGCCTCGCTCTGATAACTAAACTTGGCGCTCTTATTTCTTCTATACTGTATCATGTACCTCTGGAATTTAATTCAGTAAAGTGTCACAGAAATGGATTTAAGTACTGATTTACGTAGCTTCGGTCGTTGAGTAGAGAGATTTGGGCAGCTCTTAACAAGGAGGTCTTGAGAGCCGATGAGCATGAAATGAGGCGAGAATGGAGCAGCACCGGAATGCATGGGAGGGGGAAACGGGAGATGCCCGAGAATACCCGCTGACCAACGGCATCGTCCGGCACGATTCCCACAAGCGAAAATCCGGGAGTGGCCCGGCCGGGGATTGAACCCGTTCCGCCTTGGTGGGAGACAAGCAATCTAGTCGCTCAGCCACCGTGGCTCCAGCTTCAGTCGTTTTGCGGTGTAAAGGTAAGGAGTGTTTTCAAGGTGGCTCGCGTGCGAAACAATAAGCCGCCGAATGGGCGTGGCCCCACAGCACCTTTATCCTTAGGTGCAGCACTCAGGTGTATTGGTAGCTGATCTCTTGCGTGCGCTCCTCCGAGCAAGAATAACCTCCCGTCCTGCACCGTCTGCCATATTTGTAATAACCACTGTGAGTTCAGAGGTTGATAGCAACCTTGTATACCAACGAAATCGTCATCTTTTTTATTATTAGTAAACTTACAGCTCAGTTCCTTATTAACTGAATGATTGGAAAGGGCTTATTGACGTCTCCCGGTGTTATAGCTGAATGCTTATCAGAGGACGGCTTACAAACTACCTTATGATTTAACTTATTCTAACACCTATGCCTTATATAGGATTCGAACCCAAGGCTCCCCGTGACTCAGGCCGGCAGCGCACGGACCGACTACGCCACGGTAGGTCGGCTCCTTATTAACTGATTGCTTGTATAAAATATACTACGGTTTCAAATCTTACGTACCTTCGAGTAAAAACTTAATCATTGCCGTCTTGCGTTTATTTATATCTCTTAAGAAGTTACCATTAAGATTAAATATTAAATTTCAAACCCTATTTTTACTTACCGAACTACTTTACAGAATTCCTGAAACCAAAATTAACTGATTTCTTTATGTATTCTCTCAAACGAGATTGAAAAGGAATATACAATGAGTTAATCTGTATTACTGTTACATATGCCATAAAAACATGGACAAAACACATTGAACTTTAAAATCATTTTTTTTTTTTTTTAGATATTCCCTATACCCTGATAACACTCTTTTTCAAATATTTGATGTGAAAAGTTAGCTACATTGAAAAAAAAACTAAATTCAAAATGGCAAGGATACTGACACTTTAAGGGAAACAGAACCGACAAATAAAGTTCATTCTCGGTTATTTCTAACTTTTCTGAAGCCCTGCTAAAGTCCTACTTCCAGGATATTTTTCCACCTTATGCAAACAAAACTTAACGTAGTCCAGAAAATTTCACCAAAGGGACTACGCGCCGTGTTTGTGCAACTCAGTGTAATAATATTCTGCATAAGAACTATTTATTACAAGGCGTTGCTGACTCACCTATTTTCTCTGTTTTCATTAGTGTTAATTATAAATTAAATATAAAAATGTATATATAAAATATACGTAAAAGTTCAATTTAACCAAAAATAGCATACCTACTTTTATTTTAACACAAGCATTAAACGCCTTTGTGATATTGTATAATTAGGAAACAACCAAACACGTCACATGTAGATTGATTTTTCAAAGGTTTGTTTCGAAAAGTTTGAAGTAAGTGTGAATAGACTATGTTGTATTCACACCATGAAAGAGGTAAGTACACTATCAAGACCAGTAAAAGTTGTGGCTATACATGTTTTATTTAGAAGAGGTTCGTGCACTTCGCTGAATATTTTAACTGGAAAACGGCAGCGAACATACGAATTGTAATTTTCTCGTTTCGTGCTCCGAAGCGAAAAAAAATCGGAAACTAACACTTAGAACACCATGCCCGAGTGTAACTTTGAGTACAATAAAAAGGAAAATTTGTCTGCCACTGAAAACAAAATTCGCATGGATGTAGTTTCATTGTTTAGTTAATGCTTGGCAGGATCATAAAAGAACTCGACAGCAATTTGACACTAATAATTGTGAATAAGAATAATGAGTTTTTGTAACAAAATGAACTACATACATATATTGTATTACCCGTTACTTTCTAAAAGATATTTGACTGGAATACTAACAACTCGGCACTCCATTGGCTGGCAACGAGCCAGCAATAAACTTTATTCAGTGGAGTAAACGTGTCAAATGTGTTGCTAACCAATGGCTCTATGGAAAGTGGAAAAGCAGAGTCCAGCAGATATAGCTGATCTATAATGGTTTATATACGTGACACAAACCCAGATTTGTCGTAGTGAATGTGTACAGTGTGCAAAGTGTTAAAACTTCGCCGTAGCTCAAGAACTTAATGACGTGAGAAATTGTGAAAAATACTTGGGGGATGGTATGTAACGAAAATTGTGATGAGGTTAGGTTATATGCCAAAAGTCACGTCTGACGCTGATAATACGGACAGGGAATATTCACGAGATAGTACGCTCAAGCGTTGAATTATTATTGTATGTTTGTAAAATGTGTACAGCTGACATTCTTCTCCCTTTTACAGCTGCAGCAACTAAGTAACCATATCAAGTTAATATTGCCAAAAATAAAAATTATTTCTACAACCAGTGAACCACCGACAGCGACACAGGTAATGCATGTTCTTTGTAACTGACTAGTCGTTCAAGTCGAAGATGTGTCACTTCCCAATTATGAGTAAAGGACTATATGTTAGGTACTTATGCACTGCGAACATACATGTTTATTTTCTTTGGTTTTCCGAGAGAAGCTGGAAACATTTACTATTTCGTTATTATCTGTAGTGGAGGTTATAATTCGCGAAAGGTATTGTTAACCATTTTTGACTAAGACGTCCGACCGAACGGAATGCAAAACAACACTGAGTTTCACTTCAAACACCAGAGTTCGCCCAAAAAAAAAGCTGTTGGTGGCAGTGAAAAATAACCGCACGCACACAAAGTTAACCCAACAAAAAAGCTAAGAAGAAATACTGTTTTCAAATAACTGTAAGTCCTGACACATAACCCAACATATCGCCCACCAAAATTTACAATTTTCTACACTATTAAGTCAATCACTGTACACAAATTTCAAGTCAATGGGAAGGACACAGCTTGACCGCATGTCTTGTAACCTGTCCCTATTGCAGGTTGATAGTCGCTACCCTAGGCACACCATCGCTAACAGGATGCAGCATGCTGACCCGCCCCAGCTGCCACTTGATTGAAAGAAGGTTATCCTCCTTCATTAGCACCAGGTCACCCACCTTGAGCTCACCACGACTCTGGGCCAACCTTCCATGTGGCTGCAGGGTGTGCAGGTACTCCTTTTACCACCGCTGCCAGAAGTGCTGAATTACTTGCCGCACCAGCTGCCACTTGTCCAGTAGTTTCATTAAGAGGTTTGTAAAATTATCACACTCAGGAGCAGTCAGTGATGAACCAATAAGAAAGTGTGCAGGAGTAAGGGCTTCTAGATCATGCGGGTCTGTGAAAAGTGCGTACAATGGTCGTGAGTTCAACACTGCTTCAATCTGAGTACAGATAGTAAATAACTCTTCAAATGCGAGGACCTGCTGGCCAACAATTCGTTTCAGGTGATATTTTGTTGACCTTATACCAGCTTTCCGTAATCCCCCAAAATGTGGTGCAGATGGAGCATTGAAATGCCACTGTGTTCCCTTTTCAGCCAAGCTGTCTGCAATTTTGAGTTTATGTGGAGAAGTCATGATGTGTTTATGCAACTCAGAGAGATAGTGACTTACGCCCGCAGAGTCAGTGCCACAATCGGTATAGACGTCCTTGAACAATCCTCGTATGTATGTGAACCTGTAGAAAGTATTGAGAAAGGCATTTGTACTGAGAGCAGTCACAACTTCTAGGTGAACTGTCTTGGTATGCAGACAGACAAACAAACAAACACAAATAGGCCTTTGTCACCTTAGCATTAGGAAGGTTAAATGCCTTGATTGCAAATGAACCTCCAAAATCAATACCGACGGCAACGAAAGGTCTTCTTGTGGGAAGATTCCCCATAACAGGCTGAGTTGGAGTAGCACTGAATCGAAAACATCGTATGCATTTGAACACTCTTGCTTTATCAGTACTTTTCCTTGACAAAATCCAGTACTCCTTGTGAATTGCAAACAGAGTAGCATTAACGCCAATGTGTAGGGATGAGGTATGGTAGAAGTCAATCACCAGGTTCGTAACATGACTTCTTAGGCAGCAGCGCTGGATGTTTTGTAATGAAACTTACATCGGAGTTCTGCAAGCGTCCTCCAACATTCACTATTTAAGACTGGGTGAGCACACCTTCCCTTGGCTAATGTCATCCTTAAACGAGTTTTGCTGAACTTGCTTCAAACACAGCCCTCGTGAACGCTCCAACTCTTCTCTGCTTAGTGGTCCAACACATCGCTTATTAGACGACGTCTTCAGATTCGTAATAAATCTAACTACACAGGCCACGAATCTCAGAACCTTATACAAGGAGGAGAATTTCTCAATACATTCCTGAATACTGAGGCCTTGAAATTGGCATACAAATGAAATAACACTCGTAAACTTCATATCCACTTCATGTTCTTGTTGGTGCGTTGCAGTGTCCTCACTCAGCCAGTAACTCTCTTCTGATGTCTGCCATTCCGGACCTTGCCACCACTGCAATTGCCCTACAATATTACTAGGTGTCGAGCCCCTGAAAGCAGTCAGTCGGATTGTCTTGCGATTGAATACATCGCCAGTGAATTGCAACTTTACTTTCCTGAATGTGTGCTACCCTGTTGGCCACAAAGGTCTTTAGTGTGTGCGGAGCCGCCCTGATCCATTCTAAAGTAACAGTTGAGTCACACAATGTAGTAATACTTTCAAATTTAATGTGCTTTGAGAGAATACTTTCTGCTGTCTCGGTAAATTTCAAAACGAGATGTGCTCCGAGCAACTCTAGACGAGGAAGAGTGTCAGTTTTGAGTCTCGAGACTTTCCAAGTAAAAGATGTACCATTGTCTCACTGCTGCCCGAGCTTCTTAGATATACGACCGCTGCATAGCCACGATTTGAGGCATCACTAAATCCATGAATCTGAAAGGCAGACTACTTCGTTTGCTGGAGATACAAAGTGGGGAATGCAGACCTGGCTGAGAAGCGCAATCTGGGTAATAAATCGTTGCCATTCCTCTTTCAACTCATCAGATGGAACCGCATCCCAGTCAAGGCCCGTGAGTCATAGCTTCTGAGGGAATAGCTTTACCGGAACACAACCAGTGTAATCCAGCCCAAAGGGTCGTAGATTTTTGCAATTTCAGAAAGGATGGCACACTTAGTTATGATTGCAGTTGCTTGTTGAATGCGGTACGAGGATGCATCAGTGATTGCAACCCATTCATGGCCTAGCACCTTGATCACTTCCTTGTCTTCCTGAAGACTAACTGGACACTCTCTGTGACACTCGGGTACGGCCTTCATTACAGACTTACAGTTGCTTGCCCATTTCCTTAACTCATAACCTCCCTGCTTAAGTAGGTCAATTAGTTCTCTCTGCAAGGTAAGGGCGCCTGAAACAACGGATGCACCAGTTATAAAGCCATCTACGAAGATGTCCTCCATTACAACTCTTGCCACATTCGGGTATTTTACCTGTTGATCTATGGCAAGCTGCTGTATAGTTCTCGTGGCTAAAAAAAGGGACAGAACCATACATAACAGTATCAAGTTAGTATGTCTGGATTGGAAGTTGTGGATTCTCTCACCAAAGAATCACTTGATATGGTTTGTCTTCTGAATGTACAAATACCTGATGGTAAATCTTACAGACATCCATGGTAAATACTACTGGATGGAGATGGGAATTAGTTATGATTTCAACTACATCCGATTGTATTTTCGACCTGGCCATTAGCACATCATTGAGTGAGTTTACAGATGTAGTAGGAGCAGAGACATCAAATATAACCCGTAACTTTGTTGTGGAGCTTCTTTCCTTAATGACACAATTATGAGAAATGTAATAGACTGTATGTGACACAGGAACTGCCTCCAAGCAGTGCGTGTGCCCCAATGCCTCGCATTCCTTCAGGAATGCATTATATTCCTTTTTTATTTCGGGCTGGCTGCTGAGGGGATGTTATAAATGGTGTAGCCTGGTTACTGCCTGAAGATAGGAGTCACTAAGGTCATGAGGATGCTTGAAGGGGGGTCTAACCACATATCGTCCTTCAGGAACACGGCTGTGAGTCTGAACAAACTGGATTAACATGCCTTTCTGCAGGCAATTCCCCACACTTCCAAAACCTTCATAGGGGGTCTGTGAGACTCGGCTGTGCCGCCGTGAAAAAGGAGACAACACTATTGATGGCAGCAACTGCTCCATGGTCAATCCTCCCCATAAGAACCGAGCCAAACACAAAATGCAGAGCAGTAGGAAATCCCTGTTAGTCTTAATGCCACCATCAACTAATTCTGGGTAAACATCTGCTCTCAACAGAATGTCAATTGACCCAGGAATGTCAAAAGTAGGGTCAGCCAGTTCCAAACCCTCATATACTTGCCGCACCTCATAGTGCAACTGTACAGCAGGCAACTGTGATGCAATTTCCTTTAAAATTAATGTTTATCTTATAACTTTGGGTTAAGTCCTGAGCAAAGTCATCAAGGCGAGTGTCACCTCACCCCTTTCGGCATTAACAACTGAGTGGGCAAGCCCGACTACAGGAACCTGAGCACTGCATCGACACAATCTCAACCTCTGAACACACCTTTCTGAAATGAAGGATGATTGCGACCCTGAATCTAAAAGAGAAATAACTTGAACCAAAACATCATTAGCATCCTTAATGCGAACCAAGACTGTTCCTAACACAACAATTCTTTAACAGTCACTGTGAGAGGTCATTGACAACACAGTGGGACCTCAACTTGCTCCTCTGTCATGGTTGGCAACACTAGAAGGGTGGTTTCATCTTCTGGACCAGCTATAGGCGCAGGACTATGGGGAAGAGTATGATGGCTTCTGTGGCAATGCATGCATTTACTTCGTGATGTACAATTCTTTCCATGATGTGAACCTAATCAGTTGAAACAGAGATTGTTTCTTTTCACCACCTCTCGTCTTCCTTTTAATGATCTTGCAAGAAATCCATGACATTTATAAATGAAATAGGTCCCTTGACATGCAGCACATACATATCTGCCAGAGGTCGCCATAAATGCACTCTTAGCACTTGAACCAGGCCCAGACACAGTACGCTTGGTGACAGAACGTAACCCAGAGACTGCTGACTTGCTATTGCTGGCTAACAGCAGAGTCTTGCAATGTGACTCAAGAAACTGTAGTAACTGATTAAAGGTAGGCATGGCGACATTCTTATGAGCCAGCTCGAATTGGTTACATGTGTCCTTATCCAATTTTGGTAATACGATATTTAACAAAACAAAGCTCCACTCACTTACTGGAAATTTGAGAATCTTAAGAGCACCCAGATTATCGTTGATCACATCTACCATGTTATGTAGTTTCTCAGGTTCACGGACAATGAGTTTTGGAAGCTGCATAATGTTATCCCAATGCATGGTGGCAACTGTTCGCACATCTTGATATCGCTCGATTATAGTTTGCCAAGCCAGTTCATAATTCTCAGAAGAAAGTGGAAGTGATTTTATTAAATTGAAGGGTTCCCCTGATAACGACTGAGCAGATACTGGTATTTTTCAACCGTCGACAGCGATCTGCTATTGTGAAAGTGTGATGTAAAACAGGTGATCAGAAACTCGTACACTCGGTTACTATGCCCTTATATGTCGCGAGCTGTAATTTTGGAAGCTTTAAATTGGAAACTTTTTTATGGTCGGATACATCACGTCTCTCTGTTCGAGTGACAGAGAGCTTAGAAAAAACTTATTGTATCCTGTTATTGTATCAGTTGTTGCAAGTCTCTGAAATGAGCCTGGAATAAACGTGCAACCGAATTTGAACTTGTTTTTTGAGCTTTTATCGAACGTGTTTTACGCGATCATGACACATTAAACTAAGGAATATAACCGATAAACGATACAACGAACGCGGTCGCAGCACAAAGGCGTCATAACCTAGCCTGATCGGCAAGTGCATTTACCGTCACGAATACATTAAAAATGTGTGCTGCAGACTGTATTTATTATCTAAATCACTGATCCAACCCGGAGGACCAAAATTTTAAATGTTATTGTCTGCGTTTGGCTGCATGGCGTCTGGCCAAACTGAATGCAAACCAACACTGAGTTTTACTTCTAACACCAGAGCTCACCATTGTGCAATATGGTGGCGCGCGCAATAAACAAAAAAAAAAAACAATCGGTGGCAGTGAAAAATAACCGCACGCACACCAAGTTAATCCAACAAATAAAACTAAGAAGAAAGGACTGTTTGCAAATAACTGTAAGCCCTGACACATAACCTTACAGGTATACTGAAAAATACTTTAGTGCCGTTTCTCTGTTAGCATTGGTTGTTTATTTCTTTGCCAGGTGTTAACTACTTCTGTGCCAATCTCGGCTTTTTCATCTGCTTTGTGTCTCCATAAAATAACGTAATGGCTTCTCATACAGATTGCAGCTAGTGACGAGAAAAAAAAGTACTTTACTGTAAACTTGGTTTGCTAAGGTGGGTTTGCATAAAATTACTGCTTTTAAGTTTTCTGTTTATCGTAGTTGATGTAATTTGTTCAGTTACTGCTGAGAAGCCTTCAGTTGTCACATTTTTAGTAAACCGGAAGCCACTTACAAAAGTGACACGAACTTACAAGCGTTATTAGTTTAAACTGTTAGCAAATGAATTCACTAATTTTTCCACGTTGAATATAATGCCCCACTTTACTGTACCATGAATTTTAATTATTTTTATTTCTTTTTAATTCTGTGATCGCTTAAACTAATATATAATCTATGCAAAAATGTATTTGTTCTGAAAAATGGCATAACGAGAAATATATTGACAGCAGTCACTGCCTCGAATTGTGACGCACTGGCCAGTGCTGTTCGCACATAATCCTTTTCGCGAAGGGGCCGTGGTGGCTGAGCGGTTAGACTGCTCTCCTCCCACCAAGGCGAACCGGGTTGAATACCTAGCCGAGTCACTCCGGATTTTCGCAAATGGGAATCGTACCGGACGATGTCGCTGGTCAGCGGGTTTTCTCGGGGATCTCTCGTTTTCCCCGACATTGCACTCCGACGCTGCTCCACCTCATTTCACCCTTCGGCTCTCAGGACCTCGTTTTTAAGAGCCGCACAAACATCTAAACTCTCAACTTAGCCTTTTCGCGAAGAGAAAATGAAGGCATCCGACTGCGCAGCGGAGTGCAGGTAAATGCTGCGGTCCCCTCCCCCACGCCACGCTGCACCGTTACAACCTGCTGCCAGACTGGTTTGAATACCGAACCGCCTGCAGCCGTGAAGCAACACTATTGGTCGGATTTCCTCACAGCCTTCAACACTCGCCCCATTTACTTTCGTCTGGTCCGCACGGGAGAAAAAACCGAACCTACGACGACATACATCTTCCGTGATAGTCTTCAGTTTTATTCCTTTTTATACAGCGTGTAGTTAATAATGATCTTATCGTAATGTGTGGTGAAGTGGGTAAGTTCATTGCAAGTAACTGCTAATTGAGAGTAAAAAAAGGACATGCAAGAAAAAACATTTAAAAAAAAAACAAATAACTCTGTTAGGTCTTGCTTACAAGTCACACAACTCGTGAATTTTTTCGCAATTAAGACCGTTCTCTACCTTGAAAATAGTTTAGTTCTCACGATACTACTTAATTTATCAACATGTATGTGGTAACAGAGACACGAAGTACTAAAATTATTAGGACGTTATCATTTCTATGAATATCGAATTAAGTATCTAGTTCGCAACATCTAGCGGAAATGTAAGAGTGGAAAATATGGCTCCGACTTGCAAACTAAAATTACGTGTACTGCAAGCCAGAAGTAAGCAAACGATTGGCCCTGCCGCTGTATGTAGTATTATTTTCCTTTTAAGTACGAATTTTTTGACGTAATATTTTAAAGATAGCATGATTCTGTCCATTGTCGACCATTGATTTTACATTTTGAAATTAGACCTCTTATTATTCCCCTGGTTTGACGACAAAATGTAATGGAATTCCGAAGTCATGAATCACATTGGCATACTTCTACATTAATTCCTAAGTCATAAATAAAACTATACCGAATTTGGTCTAAAAACCGGAAATTAAGTGCAAAGATAAGAATTTTTCTAGGAAAACCCGCGGCTACCGGAAGTGGTCTAGAAGTGGAAGTGTCGGACTACCACATGTAGGGCAACGGGAATAAATTATCCTGTGAGTACATTCACTGTTCCTCTTTACTGGCTTTTCTTTGTAGAATTCAAAATTAACATAAATAAAACTTATAGATTATTACAAACCAGCCTCGCTTTCTAACATTTTCCATAGGAAAAAGAATACTTTAAAAACTCTGATTTTATTACAATGGTTTTTTTTTTTCCGGAAATTCGAAAACATATTTCTCGGAGTACGTAACGTAGTAAAACCTGACGTAGCACTCGCATTAAAATCTTTGGAGGATAGCATTATAGTTGTAGTGAGGTTCATGCGATCTAAGGTTCATTTCCTTTGGTGCACCGATAAGTGACTATAAACGATTGAACACTGACATGCAAACACATATTATCGAGGTGGCCGTTCTGCATCAAAAATTTGTTATTCAGTATGAATATCTTATAAATTTATTGCAGTCTTTATAGTAATTACCAACTAGTTGTCTGTTACTGATGATCTGGTGGTCTTGTCTGTAAGATTAAGGTTTTGCTTTTCATTTTTTTTTTTAACTAAGCGGACATAAATAAATGCGTGATGATTCTATGTGCGCTGTGTTCTGGAAGATAATCTTATGCTTCCCGGTTTACGTTTGAAAAGTCATAATTACATTCTCTCGCGTGAGAAGAACCGGCAGAGTCGACTTTCAAAAAATTAACGAGATCTCGCCTTTAGGACCTTCAAGCAGATGCATAAGCAGCCGCAAAGTAAATAAAATAGCAAAAGGGGCCAATATTGGAACCCCACGTATTAATTTGATATCAAATAAAATGTGAAGTGTGCGCCATGTTACTATGGTTCCAGTACTTCTAATATTGCTGAGCTTGGCAATGTACTGTAGCTATGGATGAGTCACGGGCGACAGAACAATTGTGAAACCCCTTATTTTCTTTCTTAGCTCCTTGTACGTCCTTCCCGCGGGTGTAAAAAAAACATTTTTGTGGAACTAGTGACACATATCCGTTCATAGATCACATGGATATGTGAAATTTTCGGAAACATTATACCATTTCGTCATTGCTCACTACGTTGTTCAGTAACCCACAGCTACAAAATAACATTTTAATAAGTCGTTATGACGTATAATTACACAAAAATAATTACTTGTTTGTCTACAGCTAAGTAAATATGTAGTTTGTCTTACAAATTATTTTCTTTGATAAACAAAATTTTAAAGGAAATAAAACTAATTTTGTTATCTAACAGGGTAGACATTTGAGTTGAAGAAACCCCCAAAGCTGGGTCAACAATATCTGGAAACGAAATCTGAATGATTATATGAACAATTATTTAGCTACAGGCTTAAAAAACCAGTATTTTGTTGACTGAAACAAACCTTTATACCTGGTTTTTTTCTTCTTATTCGTTACAAACAAAGCTTGCATTTGCATTTAGAACTACTCCAGTCTGTGTGTAATTTAAAATAAATGCAATTACAGTCAGATATTTTTCTCTAGCGTCTATATTTTAGAAGTGGTCGCTTAACCTGTAAAAAAAATCTTTCAGTAATCTCCCCAAACAGTAATGGAAGTTTAAAACTTATAAATCGAATGGGAAATTTACCATGCACCAGGCTGCAAATATAGAAATGCTACTATACAATTTCTGCAATTTCAGCAAGCATTTGACTATTTTTCTGAACGTAGTGGTAGGAAAACTATCATAGACGTTTGATAAAAAAAATTACCAATCTTGCTTTCTTAATCCTTGTATACAATGTCATGGCATACTCCATTCACGATTACATCCAACTTTTCTGAAGCCATGCTTAAATTCTATTTTTATGGTATTCCTCCGTCTCGTGCAAATAAAGATTAACCTAGTCTAAAAAATGACGCCAAAGGGACAGCGCACCGAATTTGTGCTCACTCAGGATAATAATATTTTGCATAAGAACTATTTCTTACTAGGCATTACCAACACGCCTATTTTTTACCAGTTTTTCTTCACTTTTGTTATAAATGAAAAAAAAATATAATTTATACATAAAATACAAGCAAAAGTTATATTTAATAAAAATAAGATTTTTACGTTAACAGAATTATAAAACGCTTATGATACATGACTTTAAAGAAACAACCAAGCACTTCATACATGGGGTGATTTTTCAAAGGTTTGATTCAAAAAGTGTGAAGAATCCGCGAATACANTTATTTGGGAAACAACCAAGCACTTCATACATGGGGTGATTTTTCAAAGGTTTGATTCAAAAAGTGTGAAGAATCCGCGAATACACTTTAAATATGCGAGCAATAGTGGCGAAGGCTTTCGCAGTGACTAAGTGAGGAACGTTCTCTGTCTGTCTCTCTCTCTCTCTCTCTCGACAGAAGGGTGTGGCCCGCGCGCTTGCAGGTCTCACGACTACGCACAAAGCAGTGGGTTGTTGGCGTCAGGGCAGCACAGCTAGCTTCCCTCCCTTCCAGAGGCATGTGTAACACGCCTGCTTGGGGAGGGTAGCTTGCGAGTGCGTCCCGTCTCCGTTATACACCACACCCCTTCCCTGAAGACTGTGCACGCCGTACAAAGATTTCCGCCTTTTCGCGCGCGTCCTCAACCAGTGGCAACAGTATTAATGTTACTGCATTATTATTTTGTTACCTGTGAACTTTCGGTAACTAAGGGTTGCTGTTTATGTAATATACTGTCAAGTTATTATGTTAATGAAAAATTCAAATAATAATGTAACAACATGATATCCTTTCTGTGCTGCCAACATAAAACGTGGTCTTTTATGTTACGGTAACACGAATTTTGTGAACTGGTGTTAACAATGGCGTTCAAAGTGTTCTTGTTATTTTTTTCTGCTTTAAAAACATTCCGATATAAAATAAATTACGTACTATTATTTTGTCACAAAAAGAACAGAGGGAAGGGGAATCGAGCCCGCGCCGTAAGGGCTTAACGTCCTCCACTTCACGTAAATCCGACGCCCTGCCAACTACACTATTTCGACGTGCTAAATGAGGTTTCGTATTGTAAGTATAGACTGTATACAACATAACGACAAACTGCAGTTCTCTTTCGTTACTTGGAAATACTTTGTTCTATAAATATATGCATAATGGGCACACGTAAACAGTTTTGCAAGGCTTGACAGCTGCTCTAAGCTACATTTAGTTCTCATACTCTGCTTTGAAATTTAAATAGAGAAGTTTAATTTTACGAGGTTATCGCTTTTTACTATTATACGCCATTTTTACGACAAGTCAGTATAACCTTGTGTTGGTTGGACACTTCTTTAATGTTGCAGTAACAGAAAATATTTTGTTCTTACTGTTAATTCTAGCGTAATACATCTTTCGGTTGTGACAACATTACTTAGAGACTTGGTTAACATTAACACTTCAACAGTATTTTTGTATTACAGGAATATAAGACTTTGTAAATGGTTAACATTAAGTAAATTTGTCAGAACATTATTAATGTTATTACATCATAAACGATTAAAGAAATGCCTCAATAGTAATTTTTTTGTTGTAGCAACATAATACTTTTTTCTGTGTGGTAAATTGGATTGAAATCGGGGCTGTTTGGAGGCCAGGGAAGAACTTTTAAGTCTTGATCGTGCTCTTCCGGCCACGTGCGCACACTTCTAGCCTTGTGGCAAGGCGTATTATCACGCTGGAAGATCCCACCCTCCCGAGGAAAGACAAGCATCATGTACGGGTCGATGTGATCGCCGAGGATGGATTCCAAATCCAATGGATAACCAAATCGATCAAGAGTGCCTTCCCCATGAATGATGGGACTTAGAGAATACCAAAAAATTCCCCAGACCATAACACTGCCCCCACCGCCTTTTGTTCGTCCAGCAATCGATGCAGGTTGTCGGTTCTCCGACGTTTCTCGCCGGACTGCTGACGTCCATTCGTTTTATACAGCTGAAACCGTGACTCGTCGGAGAAGGCTACCCGTCGCCAATCAGCAGCGGTCCAGTCGCCATACTGTCGAGTAAATTCCAGTCGTTTTCGTGAATGCACCTGTGTGAGCATGGGTGCAGTCCCCCTCCGTCTACTCCGGTGCTCCATTCGCAGAAAAATTCTCTCAACTGTTGCGGTAGACACGTTTCTGGATGCCCTCTAGTTAATTTGAATGGTGAGCTGTTCCACTGTAGCCTGTCGATTGGGCTTCTCGCACCGTCGTAGTCGACGTTCACCTCGGACATCAATAGCGCGTGGAAATCCGCAGTTTCCACGACTGTTATTCGCAATGTTGCCATTCGTCCTCTCACGATACACCTTTACCACAGAGGCACGTTAACAGTTTACAAACGTCGCTGTTTCCGAAATGCTGCCCCTATTGGCCCGAAAGCCGATGATCATCTCTTTTTGCAAGTCGGTTAACATGGCCCTTACCCATAGCAGCAGGAAGCGCAATGTGTACAGCCGCCATTTTGCGTCACCGGGACGCTACTCCCTCAGCGCGGGGGAGGTACAAGCCCTTGTGAGAGTTCTTGTCCTCCCATTCGTATAGCATTTCTAGCACCCAGGTTGGGGACGACTAGCCCGTCTCGTCTGGCTGTTGATCAAATTGTTATTCTGCGGCAACCCAGCAGTCTGTTTTGTGGAAGGACGCCTGGGTAGCGCCAGGGGACCTAGTACCCATAACTGTTTCCTCTCCTTCCCTACCTGTGGGGGAAAAGAAGAGGAATTGTTCCTATAACCCCGGAATTTTAAAATTCAGGACTTGTTAAGAACCGCCGCGAAGACCGAAGTACTTCGTTGCGGTTTTATTTGTGTTAAAACGGATTCTAAGCTGAAATATATCAGTTTGTCTAGAAGGTGGTCGAGGAGGCAAGGTCTGCAAAATTACGTTGGTAAATAAATAGTTTATGTATTTGCTCAGTTGTTGGCAATGTGTACAGCCAGCCTGTTGGTCGCATTATATACTCGCTTCACCAGCCTACGTCACTAGGCCATACGTCATGGGCAACGCGCGGCAGATGCCACTTTTAGCAGGTGGTCATGATAATGTGATTCGACTGTATATGTATACACGAACATTTTCCAGATCCTAGATACAGCATATTTGGTAACACTGTATTAGGACTTATCAAAAAGGAGTCATTCATATATTCCAGTGTGAAGACATGTAGGATTTTAAAATAAAATGATGTCATATAATTAACGCAATGTTAATATAATGAGACACGAGCTAATTTGAATGTGTATCGGCCTTACAAGGCACTACGGCAGGTCCTGTAGTCCATTCGCGGTTACTTCGAACTTGTCTGAAGCTCTGCTAAAGTTCTACTTCCAGGATATTCCTCCGCCTAATGCAAGCAAAGCTTAACTACGTCTAGAAAACTACACCAAAGGGACAATACACCACATTCGTGCGCACTCTGTGGTAAAGGCTGTTCGCGGGTTCTTCACACTTTTTTAATGAAACCTCTGAAAAATCACCCCATGTATGATAATGTGTTTGGTTGGTTCCTAAATATGTCACGTATTAAGCGTTATATGTATGCGTTAACATAAAATTACCTTATGTTTTATTTAAATTGAACATTTAGCTATATTATGTCTTAAAATTATAATATTTAATATATAATTAGTATCAACAAAAATAGGGAAAATATAGGGTTGTTGGTAACACCCAGTAATAAATAGTTACTATGGAAAACAATATTACATTGAGCGCTCAAGAATTCGGTTCGTTGTCCCTTATGTGTAATTTTCTAGACTTGGTTAAACTTTGTTTGCATAAGATGGAGGAATATCATATGGAAGTAGAACTTTAGCAGGGCTTCAGAAAAGTTGGAATTAACCCGTGAACAGCGTATATTGGCGAAGTGGGTATATAATATTCGCAGTTTCTTCACTTTTTTTTTTAATAAAACCTTTGAAAAATCACCCTATTTACTACATGTGTGATTGTTTCCTAAATATGCCACGTAACACAAACGTTTCACACTTATGTTTACAGAGAAGTATATTATTTTTGGTTAAATTACATTTTAACTTCATTTTTATATATTAATTCTAATATTTTGTTTATAATTAATATGATTAAAACAGTGGGAAAATAGGTGTGTTGGTAATGCCTAGTAATAAATGATTCTTATGTAAAATATCATTAAACTGTGAGCTCACGAATAAGGTACGTGGTCCCTATAGAGTAATTTTCTAGACTTAGTTAAGCTCTGTTCGCATAAGGGGGAGGAACATTCCTAAAGTATAACTTTAGCAGTGTTTATAGTTGATATAATTCTGCGAGTTTCACTGTGACCTTGTGCTCGACGTCGCCGCCGCTTCCTGGGGCCTGGCCAAACTTCCGCCGGAGACGAGATGGGGGCCCCGTACTGGCGTCTCTGCGGCGATACTCGGCGCGGCGCGGCCCGCCAGGCGACCACCAGGGGTGACGAAGGTGTCGGCCTGAGGGAGAGAGGAGGGGGTAGACACAAGCTAGAGAAGAGTGGAGTGATCTGCCACAACTCTAAGCACCCGTCCAGCGGCGAAGGAGCCTGCTAAGAGGGAGCGGGTAATTCACCCCCAGCTGTACACTTCGGACAATACTGTAGCTGTAGGCTATTCACGGTAAAGTGAGCACTTTTTAAACGCCTCTCATTTAGAATGATAGTCAAAAAATGTATTTTATTGTAGCCTTAGACGTTGACTTCCGAGTGCAGTGGAATACACGCACTTTGTTTATTACTTACATGGAAAATATTAATTAAAAAAGGTGCTTAAAGAATAAAAAATGGCTGTAAGTAAAAAGTAACTAGAGCCTCAAAAGTGCTCACTTTACCGTGAACAGCCTATAGGAGCCTGTGGCGCATAACCGAGGAAAGGAAGCTACTGGCTGCGGGGAAATTGTGTTTCCTAATAGCTCTTCCCTAGTCTCCTGCACCGTGTTTAAAATTGGCATCGCGAAGTCGTGTTGTACAACAGCTAGCAGCACTGCCTGCCAATCGTATTGTTACAATTGTACAGCGATGGTCAGGATTGCTGCAGAGCGTGGTGTGATCACTTAACGCGTTTTGGCTGTTACCGAACGACAACACGAAATTGTATTGTCCACGAGCTACAGAACTACTGGAAAATTTCACGGGTTCAGTGGCCTGCAGCTTAGCCTTTAAATTCGTGTCGTGTATGCCCGGCCCGACTTTATTTACTCATTGACTGCTGCCGCTGTGATAAGTCTGAGCCTGGGCAGCACGTGATTCGTCCCGTGTGTTCATTACTTGCTCAGAATCTCCTCCAGGTCGTGTCAGATAACGCGTAGCCCAATTACAGGAAGTGTTTAATGGCACTGCCTACCGTTTGGCAGCTGCGAAATTTAAATATTAAATCGCATGTTAAGGAAATTTCGCCTTAGTGCGTTAATTTTAAATATAGGCGATTCAAACAAAATGTATTATTCGCGGATTTTTTAGGAGAAGATTCTTACGAGCGCATTTTTTCAATAAGCATTGGCAGTAAGTACTTTTTTGTAAAACATAAATTTTAAAATTTTTTTGCAAACTGGCTATACATATAATGGAAACATCTCCACTGTAGGGAACTTCCAAAAAATTCGTGAAGAATACATATTAATAGAAACGCATACCTTTAAAATTAATAAACTGAGGTGGAACTCCCTTAACATGGGATTTCCTATTTAAATGGGAATTTCCTTAAATTACTCAGCTGCCAGCCAGTATGCAGTGCCCTTAAAGTCTCATCTTTCACCAAATGAATTCGCGCAATATTTAGCCCTTGCATATTAATGAATAAATTGTTGATTCTCGAAGAAAACGTTAACAAATACTCTGTGAGGTGGACGAGGGGGAGAGGGATTATTAAGAGGGAACAGAAATTTTTGTCGAGGAGTGACATGGCCCTTTTAAGTGCTGGGCTTGGTGGAGAAGGGGAAAGCAAGGAACTGCACTAGCAGCCATTCGCGACGGGGATGGAAAACAACGTGGGGCAATCCACGTCCCGCCAAGACGGTCGGCGCCGAACTTTAAAAAAAGTAACATGCTTTTTTACAGACATTTTTTTTTGTCGGCACTTACCTGAGGACATGAATGTCGTGACCAGTCAATTAATTTTTTAATAAAAATAAATATGTTTGTTTTATTTGTTATTGTATCGTCTTCTTTTTCTCATTTTTATTTGTCATTTGATTTTTGCATTTTTTACGTTTTATAGGAGAGGCGAGCAGCCCCGGCTACATAAGTAAAACTCATGACATTTTGAAAATCAACAGAATTAAATCTTTATATTTATACTAAGTAACAATCTTATAGGTTCATTATCTTAGCTTATATCAAGTCTTGAAATCAGGCTTCAATTTTCAGTGGATACATTTTTGGAGGGTAGCCCCGGACATAGATTTAACGATGACCAAACTGTTTTTTGGTCTTACATACATCACAAAAGTAGTATTCCTCCGAAGGGTCAATGTCCACACACGCTTCGTGCACCCAGTCTTCGCATTTATGACACTGGATCCAGTCTTCTTTGAACGTTTCTCCGCAAATGATGCATTCTGTATCCTGGTATCTTTGTTGCTGAACCAAACTTTGAATGTTCTTCTTTGTTTTCATTTTATTAACTGTCGCCTTGTTTTTATTGGTTGCAGTCTTTTTCTCTGCCAGCGCGTTTTTTGAACGGCTAAGATGTCAGAATCTCACTCCCTTGTGTTTTTCGGGACCGCACTGCAAGACGTTTCTTAGAAGCATCAGGAAAAGGACTCAACTGTTTGAGCAATTCATTTGCTCTAGGCACCTTATATCTCTCAGCTGTTTCTTTCACAGGCGTCGTTTTTTCCTGGACAGATAGCATAGCCTGTTTCATTTTATTTTCATCCCAATTTCCTCTGTGTGTAATTCTTCCCTTGACTTTTTGGCAGTTTTGAAGTGATTCTGCAAAAGGCAACAACATTTTACACACTTGCTTTAACATTACGTTACAATAACTAAACATTTCTCCATCCTAAAAGTCCGGGGTTACCCGACATCATCGTGTCCTGTGGTACCCGACCGCCACATTCTATGTTTTTATTTAATATCAACAATGTCAATAAAGATAACCGAAATTATTAACCTAACTTGTACACTTGAATCTATATCTTAAAGGATAATCAATAAATCATGGTGAAGTACTTACATTTTATAAACAATAACTGAGTTCAAAATGTAAACGGCGCACATTACAATATAGGCACAGGTAAATGAACGATTGTAACGTGTTGTTCGCTCGGCGGTCGCGTCCGGGTTGATTCGATTATACGGCTAAATGGCGCTGCGGTCGTTGTGGCGTGTTATTTGTTTACCTATGTGCACGCGATTGTTTGAAACTAACACTGGCCGGGGATACCCGCCGGCCGGGACTACCCGACTCTCCCCAAATCTTGTACGATGCCATGTGTTTTTGGTCCACTATTATTCAGTGGTCGATTTTTCGTGCATACTAGTGCTGCTATTTTTATGTCTGTTGTGCGCGTTGATAGTACCCATTGCAACATTTAGAAGTTCTAATTTACTGCCTCTTTTGTTCGCCATTTTGTAAGATTGTGCCACCTTAATTAATTAAATGTTTATATTGAATCTTTGAATCAACTGAACCGATTATGCTGTGGAAGGCCACTTAAACCGTACATAATTAAAGTAGATCATACATACACGAGAGCTGATTCAGAAGTCATGGCAACTGTTGTTTATCTCCCGAAAATAATCCAACTCAGGAAATGTACTATGCACAGTTGAAAGAGTACGACAAGTACGTTTTAAAGGTGACGCCACATGAGCTATGGATGCAGGAATGTCCAGCAAGGAACAAATACAAACATGGCTGCTTTAAATCACCGTTTAGTTTATTTAGTTTCGTGCATAATGTATACGCTCTTTTGAACAGGTGCGTATCGTATGTGTACTAGCTTTATGACATCCTTCAAAGTAGTAACTAAGAAATTTCGATGAAATTAAAAAAAAATTACCCTACTGAATCTTTGCACACATAAGTATGCGGCCATCTTAATACACGGACGCCTATTACCAGTGATTACGACGGTTGACTAGTCTGTATACTTTACACAAACTTCGGAAATAGAAAACGTATTCGCGCCAATATGCTTTGCCTATGACGTTACGGATCTGTTCTTCTCCGAAGTTGTTCCCAAGCGTCGTATACCAGCGTCATTTCGGAAGAAGAGATAAACCAAACAGACATCGTGACGTGCGCGGGCCAAGTTCGCTCGACTGCAGTGAAACCACTTGTGTCGTTACCAACACGACATGCGGGTTCCACCTGTTCATTTCTTACCTAGTTGGGACACAAAATCCTTCTCAGTCATCTACATCTTACTTACCGTATTCCTTTCTCCACTCTGAATGTCGGTGTAGGAGAAGGAATTATAAATGGCTTTGCTACGGCGGAAACATGTTGGGTGAGCGGCTGAAACCAGAAGGAATAGTGGAAGGAAGAATTTTCACACCACTCCCAATGTTCTGGTTTCGTTATGCATTGAGTCATGTCCATCAGTCTTTTCTTTCTTCTCCTTAGAAATCTTAGTAGGGTTGGCAGGAAAAACTTCGTATGAGACCCAAAGCCAAAGAAAGTTGTGTGATTCCCTTACGGAGTGGGAAAGGAGCATCAGGGGTCATCGTAATCCAAATATACTTGGTGATATGTAACTATTTCTTGTTATTTTCCGGGAGAACTTGAAGGTGTTTGAAGAGTCTACTGACTCATTTCAACGATTGTGAAAGGCCTGTTCATCATGGCATTAGCAACAACATTCTTCCAGTCAGTACAATCAGAAGGCACTAGTGGTTTGAAGTAACCTCCTCTGCAATGGAGCCAACGTTTGACTTACATGCAACGTTTTTCCACGAACGCAGCACGGGAGTCGTGCCCTTCTAACGATATTTATGATATTTACAATATCGTTTGAGAACTAAGAACACATACTGATCCAGCAGCGAGTTAGGTGCAACATTTTTTACCCCAAAAACCATTTTGGTACAAAAACTAACATGCTACGTTTTTCCAGCCACCTACTCAATTGTAAACGTTTAAATGAAATAAATTCTGCTTGTAACTTTAGTTTTTACTTATGTGACGCTCCCGTGTTGCGCTACGCTTGAAGTGCGGACTTTTCCTCCACTGCAGGGAGGTCGGAATGGGAGGGAAAGGAGGGGGCATTTGCACCCTCCACCCCCCCCCCCCNTCAGAAACAACCAACATTGTTTCCCATCTAACTCCCACCAGGGGACGCCACAGACTGGGCGAAAGGGCGCCACAAGAAAACAATGCAGATTAAGTTTCATACCTTATCTATATTTACTAATTGTGATCTATAATAATGTTAAGTAGTAATGTTTTTACTGGTGTATTTTGTGTTACAATATTTGAATAGGAATCGATGTTTGTGTTAAATACCGACATGATTAATTTCAGAACTTAATTTTTTGGGAAGGGGTGGTTTTTGTAGCACCAGGGGCTCCAAATTCTCTACAAGACCTACGTTAACCCTTCATCCCCCTTCCATCCATCCTTTTCCCCTTAAACACTAACTGGGAAAGGCACCGACGCCCCTGCTTCCCCGTGACAATTGGGACATTTTTATATACGGTTTTCACGGTTAACTAAGCACTTTTTAAATAAACCATTGCAAAAAAATAATTCCTTGTGGTCACATGTACATTATATGCAGTTCACACTGGCACGCAGGCTCTTAGTTAAGTTGGCAGCAATTGAATAAAAAATTTCTAAGACTTGACTACTGAGAACGTAGTATGTAAATGTATGGCAACTGAAGTCTATAAGTTTTTTATACACAGAATTTGCATATTATTAATACATTTGCATTGCTAAAAATTATTTGGTTTCCACTTAGATAACGCATGAATAAAGCGAGACAGCACATGCCAACGTTAAACTTACACATAGCGGAAGGACACAAAATGAGAGGGAAACTATATCCTAAGCAGGGATTTCAAAAGTGGTCGGTAAACCGCGAACATCCAATAGCAAGTATCACGTACAGCCGATAGATAGCCCAGGGGAAGCAGCAGGGTTGTATCATTGACTGAAGATGAGGTAGACCGATTGTTCGTCTTCTGCGCGTGTACCTAACACTGACCTATACCACACCAATACAACTGTCAAATTCACATGGTCAACTGTGATAGACGTGTTTGTTTATATCTGAACTTTTAAAAGACGAGTCCTTTTATATGAATTAAATACGTTTACCAATTTGGATTTAGGGGTCGCGGCGGTGTCGAGTTTAGACTACTCGCCTCAACTTCGATTAACAGCGGAGTAGCCCCCAGATTTCCCCGTGGTAATCGTGCCAGACGATGCCGCTGGTCGGCGGGTTTTCTCAGGGATCTCCCGTTTTCCTCGCTTCTCCATGCTCGCCTCGCTTCACCCTCGTTGGTTCTCAAGATTTCGATGTCAGGAGCCCTCCCAAATCTCTCCACTCACTCAAATCCTATCCACGTTGTTTTCTATATTAAACCAGTGTAACGTCGACGCATGGAGAGTGGTTACGCGCAGTTGGCGTTGTCACTCTACCCCATATCGACTGTACGGGTCGTTAGTGCGAGGCTTCGAGGGCGGTCACGACTCGCGCGGCGCGCAATCTCCTCCTGCAGCACGACGAGGCGGGGGAAACTTTCTAAGATAACGGTGATGGTGACGGCGATGTGCGCTCGCTGATGCAGGGTGACCGACCTCGGGAGACGGCCCGGCCCTGTGCCGCTACTCTCTGCCGGTTCCTTTCCACCCCTACACCTGCCTTTCATCTTTAGTCCATTCACGGTCACTTCCCACTTTTTTGAAGCCCCGCTGGAGTTCTACCTCCAGGATATCCCTCCGCCTCTTGCAAACAATCTCTAGCTAAGTATAGAAAATTACACCAAAGGGACTACGCACCGAATTCGTGCGCACTCCGTTCAATACCATTGTGTATGATAATTGAGAACAATTTCTTACTAAGAATTACCAACAGATCTATTTTCTCCCCATTTTATTCGCATTAATTACTAATTCAATATTATAATTTACAGTTAAGATATAATGAGAAGTTAGATTCAACCAAAAATACGATACTTTTATGTTACCAGAAATATTTAACGCTTGAAATATGTAAGATATTTAGGAAACAACCAAACATGTTGATTTTTCAAACGTTTCTTCACACTGTTGCCATTAAAGGGATGGCGTCCCAAATACAGGGAGCAGGTTCAGTTGTCCAAATTGTTAATATTTATCTAGTATGCTTCGTGTGAGCACTACCCGCTAGTTTAATGTTGTTATTTGTTAATCCTTTGACATTAATACATTTCATAAATTCACTTCTATTCGAGGGACAGTAGTTTTTTTCTAAATATGCATTATTTGTGTGTGTGTGTGTGTGTGTGTGTGTGTGTGTGTGTGTTTGCGTGTTGGTGCCTTAATGCCCTGCAATATGTCACGAATTGTAAAATTGGCAGCCTGTGACTTCGATACATTATGGACACCTCTTCTTGATGATGAACTGCCTGTACATACGACTACGTGTGTACATGTAGTTATGAGGGAAATCTCGTAATCGTAGTTATAAGAACTTGAACGATTTCTTTACAAATTCAAATAACTATTAGTTTTTTTTTTTTTTGAGACTTTCAAGTGTAATTAACTATTGTTATTTATAGCGAGTGTTTCGTAACTTTTATTTTGGGGTGAAACAAGCCAGAACCAGAGATATATATATAGGAATGAGTGAATTGTGGATTGTTGGGAGGAGGTTATCAAGATAATAAATGTTGGCTTATTTGTCACGTTGATTTCAAAATGTGTATTCAAGTTTTACAAAAATAAGGTAATGGTAAAAAAATGTCCGTGTCGGATGTAGCAACTGAAAGTTTTGTTTTAAAAACGCACTTTATTTTCTTTCTCTGCCTACACCTCTTGTGATTCAAAGAAGAGCGGCCAAGGATGTATTTTATTGACTTAAAATTTTACTTAACTCTATCAATATACAAATACTTGTGTTCTTATATCTGGTTCGTTTGGGACGGAGGTGATGATATCATATCACTGTGTAATATTTCGTATCACTGAAGTGCACGATAAGATAGATAATTAAAATGGGCTGCAATCCTCAAGCAGTTCTCTCCTGAGCTGTTACTCACCTGAGGTGTTACCGCACAATTTATACAGAACACGAACAGATATACGTTATACATGGTAAAGTGAGCATATTTTGAAGCCTTTCCATTTGGAATAATAGTCAATAAATATATTTTATTGTAGTCTTAGACGTTAACTTTCGAGTCCGGGGAAATATATACACTATGTGCATTACTTACATAGACATTATATTAAAAAGTGGTGGAAGGATTAAAAATGGCTGATAGGAAAAAAGTAACGAGGGCCTCAAAAGTGCTCACTTTACCGTCAACAGCCTATAGTTGTTGCTAACAGTCGAAATGTTTCTTTTATCTAAACAGTTAAATAAGACTTTTTTTGTGGTGTTCATCACTAATATAACAATTAAAATTCAGTCATAACTTCAGTTTCCACCATACTTTGCTGAGAAATTACAAGAGAAACAGAGTGAGTGGGTGAAGAGATTTGGTCAGCCCTTAACAGCGAGGTTTTAAGAGCCGATGGGGGTGATTGAGGTGAGTATGGAGAAGCGCCGGAATGAATGGGCGGGGGAAACGGAAGATCCCCAAGAAAACCCGCTGACCAGCGGCATAGTCCGGCACGATTACCACATGCGAAAATCCAGTAGCGACCCGGCCGGGGATTGAACCCGGTTCGCCTTTGTAGGAGGCGAGCAGGCTAACCGCTCAGCCACCGTGGCCCCAAGAGAACAAAATTTTTCATTTAAATAAATGGTTTTTGTTGGCAGTACTGCAAGAGCTGGCATATGACACATAAATCAGTTCCTATCATTGCCTTGCCTCATTGTTCGGTTTTTATTTTAGTTGTTCCAAGCTCAGGTATTTTACATGTGTTTGTACAAATTTTTTGGCACTTAAAATCATATTTGTGTTAAAAGAAACTAAATGCCTTTATTTATGGGAAACTGGCGTTTTCATAAAAGTAAAAAAACTTTTCGTCTTATGCTAAAGGTATGTGATTAGCTGTTACTGGAGTACAAGAATGGTGATTAAGTAAAAAAATTGGCGCACCTGATATTGAATTAAATTGCAAAGACTGTGTTTTTCTTTGTGTCCGTGCCAAAAGAGCGTAACTGCAACATTTTTTAAAATATAAAATTTTAAGCAACTGCTGTAAGAAAGCCCTGAATATTTTCGAGTTTATGCAGCCAGGATAAATTTTAAAAATTAGTCATATCTCCGATACGGTTTGAGTCACGCGGATCAACATACAAAGGTAGCAGGAAAAACGTTAAAAGCTTGAATTGTAAATCGCGCTGTTAAGAACGAAAATGATAAATACGACGGTATACCCATTATTATTGTGGACTCCTAACCACTTGCGCCGAATCGATGACCGTAAAAGGAGTTGCATAAAGAATGATTCTTTCTCCGCTACTGAAAACAGTCTTGTGGGATGCGCCACTTTAAAAGTCCCACTGTAGGTTTCTAAGGGCTCTGTCTACCGGTTGGTAGCTGCGACATTTAAATAGGAAATCCCATGTAATGGAAATTTCGCCTCGGTGCGTTAATTTTAAAGACAGGTGTTTCAAACAAAATGTATTCTTCGCGAATCTTTTTAGAAGTTCCCTACAGCGGAGATGTTTCCATAACATGTACAACCTGTTTGCAAGGAATATTTTAAATTTATGTTTTACAAAAAAAGTAAATACTGCTTATCTATATTGAAAGTATTCGCTCGTATGGATCTTCTCCTAAAAAATTTGTGGAGAATACATTTTGTTTGAAACACCTTTCTTTAAAATTAACGCACTGATGCGAAATTTCCTTAACATAGGGTTTCCTATTTAAATGTCGCAGCTACAAGCTGGTACTCAGTGCCCTTAACGTAATTTACATCCCTCAGTAGCGGGAGAGNTCCTATTTAAATGTCGCAGCTACAAGCTGGTACTCAGTGCCCTTAACGTAATTTACATCCCTCAGTAGCGGGAGAGTTTTTCTATGTCTCTAATCTCTTTTTATTGGTGTTATATTACATTGTGTAAACGAATATCCCTCAGGAACTAACGAGTCATGCAATTCAAACGGAGGTGTCTTTCCGAGATTATCAAGTGACGTCTCTTCTAGCGGAAGATGTGTATGTACCTTGAGGTCACTGACTCGTTATCTGGACATATTTCTAAGTTACACATAATTTTGTTGCTTTAATTACAAAGTGAAAGGTAAGAGCAAGTTACACAAAATATGAGACAACCAGAATATTTCTATAACCAATTGAAATGAGTATTTATTCAGAAAAGATTTTATTTCCACCTCTTCCCATTATGCTCGATCTCAAGAGACCCTCGGGTATCTAAAAGATAAATTTCCTCGAGTGGGTGGTCTTCGTTTTTCGACAGACCCCTGCCCGTTTTTAATCGTCAGAGGGATAGAACTCGGTAGGAAAGTACTATGGCAACGTTTCAAGAACGTCTGTACATTTTTTGTAACAAAGAAGCAGGAAGATACAAAGGGTTTGTGTATGTATNATGGCAACGTTTCAAGAACGTCTGTACATTTTTTGTAACAAAGAAGCAGGAAGATACAAAGGGTTTGTGTATGTATTGTTTTCAACTTTAAGGAAATCTAGCTACAACATGTTTTTGAAAATTCTGTTTCTCCACTCTCACCTCGGCGTGTTTTTATTGTGGACGACTGCGGAGCTGTGAGAGGCAGGCGAACAAGGCGAACACTTTCTTCGAGCATGTCTGCAGTGGAGAGAAGATGCCAGAGGCTGTGGAGTCATTTCTCGTTAGCCCACTACTTTGAGGCCAGGTTCACACCAACCTCAATGCTTATACTGCACCTTGCACCAATTTGTGCAAGTGACGTTACGTCTGCGTGAACGCGTAACCTATCCACGATAGCTGGGATGGTCTCCTGCTCTATTCCCTGACAGGGCAATTCTGTTCAGAGCATATTCTGCACTTGTGCGCGCACACCACACTCAGTTTGTCACCACTACTGATTGGAAAACAAGATTCCTGTTTGTCAACCTGTATTGATGACCAACAAACAGGGCTGACGGCCCCCAGTACACAGAACTGTAAAATTGCCGAATAGCNCTCAGTTTGTCACCACTACTGATTGGAAAACAAGATTCCTGTTTGTCAACCTGTATTGATGACCAACAAACAGGGCTGACGGCCCCCAGTACACAGAACTGTAAAATTGCCGAATAGCATGTTACTTTTCCCGGTAATTCGTCTGCATTTTTTATTGCAAAGAGTTTCGGAGGGTTTACCAAGATTATTTATACAGTTACCGCAGTCGACATTCACCTTTTTTTATTTCGTAATCACCCACGTCCCCAAAAATCTGAATACGTGAGACCCCGACTTTTTGGCCATCCTTAATTGGTCAGATATTCTTTCCCTGATGACGGCAGTTGTAATGCCTGCTGAAACGCCGGACAATAAATTATGGTCGCTATGGAAACCAAGAAGCCTACTAGACGAATAAACAATGATGTTATTACATAAGTAAATAAGAATAGTATATTTCGGGCGCTTGATATGTAGGGCGCCGTCCGCTCTCTTGAAGTACCTCACAGTTATCTTATCAGTCGTTAAGCAACCGTTGAAATTCCCTCCTCCGAGTTATCGATTCTCGTGCGAAGTGATGCTTTGCCAATTTCTCCCGGGTGACTTATCGGGAAGTGAACTATTGAGTGAACACCTGATCCTTGAGATTGCACTCGCACGATACGATCTTGAAAAGGAAGGTGTATCTTAGATAACTCTTCCTAGGATCACAAAACTGAAAATAAAACTGTACCGTTAAGAAAATGTTTTTTTAATAGACACTGCCAAATATTTTGTGTGGTTGGAACCAAATCATTTTGGAGTTGCTAAAAATTTGCTTGTTGNTTTTTAATAGACACTGCCAAATATTTTGTGTGGTTGGAACCAAATCATTTTGGAGTTGCTAAAAATTTGCTTGTTGGTGATTACAAAATAATCACTCACATGCTGAGAAAACTCCTCTCTGATTGTAACACAACATAACTGTATCACAACAGATTTAACGACTATATAAATCATTTTAACTGAAGAAGTTATTTGTGAATTTTTGTTGGCCAATGAAATCCTACACGTNATTTAACGACTATATAAATCATTTTAACTGAAGAAGTTATTTGTGAATTTTTGTTGGCCAATGAAATCCTACACGTATTTTCCATGGCTTAGGCAAGGTTAATGTGGATTGTAATTGGTGTGGCACTCATTGGAGTCGGCTGCCCTATACCAAGAACAGACTATCGTTTCAAAAAATTCAGGGATGGATATGAGTGGAAAGGAATGAAAATTAACTCGTAAAGGATGTGGGAACACTCCGAGAAATCTTTGTGCAACGATGAGTGTCCGACTTATTATTGACCACGTGACAGTTAGCTTTCAACACTTACCCAACCTTTCGCTAGCGAGCAGCGGTCGAACCACGGACCCCTAGGTGAAAATCTACACCCAACCACAAAGGCAATTGTGGGTTCTGTCTGTCGATGAAGTGAGAAATAGTAGTCANCCTAGGTGAAAATCTACACCCAACCACAAAGGCAATTGTGGGTTCTGTCTGTCGATGAAGTGAGAAATAGTAGTCAGCACAGTAATTCGTTTCGTGTAATAGAGTGGTAGGTGACTGCTCCATTTTCTCCAGTATCCGGCATAAAACTGCTTAAGTTCACCCCTCCCTCACACTTCTAAAATTACATTTCGTGATGAAGTAAACTTATTCTTGTTACTTTTTCCACTCAGACACGCCTCACAAAGTCGCCAAGTCACTCAGTAACAGGGAAGTGGGTTTTTGTTCATAAGAGGATTAGCAAACTTAGCAATCTTCGTTTTTCGCAGAGGAGACAAGCGAATGGGAGCAAAAGTATGCTATAGTTCTGTATGTACAATTGTTGAAATGAATAATTATATTTCGCTTAACCTAGCATCTTTTACCACGGCATTTTAGGGGTCCTCCTCTCTTTCCCTTTTCACCTATGCTGAAAATCATCAGGATTGCAACTCTTCACAAAATTCGAAAATAAAATATTCCCAAAATAATTATTTAGAAAAAAATTAAGTGTCATCCTTTTACCCAATGTTTCCTTGTCCATTTGGTCGAAAAAGCAATAATGGCAACATTCGTTAATTTCTACACTTTATGAAATCCCTAATTCATTTCAATTACTTTACATTTCAGCAACCATTTTTCAAAAACTGCTGTTAATTTTGGCAAAACACGCTCTTAATCGTAATCACTGAGATCAGTCTATGTAATAGTATTATCTGGCATCCAATTGATAAACCAGCAAATCAGTCAGCTGAACTCGGATCCTGTAACTTGTAGTAATAGGGTTAGCTGAAATTCAGCAGAACTCACCAATAAAACAGTTAATTTCATCTACCAAAACAATCAGTAAGATGGCACTGATTTCCAGTGAAGCACTTTTAATTAATTCCACTATTTTAGTGCCATTCCTATACTCTATGATTAATACTGCTCTGAAGTATGCAGGCCTGTATGTCACGAGCTGCCCACAGTATAGATTACTTGAAGCAGTGAAATGTGCTCCAAACCAGCAAAATTTGTTGCATGCCAGTAAATACTCGTCCACTTGAATATTTAGATTCTCAAGTGTTATCGCGGTGGTTAAACGTAAGGTATTTTAACTGTAATTTCCCAGGTACAATTCATTTGGCCAAAAAGTAATTTGGCAGAACATTCTGCTCTGTGCCTGTTAGATAAAATACCAGAGGGCTAGACTAAGTGAGTTTTAGCCAAGGTAGAGGAAATTAATGCCAAACGNTGTGCCTGTTAGATAAAATACCAGAGGGCTAGACTAAGTGAGTTTTAGCCAAGGTAGAGGAAATTAATGCCAAACGCCTTTTCGGCCAAACGCTTCTTCTGCTATTTTTCTGCCAAAAAGCCGTACTGTCAAATGACTTTTCATTCAAATGCTAACTAACGTTAATCCCATCGCTCCGAGGCGATTTTTCAGTGAGTATTTCACTAATGGGAAATAAAACTAACTCAGCTTTAGAGCGGCGTCTTTTGGTGACGTCTTTAAGTTTGCGTTTTCTCGTCGCTTTTTGAGGGAGTGATAATTATTGCCTCGTAAAGAAATCCTTTTGACATGCGGCAACAAGATATGAGTGAAGACAGGATTAACCTGGTATCCTCTTTATCTGTAGTAGGTTCTCAGAATCAAGCTNGCGGCAACAAGATATGAGTGAAGACAGGATTAACCTGGTATCCTCTTTATCTGTAGTAGGTTCTCAGAATCAAGCCCGCTAGCATCGCAAATGTTTTGCAACTGCATATCTATTGGGTGTTATTGGCAAACGCACGCACCGGCCTCGCCTGTTGTCAATCTCTTTTAGAAAGGTGTTCGTAACCGACAAGTTTATCGCAAACGAAATAGTTTTTAAGGCGCTCTTCTGCCTATTGCTTAAACCACGCAGCAGCACATTTGAAATCGGTATTAAATGACAAATATAAATTCGCTGAGCAAAAAAAAATTGCTTTTTCAGGATGCTGTATACAAAAATATACTAACCAAATTCATAATAAATTACTGAATTTGGTGCTTTCCACTAATAAAAAATACAAGCTCATCGCTGAAAGTCACTTAGTTAAAGTGCGCGACGAAATCACAGAACGCCAATACAACATCTTGCCCANTACAAGCTCATCGCTGAAAGTCACTTAGTTAAAGTGCGCGACGAAATCACAGAACGCCAATACAACATCTTGCCCATATAAGCGACACTGTAATAGACGTGCCCGTTGGCGTCGCCTTTAGCGCTTCATCGATTTTTTGATTCACGCAAACCCCTACAACGAACCCATAACCATTACGTTTGGAGTAATTGATAGGGACGGCACTTTACGATGCGAGAGGTCCCGGTTTAGAATGGCAGGGAAAGGCGCAAATGTGCGAGGCATTTTAGCTGTAAGCATGGGTTAAGTTTAGCGTGTAAGCTAACTCCTGATTAGCGTTAACAGGAAATTTTATAAATCAGCAATACAGGAAGNATGGGTTAAGTTTAGCGTGTAAGCTAACTCCTGATTAGCGTTAACAGGAAATTTTATAAATCAGCAATACAGGAATTGTTGGCAGTAATTAATACAAACTGGAAACATTTGCACATTTCGTTGTTTTAGGGTATAAAGGATGGTCCGCCTAACGTGGACAGCCCCAAAATTTTCGGAACGGTTGCAGATCACGAAATGCGGTTTTAGNATGGGTTAAGTTTAGCGTGTAAGCTAACTCCTGATTAGCGTTAACAGGAAATTTTATAAATCAGCAATACAGGAAGTGTTGGCAGTAATTAATACAAACTGGAAACATTGGCACATTTCGTTGTTTTAGGGGTATATCTATAAAGGATGGTCCGCCTAACGTGGACAGCCCCAAAATTTTCGGAACGGTTGCAGATCACGAAATGCGGTTTTAGNTATAAAGGATGGTCCGCCTAACGTGGACAGCCCCAAAATTTTCGGAACGGTTGCAGATCACGAAATGCGGTTTTAGCGAAAATGTTCCGCTAATTGACTATTCGTAACACGTGTAGGGACAGAAGTAATTAAACCACATATGATTTTTCCCCTGGAAACATACGTTTATTTCAACTGTATCTGGAAGTATGTTCAAAAGGTAATTCGGTGCAATAGCTTATGAAATGGAAATTAACACAGAAACGCCAAGATATTATGTGCAAATATGACTAAGTTAAGTGGGCCGGTAGAATGGGGCAGTGGACCTGTACTCACAGCTGTAAGCAAGCATCACGCGCCGTGACTCATCCTGGCGGGACTGCTTCCTTATAGCAGCGTAGCGCTTACCTTAATGTGGCAAGGGGCACACGGAATGCGATATTGGACAAAGGAGAGTACCGCAGCGGAGGGAAGACGGGCAATGTGAGTGCAAGTCAGACGTCAATACATTACATTTTATTCAGATACCAACGTTATTCAGGAGATTTATTCTTTAGTCATCAACTGTACTGAGTAGTGAGTTCATACAGATGCACAACAAAGACCGAACAAACCAACCTAAGGAGAAATGCAATCGCATCCGCATTCATAGTACAAAAAGCACAGTTATTGAAACGTTTCACATTAGGTATTTACACAGCATGTGCTCGATGTGTTTACCATCGACAGCAATACACACATGTAAAGGCACACGCAGTGAGCGACGAGCGGCTTGAATTGTTTCTAGCGTAATGCCTCTGCAAGCTGCCACAATGCGTTCCTGCATGTCGTATGGCGCCGTAGGAACCGTGCTGTAAACCCTATCTTTCAGTGTTCCCCACAGGAAAAAACGAAGGGTGTGAGGTCTAGAGAGTGACCCGGCCATCTTACAACACCACCACACCCTAACCACCGGTTTGGAAACTTTTCATTTAACACTTGCCTCGCCACCAAAGCAAAATGCGCAAGACAACCATAATTATGAAACCACATATCACGACGTATGTCGAGCGGTATGTCTTCTAGAAGTGCTAGTAAGGTCTCTCTGAGGAAATGGGTGTACGTACAGCTGGTCATTGTCCCTTGAATTAAGTATTCCCCTATGACGTAGTCTCCAACGATTATACATCACATGCTCACTTTCCACTGTCGCTGGTGCTCCACGTGCCAAACGCAACGCGGATTCTCCATCGCCCAGTAATGCATATTTCGTAAATTTATGCGCCCATGGTTTGTGAAGGTCGCTTCATCAATAAATAGTATGTTCTTCGGAAAATTGCTATCATCACTTACAGACATCAGAATAGACCTACAAAACTGAACACGCTGCCGGAAATCACCTTTATGTAATGCCTGATGAAGAGTCACGTGATATGGATGGAATTGCCGTTGGCGGAGTATCCGTAACACACTTGTTTTACTTATTCATACAAACTTGGAAAGTTCTCGCCTACCNCAAACCTACAAAACTGAACACGCTGCTGGACATCACCTTCATGTAATGCCTGATGAAGAGCCACGTGATATGGATGGAATTGCCGTTGGCGGAGTATCCGTAACACACTTGTTTTACTTATTCATACAAACTTGGAAAGTTCTCGCCTACCCGTGTAGGGGTTTTGTCGACACGTGCCAACAAATCGTGTTAATTCGTTTCGCCCGTAGCAGTCTTTCGTCGCACTCGTGTTGTGGAATTCCAATCACCTCGTGACAAGAGACATGTGCAAATTCTTCGTATCGTTGCCGTGAGATGGGCGTCCGATTAGGATACCTTTCACCATACATTTGAACGGATTGATTGGCATTTCTGCCACACTCACTGTAAATAAATAGAGCGTCCAGTTTTTCCTCATTCGTTAACTTAATTGCGTATGTACAACCACACACTGCAATGCCACTTACCATGCGCTGTTATTAGGAAGCTGTCCCGCCAGGATGAGTCACGGCCCATATTGCTTGCTTACAGCTGTGAGTACAGGTCCACTGTACCATGCTACCGGTCCACTTAATTTAATCATATTTGCGCATTATTTTTTGGCGTTTCTGTGTTACTTTCCATTGCATGTGCTATATCACTGAATTTCCCTTTGTACGTACTTCCAGATGCCGTTGAAATAAATGTATGTTTCCAGGGAAAATATCATATGTGGTTTAATTACTTCTGTCCCTACACGTGTTACGAATAGTCTATTAGCAGAAAATTACTTGCCCCTGTACGTAATTTCATTTAGCGAAAACAGCATTTCGTGANTCCTTTGTACGTACTTCCAGATGCCGTTGAAATAAATGTATGTTTCCAGGGAAAATATCATATGTGGTTTAATTACTTCTGTCCCTACAAGTGTTACGAATAGTCTATTAGCAGAAAATTACTTGCCCCTGTACGTAATTTCATTTAGCGAAAACAGCATTTCGTGNACCATCTGTATATATATACGTATGTGTGTGTTGTGTGTATATGTATACATGTATACCGTGCATACTTACTCTGCAACTTCAACTAACCACAGTTTGATACACCATGAATAGTTTTAAAGCAATGACGTACCCGCCAGGAAATAAAACTGAGTCATATGTTAACCAGCAAGATTAAAATTTATCGCAAAGAGAACGGTCGATGACTCGGCTCAAGAGTAGGGGACAGTGAAGTCTAATATAAGCTACAGATCGCTGACCTCAGGAATTTCTCCCGCCTGCAATAATTAAGTACAATATTACTCTTTAGATGATTTTATTTAATTGAAAGGTTGAGTAAAGGAGATATTAGGATATACGCCAAACACTATCTTCACATTGGCCAAGATGACTTTTATAAATTTATAAATTTTCAACATTATTTTCACTCTTGTTTATACCAAAAACAATTCGCTCTAATAACCTTCTAATATTCATGCTTGGATTTAGAGAGTTNTATTTTCACTCTTGTTTATACCAAAAACAATTCGCTCTAATAACCTTCTAATATTCATGCTTGGATTTAGAGAGTTGTCGCTATAACATTTGACTGTTCGTTAGATATCAGTGTGTTTCAATGTGCAGTACGTTAATGTTTGTTTCCGTTAGTAGCTACTATTTCCCCATCTAACTGGGCANATTTTCACTCTTGTTTATACCAAAAACAATTCGCTCTAATAACCTTCTAATATTCATGCTTGGATTTAGAGAGTTATCGCTATAACATTAGACTGTTCGTTAGGTATCAGTGTGTTTCAATGTGCAGTACGTTAATGTTTGTTTCCGTTAGTAGCTACTATTTCCCCATCTAACTGGGCAAATGGGAATAAATGTTACCCTTATATCACAGAGGACTTAGAAATACAAAGTGAACTCTCCCCTTAATCCAAGAACTCCAGCCGCACACGCCATCAAAATGGCGTCACTAGCTACCAACGTGTATGAACCATAGAGTAAAGATGAGGTAGACTAATCTCGCTGGCTGCGCACAACCAGTCTCCTTGTCCCAACATTGAACTGCTTTTCTGCCAACGCGACAGCAAAAACTGCATAGATTGGATTTGAGGTTAGAACACTGATTAGTAAACAAGTGCTTTGAGACAATTAATACACTTCCTCTAACCTTTTTGTAATGCAGTTTGATTAAATTGAAATTGGCAAAAGTATTGCATTAATATAAGAGTGTTTGTGATTTAAAAATTAATTTGTAAACAAACATGTTCAACTTTGACAGTTGTGTTGCTTTGGGGTATGTGAGTGTTGAGTATATGGGCAGAAGACTAATAATTGGTCTACCTCATCTTTAGTGCAATGTCGGAACGCCGTTCGCCAACCGTTGGCATCCAACATGCCAGTCGATAGTCCAGCCGTAGGCGGGTTTTTGTTCCATCAGACACCAAGCCTGTTCGAAACTCTAGCGCAGCCAATCAGGGATTGGGTACCCCCACACCAAACTAACTGCCACGCCATTTCACCTCTGTGTACGTATGTACACTGTGTGATAATATTGAACGTTTACGATTCTTCGTCAAGCACGGAGACACGTGTCAACAACATACCCTTCCATTGTAAACAGAGCAGAACGCCACATATTTTTGAAATATGTACTGGCACAAAATGTTTTTGTGATACATAATTGTGTTCATTATTTGCCATTCTTGCATCATTTTCGTACGTTATATTCTTGGCAAAGTCCGGGTGACGCAGATTTGGTTGCTTTTTCGCCGTTGACTCATTATATTTTCATAATATCCCTCGGAAACTTCATGAGTCCACGTGTTAACGTAAAACTGTAAGCATTTGTGAATTTTTTTTAATTTTTGTGGTCGGATTACCGGTTCTAGACATGCCTTGGGGCACTCAAATAAATAAATCAATAATGCCCGTTAATTAAATGAATGAATCGAGTACAATTGAACATGTAAGAGCAGCAGTCAGTTAGCCAATGACAGTGGCTTAAGTATAAACATTATATAAAGAACTATGAATTCTTACCCTAGGCTTGTGAACTCGTGAAATTTGTGGGTATCTAATCTTTAACGCTAACAAAACAACACGAAATCTATTCACACCGAATTCCAAATACCTTTAATGATTAGTGAGACATTGTGGAGTTGTTATAGGGATATCAGCCTATGTTTGATCGGATAGTTTTATGTCAAACATTTGAAAATGGTATGTTTACTGTGCACCGTTCTGTATAACCAGTCAGACTGGGGTCTTGCTTAGAGGTTCCTGCTGTGGGCGTTGCCTTGTGTCCCAGTCTGGGACGGAGGTCGGATGCAGTACCTGGTCGATAAGACCTCCACCTCCTGCCTGTGTCGTGTGTCGACAATTAGTGCATCTATCTTGTTCTGTATGTTCGCCAACGGATGCGTGGCGGTCGCCCATCCAAGTACTGGCCGCGCCCAACGCTGTTGAATCATAGCACTCAGAAGACCGCTAGGTTTGCCAATGCGGTACGGCCGTCGGCGACCGTGCTGTAGGAAACGGTAACTCCATATAAGAAAGCCCATCGCGTTATTTCGCTTCTGTATAACTACACGTTATGTCATTCACTTGGATTTACTAAAAGAATCCACACCTGTAGTAATTATTCACTACTTTCAGTGTGAACACGTTTAACAACATGGTAATTTTTTTCCAGCAAAGTTTTATGGTTGGTTTATGCTCTATTTAAAGGGCGCTGTTTGGCGTCACTTCATTGCTTATGGTACTTATTTTATTTTGAAGGGAAAAAAAATAAATTCGAAACAAAAATGTTATTTCTAAGAATTCCTTGATTTAAACCACGTTAATTGTTTGAAATATTATGTCCAGAACAACTTGAGTTGGGTCGTTAACATCGTGATTAGTGCGTTTTGTACTACATATAAAATTTGGTTTATTTTTCCAAGAATTATTTTTGGAATAGGGTTTTCCTTGATTGAAATCAACAAAAATTTATAAGCGGCAAAGACTGTAATCTGCTAATGAAGTAGAATGTTACGTGCTGTAACACCCACTTTCGAACAATATTATCGTCTGGAAGAATTATCTTATAATTATGGCGATAAGATACGAGGCCAGTAATGTCGCTTGCTAACGAGAAAGCGATGGCCGCCGTACGTATTTTCCATCCGTCTAGTCTCGAATTATCATAAAAGTAGTTTAGGAGAACTAAATAAAAATTTTTAGGCATATATAAAGAATGGTATCGACAGGCTCACAGAAATTAAATAATTTGCTTTAAAAAAATTGCCAGCTTATCTTCAACATATCAATGCAGTTATTGGAGACGCGCGAATGTTACGAGTTTAATTAGCGGAAAGACTAAAGTTCATAATTATTTACTTATAATAACTGCTGTTGGCATTTGTTCTTTGGCTGATGTTCCTATGATCGCATTTTTTGATTCGTGGACTGGGTTGTGCTTGGCTGGCTCATTCTATTGCTAGGTATCGTTACTGGCTGAGTGGCACATCAGGGCATGCCGTAAACGCATGGCCCCATCACAAACGTTGTCAGGAAAGTACGTGTGTTTCAAGATTACCATTGTTCACATGAACTTACGAAATTACCGGATGTTTATCAACTACACAGACAAATGTTGTCGCACTTTTAATTGCTGAACAGTCAGTTTTTGCAAATTTTAGATATGTGCCTCTCCTTGCAATTTCGTAAAACAACTTTTGGTAAGAATACATTGAAAATGAAATACGACTTAAGTTGAGAAACTGCCGTTCGCCCAAAATTCCTAGGATAATGCGGTAAAACTGTGATCCGCCCAGAAGCCTAGCCTAAAGCTGAAAAAAAAATGTCCGCTCAAAAATACTAGGACAATCTAGTAAGTTCATGGTCAATTCACAGGTTTTAGCGTAGACCGTGAGGAAGTGGTGCAAGTCTGGCTCCCAGATAGGAGCGGCAAATTGGCCCAGCGATAGCAGCCACGTTCACAAATACACTGCAGGTTGAAACATCGGTAGCGGCCCGCGCTAGCTCCGCCCACGTGCCTCTGTCCTACAAATGGACCTGACTAGCGAGAGGCGGGAACCACGCCACGTGCTGTCCGTTATTTCCTGTCCGGGACACGGCCAAGGGACATCGCCATTGCAGACACGTAGCTCCACACGGGACAATCTGACGTCATCCGCGCTGGGATAAGGATACCGGCACGGCCTCTGATCCTACCAGTCATGGAATGGCAGTGAGGTCACGAGGCGGCTACCGCACTGCACCGAAAATTAACGTCGATGTTATGCATACAGGCCAAACACGGGACCTACATATTATAGCTGGCTTTGAGCCACGTGGGCCCAACCCGATGCGCACCAATATTTTTGCCATTGTTAAGGCACAGAATAATAAAAGAGTACAGAAGTAAAACAGCCGCTTATGCCGTGAACTCCAGCCGCACACTCTAGCAAAATGGCTTCACTAGCCAGCGACATGTGGGAACGCCCTTCGCCAATCAGCATCCGGTAATTTACTTGTGAGTCGGCAGCCTACCCAATAGGGAGCCTTTTGCAGCACGCAGTAGCCAACCAGACAACAGGCATGTTCCAGAGTCTTGCGCAGCCAATCTGTGGAAGGATACGCCCACTTCAGAAGAAACGCCACGCCGTTTCACCTCTGTACATTAACCTATTCTGGAGTGAAAGTTGTTCTCGGATTACCACCGGCGGCACCGCTTTGCCGCACGAGCTTGTCGCCCCTGCTGTGCACGGCCATAAAGTGGAATGGAGTGGAGAGGGTAGATGTAGGCGGCTCTTAGCATCGAGGTCTTGAGAGCCGATGAGGGTGAAGCGAGATGGGCATGGAGCAGCGCCGGAATGCAAGGGTGGGAGAAACGGGAGATCCCCCAGAAAACCCGCCTACCAGCGCCGTTGTCCGTCACGATTCCCACATGCAAAAATCCGGGGAGCGACCCAACCGGGAATCGAAGTCGCTTCACCTAGATGGGAGGCGAGAAGCCTGACCACTACACAACAACGGGACCTCACGGTTATAGAAAACCCTCGTTACAAGGTCTCTGCCTACCAAGTTTACACCCACGGAGTTTTAACTAGGGAATCATTGATTGTTAGAGACATTCCTTCTCAATGCATCAATTTAAAAAAACCGTTTCAAACGAAAAAATTGTAATGTAACTTTCTCAGAAAATACTGCTAGATGTAAAAAAAACTGTCCAAAAATTCTGTAGTTTTTTTTAACGCGCCACTTTCCTCTCAAGAAATATCACGTATAATACTTTCGTTTGACAGAGTTACCTATCTTTAAAATCGATGCACTGAGAAGTAATTCCTCTGGCATTGATTCTCAATTTAAACTCTGTGGCTGCATGCTTGCAGGCAGATACTTCGACAAGGTGTGGCGTAGGGAAGCGACGGGGAAATGTGAGAACTTCGATAATGGCCACCGGCGTCGAAAACGTGCGCAGCGGATCGAACCAAGTCTTCGTGGTGACAGGCCAGCGTGCAGTGTCTAGGAGGCCTTTAAACAGACTCGGTATCGACAGAATTGTTAACATAGCTTTGTCGCTGGGGAACGCGCGAGAGGGATGCAGCACCAGCCGGATGTAGCAGCCGGGACGCCTGGCTGGCTCCTCTATCTGTCTGGCAGCGACAGAGGATGCTGATAAGATCCTCCCTCCCCCCTCCAAATTCCCGTCAACCACCGAATCCACTTTGGAGGTTGTGGCCACGTGACCGCTGGTGGGGGCAGTCACTGTTTGTCGAGCTCGCGCCGTCTGGAAAACAAGCCTGTGTATATACCGCGGAATTCCTACTCGCCTCGAGGAAGCTTTTGTTGTCGTGATGGGCGGGGGTCTCCGGAACTAATGGGGCTCGCCTATCTGGAGTTGTTTTCCGCGTTTGAGGAAGAGAGGAGCACGGGAGCGATAAGGGCGACGCTGCCACTCGCATCAAGTGTGCCGTCGCCGCTAGTGCCCGCCAGCTTAGTTGGTGGCAAGCGACGAGCGAGCCAAGTGCCTTGTTACTTCCGAGTAATGAAAGTAATACTTTCAGTTAGAATGATTGTTGAACCTGGAACTTATGTTTTGATTTATGGGAATACTTTTGTGCTGTTGCTCGAACTGGCGTGAGGTGTATTCGTCGTGCAGCATGCACCTATGGGTTGAGTTGAGAGATTTGGGCTGCTATTAACAACGAGGTCTTGAGAGCTGATGAGGGTGAAATGAGGTGAGAATGGAGCAGCGCCGGAATGCAAAGGCGGGGAAAACGGGAGATCCCCGATAAAAACTCGCCGACAAGTAGCATGGTTCAGCACGATTCCCACTTGAGGAAATCCTGGAGTGACCCGACCGGGAATTGAACCCGGTTCGCCTTGGTGGCAGGCGAGCAGTCTAACCGCTCAGCAACCGTGGCCCCTGTACCTATAGGACTTAAAGCGGTTTTCGCATCATGTTTTTATTGGAGAGTATGTAGAAAAGTTTAATGCCAGACTCGTCAGTATTTTTGTTACATATCTGACCCAATAGTTTGAGATACAGCGCTTTGGAAATGCTTTTTCCAGCAATAATGGTGTGTTTCTAATGTCCTTGATATGTAGATAGTAATCATCAGGCTTTATCTTAATCGTGTGTTCTTTTCGTAGCTCAACATGTCAGTTGCTCGTTTAATAGTTTCGTAAAAAAAAAATTTGTATTTCAAACATTTTGCAACGCAGTTGAAGCGCCAGGTAGGCAGGAACCTTAACGGGAAAAACAGAGCAATAAGAGCCGCTAAAAGGCGTACATCTTTAGCGTCCTAAAGGTAAGGAAAGAAGCAAGTGAACAGTACTAATCTAACAGCACCTCAGATTTAAAAAAAGTACTGTTTTGGTATACGATACACATCGAATATAATGTACATACTTAACAGCAAAAATAAGAAAGTTCTTCCATAGCAGGGGTTAAAACACTCTGTGAAATACGAAACAAATCTTTTGTTAGGAGATTAGCATGAGGTGTTTATATTCTTAGTGTACTATCCCTTACTTCTGTAGACAATACAGAATATGTAGGCGAAAGAAAACCGCTGATTCTTCGTGTTGTTACTTCGAACACCTGAAATTTGTTTCTTTGTGTTGAAACACGCGAGTGTACTTAACACCAAACCGCATTGCATTACGAAATGCACAGGCGTGCGAAGTAAAGTGAAAGAAAATGCAGTTGCTCTCCGTATTGCCAAAGGACTCTCTGTCAAATTGCGCGTACTTCAGCCTATTACACAATTTCGTGTAAAATAAAGATTATGTTAGTGTAAGAAGTTCGCACAATATTTGAGTTAAAATATACTTAAGTAGTGGTACTTAAGTTGAAGTTAATTTTTTACAGTGGTAGACACTAGGCCTCCCTTCTCGGTTGAATAGGGGCCGCGGTTTGTTAGAGTTTTTAGACTACTCGCCTCCCACCAAGGCGAATTGGGTTCGATTCCCTACGGGGTGGACCCCGGATTTTCGCATGTGGGAATAGTGCCAGACGATGCTGCTGGTCGGCGGGTTTTCTCATGGATCTCCCGTTTCCCTCGCCTTTGCATTCTGCGCTGTTTCATCCTTACCTTGCTTCACCTTCATCGGCTCTAAAGACCTCGATGTTAAAAGCCGCCCAAAACTCTTCACTCGCCCTTCCCGGCTGAATGGTTCAACTGCAATAACAAAACGAAATTATTGCATGACGAAGTGGAGTGTAGTGGAGTGGAGAGATTTGGGCGGCTCTTATCAATGAGGTTTTGAGAGCCGATGAGGGTGAAATGAGGTGCGAATGGAACAGCGCCGGAATGCAAAGGCGGGGGGAAACGGGAGATCCCCAAGAAAACCCACCTAAAAATGGCATCGTCAGTCACGATTCCCACTTGCGAAAATCCGTGAGTGACCCGACCGGGGATTGAGCCCGGTCCACCTTGGCGGGAGGCGAGCCGTCTAACAGCTCAGCCACCGCAGTCCCTGGCTTTGGAAATGTATTACACCATTTGATAATTTGCCTATTGTTTAGCATGGATATTTAACTTCATATCGTGACATACCTGTTACCTGCAGTTCTTACAGCAGTGTGTATATATTTATGTTGCTTAATTCAAAATAGCTTTTTTTTTNGACATACCTGTTACCTGCAGTTCTTACAGCAGTGTGTATATATTTATGTTGCTTAATTCAAAATAGCTTTTTTTTAGAAACAATTGTCAGGGACCCGAATAAGGTGTCTCGAATGAGTTTTATGCTGTGAAATTGTTGTACTGNTTTTTTTTAGAAACAATTGTCAGGGACCCGAATAAGGTGTCTCGAATGAGTTTTATGCTGTGAAATTGTTGTACTGGAAATTTTTAAAAAATCTTACTTACAGCACGCACACTTTGCTTACCTTAATACTTCACGTGTAAGCACGTAGTGTCGTTACCTTGAATCCTTGTGCACGTATAAATTCTTTCGCCGCTGTACGTGAATCACACGTGGCGGTTGAAATGGCGAGAGTGCGTTCGATACAAGCAAGGGGTGGACCTTTAGTCCAGTTACGGTATATTCCCACACGAACTCCCTCGACGATGGCGGAATTTGTCGGGAGAACCAAGTAACTTACTCAAAAATACACTACGTATAAAGNACACGAACTCCCTCGACGATGGCGGAATTTGTCGGGAGAACCAAGTAACTTACTCAAAAATACACTACGTATAAAGATTTTATGTACACGATAAAACATAAACAGTAAATATAAAACCTGCTCTTATACCTTTTGTGTTACAAGTTGTACTGTATGTTCTACCGCCCAGTAAAATTAATACTAGTAATGTGTTCTTGATGTGGGACACATTGCGATTGTTTCTAGAAAAATAACCGGCTGTTATTTTATATATCGACGTTAGGAGCGATAAACTCGCATACTGATGATTAGGCTAAGGCTGCTAAAATTAGCGCACAGACAGAAACTTCGTTTACATAAACCATGATTCATTTTCCTTACAATCTCATGTGGGATATTTCAGCTAGTTACGTGTAGATTTTCGTAAAAGGAATTCTCTCTCTCTCTCTCTCTCTCTGTCTCTCTCTCTTCATCTATCTCTTTCTTTTTATCTCTCTCTTTCTTTTTATCTCTCTCTCTTTCTCTGGCTCTCTCTAAAGGCGTAAAATATGTTTTAATGCGTTTAAATCTCACTTCATTTCTTCGCATATTCAAGAAAGAATTCCTGTACATACTGAAAATTAACAGGTGCCATTTAATGAATACAGTAAAGAAAGATACTAAATGACAAGAAATATAATTACACTGACAAGAATTAGAAAGTCAAAAATCATCTATGCTAGCATTATAGCTATGCTTATTCTATAAGAGGGTGTTGGGAAGTATATGTGATGTATTTTAAACGCTATCGAACTGGGTAAAAAAAAAACCTTTCGCGGTGACCAAAAAGTTTGTTAGTGGCTACAAACTGCGTAACAATGTCATTGAACTCGCATGTTTTTTTCCANACACGAACTCCCTCGACGATGGCGGAATTTGTCGGGAGAACCAAGTAACTTACTCAAAAATACACTACGTATAAATATTTTATGTACACGATAAAACATAAACAATAAATATAAAACCTGCTATTATACCTTTTGTGTTACAAGTTGTACTGTATGTTCTACCGCCCAGTAAAATTAATACTAGTAATGTGTTCTTGATGTGGGACACATTGCGATTGTTTCTAGAAAAATAACCGGCTGTTATTTTATATATCGACGTTAGGAGCGATAAACTCGCATACTGATGGTTAGGCTAAGGCTGCTAAAATTAGCGCACAGACAGAAACTTCGTTTACATAAACCATGATTCATTTTCCTTACAATCTCATGTGGGATATTTCAGCAAGTTACGTGTAGAATTCTCTCTCTCTCTCTCTCTCTCTCTCTCTCTCTCTCTCTTCATCCATCTATTTCTTTTTATCTCTCTCTCTTTCTTTTTATCTCTCTCTCTTGCTCTGTCTCTCTCTAAAGCCGTAAAATATGTTTTAATGCGTTTAAATCTCACTTCAATTCTTCGCATATTCAAGAAAGAATTCCTGTACATACTCAACATTAACAGGTGCCATTTAATGAATACAGTAAAGAAAGATACTAAATGACAAGAAATATAATTACACTGACAAGAATTAGAAAGTCAAAAATCATCTATGCTAGCAATATAGCTATGCTTGTTCTATAAGAGGGTGTTGGGAAGTATATGGGATGTATTTTAAACGCTATCGAACTGGGTAAAAAAAAAAACTTTTCGCGGTGACCAAAAAGTTTGTTAGTGGCTACAAACTGCGTAACAATGTCATTGAACTCGCATGTTTTTTTCCAGGCCATGCTACTTATGTGATATTTCGTTAGCCGAGTGCTNAGGCCATGCTACTTATGTGATATTTCGTTAGCCGAGTGCTCGCCTCCAGCTATCGTGGTATCCACTGAGGGTACTGACCAGCACACCCGATACGGCTCCCACCAATTGGAACAAGTGTATCAAGGATACGTTACAAAACTGCACAGCAAAAAACTGCAGAAATTTTGACGTGATGTCACGTCCAGTCCTCCGGGACAGATAGCACACGACCTCCTAGTATATCCTAGTGCTAAGTGCTAGACAAAGTCGAACTCATGCGCACCATAATTTTTTATACTTACCCTTTTCTTCTAAGCATTGTGGAGATGTTGGCGCCGGCACACTGGCGCCATGGCGACTTTTTTTCTTAAGTATTGCGGCCTCGGTCAGAGTCATAAAATGTATGGTGGTTTTAGTATAGAACATAGCTTAACACATTTTCTGAATAACTTAGTGTTTTACTTAAGTTATGGTCACATGTTCAACGGCCCGTTGTCTCTAATTATCCATTGCGTAACATCCTGGAACTATGTGACGATAAACTACAACACAGTGCAATATATTGTAGAAACGTGTAACATTTTTCAGCCATTGAAACAACTCTTCACCATGTGTTACACAAATTTTCAAAATGTTCTGAATTCCGCAGTTTACTACAGGGATAATGGCGAACATGCGCTTATGAAGTCATGATTCCACTTCTTGTGATTTAAGTCTGTTGCCTGGTTGAAAATTTGATATAGGGAAATACATGTTTAAAAAATTCGGTTTCTTGGCGTTCCTGTTAAAGATCAATGTAGACCACCTGGGACTTTTTTAAGGAGAAAAATACGTGCTTCTTTGCTAGCGAAGCCTTTTGTAATNAAGATCAATGTAGACCACCTGGGACTTTTTTAAGGAGAAAAATACGTGCTTCTTTGCTAGCGAAGCCTTTTGTAATATTAATGTATAACCTGTTTCTTGGAAAGATCAGAAAACTTAACTATTAAAGAAAACATGACTGAAAAACAAATTTTTATATTTTCCACGATACAGAGCTTAAAAGTATCATTTCTCACTGTCAGATTTTTGTTTCAAGTTTATATCTTCAAAATTGGCTTCAAAAAACCGAATTTCATTAACATGTATTTCCCTATACCAAATTCTCAACATGGCAGCAATCTTAAGGATTACACTCACGATACACCAACGTGCTAAGTCCAAGATTTATTTCGCAATTTTATCATAGCTTGACGTTTCAGCTAGTGCTANAGCAATCTTAAGGATTACACTCACGATACACCAACGTGCTAAGTCCAAGATTTATTTCGCAATTTTATCATAGCTTGACGTTTCAGCTAGTGCTACAAAAGGAACAAGTTTCCACTTAATTTTAAATATTAATTTAGTACTTGATAAATATTTATTGGTTAGACCCAAGTTTCTGATACGCGGCAAATTAAGAACAAACGTAAATTTTCTTAGTTGGGTACATTTTCCTGAGGCACCCGCCCCGCTGTTGTATCATTTTCTCCTGCAAAACAGTGGTGTTGAATGTTGTAGTCTGAATTCAAGCCAGTTTCAGCCTGACGCTCTGTCTAAAAAAATTTATTTTTCCGAAACCTTGCACATTGCCTTAATGGCCTTAAGTAACCGTAGATTCCACAAGAGCCTTCTACATGTAGGGGAATGGGGTTTATTTTTTCAGTCAAAGAAATATTTGTGTCTATAGTCCAATAACTGTGCAGCTGTAATTTTGTGTGCTAAATAAAACTTTTAAGTGCGTCAAAACTGATTACCTATAAATAATAACATACACATTCCAAATTACGTAACCCTTTTTTAGAGCGAACCAGTCTGCCTGAAAACAAAATGTCCATGTGCATCAACATCAACAACTACATGCGTGATTGCTCGCATGAAAACAGATATTTTGCCGAATTAAAAATAATAACATTTTTTCGTGTACTCTTCGTTGAGTAAAAATGTACCTTTCATTTTAAATAACAAGATTATGAGTTTCATGGAAAAATTACTAGCGTTTTTCCTATTTTCGTTTTGATTGCATTCCTNAAGATCAATGTAGACCACCTGGGACTTTTTTAAGGAGAAAAATACGTGCTTCTTTGCTAGCGAAGCCTTTTGTAAGATTAATGTATAGCCTGTTTCTTGGAAAGATCAGAAAACTTAACAATTAAAGAAAACATAACTGAAAAACAAATTTTTATATTTTCCTCGATACAGAGCTTAAAAGTATCATTTCTCACTGTCAGATTTTTGTTTCAAGTTTATATCTTCAAAATTGGCTTCAAAAAACCGAATTTCATTAACATGTATTTCCCTATACCAAATTCTCAACCTGGCAGCAATCTTAAGGATTACACTCACGATACGCCAACGTGCTAAGTCCAAGATTTATTTCGCAATTTTATCATAGCTTGACGTTTCAGCTAGTGCCACAAAAGGAACAAGTTTCCACTTAATTTTAAATATTAATTTAGTACTTGATAAATATTTATTGGTTAGACCCAAGTTTCTGATACGCGGCAAATTAAGAACAAACGTAAATTTTCTTAGTTGGGTACATTTTCCTGAGGCACCCGCCCCGCTGTTGTATCATTTTCTCCTGCAAAACAGTGGTGTTGAATGTTGTAGTCTGAATTCAAGCCAGTTTCAGCCTGACGCTCTGTCTAAAAAAAATTTATTTTTCCGAAACCTTGCACATTGCCTTAATGGCCTTAAGTAACCGTAGATTCCACAAGAGCCTTCTACATGTAGGGGAATGGGGTTTATTTTTTCAGCCAAAGAAATATTTGTGTCTATAGTCCAATAAATGTGCAGCTGTAATTTTGTGTGCTAAATAAAACTTTTAAGTGCGTCAAAACTGATTACCTATAAATAATAACATACACATTCCAAATTACGTAACCCTTTTTTAGAGCGAACCAGTCTGCCTGAAAACAAAATGTCCATGTGCATCAACATCAACAACTACATGCGTGATTGCTCGCATGAAAACAGATATTTTGCCGAATTAAAAATAATAACATTTTTTCGTGTACTCTTCGTTGAGTAAAAATGTACCTTTTATTTTAAATAACAAGATTATGAGTTTCATGGAAAAATTACTAGCGTTTTTCCTATTTTCGTTTTGATTGCATTCCTGGTAAGCACAAAAGGAAACGGCTGTCTCTTATAAGGATGTACTTTATCAGACACATACTTCGAATTCCTACTCTACGTATTTTTTCCTATCTTTGACTAACCTAACTGGAATGCCAGGTAATGAATTAACAGGTATTAACAGTCCCACATTCTCCACGTAAAATCAGCTACTTACTACGCGTGGATTAGATTGACCAATCGTATGGGACCGTGTTATCAAATTTTCCCGTTACTTATTTTATCTTTGACAACTGCCTGATGTACAACATTTTGTAAACAGTTGATATGAGTATCTTTATTGGAATCATTTTACATTCTTCAACACCAATAGTTAATAGTTTACTTGTTAGATTCCGTAAGAATTTTTAGCAATCTTCTTACAGTTTTTCAAAAAATTAATTATAAAATAGGGAACAACACTCATCGTCAAAAAAAAAAAAAAAGTGGCTGTACACCCAAGGAAATGCCGGATTATGATTACAAATTGAAACTGGTGTTAGCAATATTTATTGCGATACACATACGTCTCTCAGAATGACGTCTGGCCGTCATGTTCACGAACACATTCCGTCAAACGTCGCAGCACGGAGTTGTATAAGTCCCTCGCTGTTGAGAGCCGGCCAAATATCTTCACTCACTCACTCGCCCTAATGGTGTTCTACACTAACCCATCCCATGCAGCTTGAATATTCGCTCGCAGTTCCTGAAGATTTTTCGGGAGAGGGGGGGGGTGGCTAGCGATGGAGTGGCCCACAGAATCCCGCACATTTCCAATTGGGGGTAGGTCTCGCGATGCATAAATATGTACCATGTGGGATCATAATTATAAGTTTATAGCCACTGTTACGACGTAAGAACAGTGAGAATTGTACTATTTCTCTTCAACGCCTCCGTTTTATATCGGGAGGTCAAGCTAGCGACGGCTTACCTAATCAAATAACTTATATCTGCTGTTCACGGTAAACTGAGCATTTTTGAAAGCCCTATTTAAGATCTACTTGTATGCACATTGTGTATTATTCCGCAATATGTAAAATTGACATCGCAAAGGCCTGACCACTTTATTCATGCGTCCATCAAGTGAAACTCTGCAATTATCAGAAAATTCAATATTTTATCAATTTACTGATTGTCACACTTATATGAATTATAATAAACAGAAAGCAGAAGAAGCTACTTCAGTATTCATGGAATGTTTAATTAAACATTTTAATTCAACGATTAAGACGTGGAACAACTTTCTCTCCGTTGTCTCTAACTTTACTGGGCTCAAGCCAGTAAGAGCGCCAGTTAAAACGAATGCAGATAAAGGTAATGACATTTTTCAAAGGTTTATTTCNCTGGGCTCAAGCCAGTAAGAGCGCCAGTTAAAACGAATGCAGATAAAGGTAATGACATTTTTCAAAGGTTTATTTCAAAAGTGCTTAACTAACCGTAAACAGCCTTTAAAAACATTCAACGCCCCTCACTTAGGTAAGATTCGAGCTTTAGCCATGGTCGTCCCAAACAATGTAAGATACATAGAAATTTGGGGCGCGCTACCCTAAAGGCTGAACTTTTTAATTTTGAAATGTAACGGTAGCCATATTTAAACACAATTCAAATCAATTGTTACCAAGGTGAACATGATCGTATGGTTTCACCTTTGTAGCCAAAATGTTAACAAAATAAAATTCTAACCGAGAAAACACACTCCTGTAATAATTTATGTTATTTTCCAACACTTATTTATGTTGATATTTTATTTATTTTTAATTCGACTAAACTTTCTTATGAGTATAGTAGTACAAAGAATATCGCTAACTGGCCTGGATGTTTAATTAGTTCAACGAATGCAGAAAACCCCAGCCATCTTAGTAAAACTGTTTATTTACTTCAAAGCAACCTGTTGAAGTGCAACACTGAAGATCAGTCGTTCTGACGTACTTACGCAACCAGTTTACTTTGAACAAGAAGTGATTGCGATCGGAACATGTTCGGAGTCAATGTAACCAAGTACACAAACGGTAAATGTTCGAAGTTAAGTACTTCTGTGCCCCGTTTCACCGCGGCTTTTTGATCTTGTAACTTACTACTATTACAGNTAAATGTTCGAAGTTAAGTACTTCTGTGCCCCGTTTCACCGCGGCTTTTTGATCTTGTAACTTACTACTATTACAGTTCTGCAGCAGGTGGTGGTTGTGTGCTTTTGTTCTGGTCGCCGAGAGCTCCAACAGTTCGACTTACTTTATCGCGGACTCGCCGTGTAGCGATTGCGACTTTAAACAGTTTACACTGAAANGAGCTCCAACAGTTCGACTTACTTTATCGCGGACTCGCCGTGTAGCGATTGCGACTTTAAACAGTTTACACTGAAATTCAGAAAAGCTCCTCTTTGTTTAGTTGTAATTTAGTGCTTCCAAATATGCTGTCTCTGGGACTTGGAAAAAGGTTAGTACATTCATGTGTATATTTGCAGTTAAATGTGCATGAGAGCAGTTGTTATAATATTTAAAACATTTACCTCTATTCGTTAGTAATAACTTCATTTCTCACTAAATTAATGCCAGTTTTCACCCATAGATTTTCTTAAATTCCTTCAATTTTTCTAATCGTTAATTTGTTTATCATTTGCATGCACACAAACCAAATAGGAATCTGAATTGTTGTTGAGTAGTGGCATAATAAACAATACCTATATAATTGAGACGGAAGTTGACAGGAATAAAAGTTAATACAGAAAACGAAGGAAAATAATTTTCTCTTGAATATGATTGGTCAACACTAGGTATTTTCACTTCGCGTTATGGTGCATTTAGGTAAATTACTGGCTTGGGAAATTTACCCTTGCGTCACTCTTAATTCTGTGCAAATACATAAGGTCGCCACGACTAGTTGTACTGCAAAATACGTTAGTTCAGAACCCATTTCGTGGTTGAATGATTTCAACTGTCACTCTTATTAGCTGTCTTNTGTACTGCAAAATACGTTAGTTCAGAACCCATTTCGTGGTTGAATGATTTCAACTGTCACTCTTATTAGCTGTCTTATCAGCCAATAACCAGCGTTCAGTGTCGGGATAGCTTGATTCTGATTGGTCCAGTCAAGTATAAATTGTATTTTCACACAGTCGCGCGGCTAATAGCCAAAGAACGTGTGCAAGTGTGCACGTACTATATTGAAGTCTAGCCTGCGCATAAATCGTAAATAACTGGTGGCCCTACGAATATGCTGCCACGCGATCTATACCTGAAAACACCGGCAACAAGATAACGNAATCGTAAATAACTGGTGGCCCTACGAATATGCTGCCACGCGATCTATACCTGAAAACACCGGCAACAAGATAACGCAACAAGCTTGATGTGAAATGCAATGTGGTTGGTGGAGCCTCGCGGTCAGTAGAACGGCGTTCCAGACAGACCTCTTACACGACCGACAGGCAGGAGCGAGCTGCGCTAATCGCCGGGGCAGCTGTTGGACTGCGCCGCCACGGCGAAGGCCTCTCCATGACCCAGGCTGTCCTCTGGAACGTGAGCACGCTGTTCCACTTCTTCCCAGTTGCGGCCGAACGCGCGCCGGCAGACAGCGGGAAGGATGCTGCGCGCTCGACGAGGCGATGGTACAGTGTCGGGTCGTAGCGGAGTTCTCATGGCGGTCGCTTCACTCGCTCTTCAATTGCGCCGCAGCACGTCGTTTTTAATGCTTTTTTTGTTTTACAAAATTATTAAACGTGTCGCCAAGATGTTTACCTACGAAGAAAACATACCTCAGGCGAGGACGGAGTGGCGCGTTCAACCTATCACGCATGCTATGTATGAATTTGATTTTGGTGCCTTCCTAAAATTAAAAAAAAACTGCTTTTTAGATTTCTATTCCTTAAAACATACTGTCTGTTCATGAGCGGAAATACGATAGCAGTCTGTGGTAAAATCATAGTGCCATGGCTTAAGATCCCACAAGTACTATCAGCACCGCCGGGAACAACGCACGCCAATTCAGAGCTTTGCGCGTAGTTTTCTAACCTCAAATCCTATACACGTTGATTTTGATAGTGCTATTGAAAAAAAAAACGGAAACTGTTTATTCCGCGTCTGGAATGCGCACTCTAACGCATATTCTCTCTAAGATTCCGTCTCTAATGACTCCAATGTCGACGAGACTCTATACCAAACATAATATTAAATTACATCACGTTTCTCACACGTTCACTGAATTGGAAATATTATGAGTATATTCTTAGTTATAACCCCCTTAGTTAAAATAATTTACTTTTGTTGCATCTCGGCAAAAAATATATATATATTCAGTAATAAATTCTGCTATTTTCAGATAAGCTGAGTCATGAACTATTCAGTGCAGACTCTGATCTAATTATATATAGTTTGTGTGTGTATATATATGTATATATACATATATATATATATATATATATATATATATATATATATACAAAATGTGTCTTTATATCCTAGTAGTTTAGTTCGTTCTGGTAAATATGAGATGGGGAGGTCAATTTTGAGCTGGAGGAAGGAGAATTACGGCTGTCACATATCTGACACAATGGCTGCGTTGTATTGCTCCTGAAAATCACACCTGAAACTGAAATTTCAGTACGTTTCCGCCATCTGTTTCACACACAAATAAATCACGCTTTATACTAGTCTCGGAATACAAATTTCAACACCACAGCTTTTATTCCAAGCATCATTTGAAAGCAGTTCAACTCTGGACATGAAAATGG
>NQII01001797.1:112055-189060 GCA_002778355.1 Clitarchus hookeri
TAATTAACCTCCTACCACGGACAACCTCTTGGTGCAGCATCAGGCCGCCCCACTTAACCAGCCAGTCCTTTCCCTAGCAGCCGACCACCCCGCGGTTCGACGTTTTGCAACTCCGCCTCCTCGCCCTCCCTTTCCTTCCGCGGGTCACCGACCACTGCGAGAACTGGCTCTCTGATGGCGTCTCCCCTGAACAGCGCGCAGACCGGGTCTTCTTGCTTTTGATTTTCAAATCAGACTGTTCTCTTTTCTGTTCACCTTACTTTGCTTTCTGTGGCGGATCCAAGGAGTCTTGAGCCCCTCCCTTGATGGTTCATTTTCCTTTCGATAAAACTGCGTAGATTATTCTTGAAACTAAGCACTTTTTTGAAGCCCTGCTTTAGTTCTACTTCCAGGATATTCCTCCGCCTCATGCAAACAAAGCTTACAATATTACACCAGAGGACAAATGCACCACATTCGTGCGCTTTCATTTTAATACAATTTTACATAAAAACTGTATATTACTAGCCATTACTAACACACGTATTTTCTCCCTGTCTTTTTTCATATTAGATATAAATGAAATATTTTAATTTATACATTTTATATAACTAAAAATTGAATTTAACCAAAAATAGTTTTTTTTAACAGAATTACGCTTGTGATACATGACGTATTTAGAAAATAACAAAAAACGTAACTCATGGGGTGTTTTTCAAAGGTTTCTTTCTAAAAGTGTAAAGAAACCGCGAATAGCCTATAGTTAATAATGTAGCATTAATAAATACGCTTAGTATCGTAAATAAATTTCGAAGGTATTATGATTGCATATCCATTTATATATATATCATTAAAACTTTATATGTGCTGGGTTCTGGTAAACATATGGTTTGCACGTAATGCACATTACCCCAACCGTCGAGTAGGCCCCTCCTCAATGGGTATCTGAGATCCGCCACTGTCAGATTGTTTTAACGGCATTTTCTACCAAGCCAGCAGCCGCGAACTTCAAATGGGGAATCAATGTTAAAATAAATTCCTTCTCATTACGTAATTTCAAAGAAAAAGTATTATACGTGAAATTTCTTAAGNTATATATATCATTAAAACTTTATATGTGCTGGGTTCTGGTAAACATATGGTTTGCACGTAATGCACATTACCCCAACCGTCGAGTAGGCCCCTCCTCAATGGGTATCTGAGATCCGCCACTGTCAGATTGTTTTAACGGCATTTTCTACCAAGCCAGCAGCCGCGAACTTCAAATGGNACTGTCAGATTGTTTTAACGGCATTTTCTACCAAGCCAGCAGCCGCGAACTTCAAATGGGGAATCAATGTTAAAATAAATTCCTTCTCATTACGTAATTTCAAAGAAAAAGTATTATACGTGAAATTTCTTAAGAAACATTTCTATGATAAGACACCTTTGCTAATTGTTTTGTTTAATATATTTTTCTATAATGTAATATTGCAATTTACACATAACAAAAAAAGTTGATTCAGTATTTTTTTAAATAATTTTATATAGCAATATTCTTTGAGAAAGTTGTGTTACAATATTTTTTTGTTTAAATTAGATATTGACGTAAGGAGTAAGAATTTCGTTTAACATTAATCCCTCATTTTAAGTTCGCGGCTAGTAGGTAAGGACGTTAAAGCCTCTTCAAAAATCAACTTTTCTTATATTTTTAACCTCTTAAAGCACACATAAACTTTTTTTTCAAGCGTTACAAAAGAGGAATTTTATTTTAAGAAATTTACTTACGCATTTCTTATACCAACTGGCATTTTGGAACCCATGGAAAGGGTTTCACTAAATTCATGGCACTAAAAGCAACCAACTATGAAATAGTTTTAGTGCCAGCAGCAACGAATAGCATTGCCCAAGGGAACGGCGCTCTCTCTATTGGTGCTATCTCCTGGATTTGTACAGCACCGGCCATGATTCATATATTTTGCAACATGTCTGACTTGAACGAGTACACTCGGGANATGATTCATATATTCTGCAACATGTCTGACTTGAACGAGTACACTCGGGATAACTCGTTAAGGGGTTAACTTTTGTTTATTTTTCGATTGTCACTTAACGTCCCGTCGATAGCGGGGTCACGGAGTACAAAGAAGCAAACTGGCATTAAGTAAGCGAACTGATGTAAGCGAACTCGGTCGCTCATTGGCCGCGCGAAGCTGTGGAAACGGACCTTGCGTCTGGTTGGCTATTGCACGTTATGGAATACTTCCTATTGGTCGGGATGCCCTCCGGCAAGTTAATCTAGTCTCCAGGAGTTGAACAGTAAACGACTTTCTGCCATGTTACTGGCCAGTGAGGCCATTTTGCTGGCATGTGTGGCTATAGTGCACAGTACGTGGTACCATTTTACCTCTGTATTCTTAAGTATTCTATGCCGGGGCAATTGTTAAATATATTCGCTGTTTCTTCACGCTTTTTGAATAAAACCTTTGAAAAATCATTCCATGAATGATGTGTTTGGGTTATTCCTGAATATCCCACCTATCACAAACGTAATATACTTCTGTTAACATAAAAGTAGCTTATTTTTGGTTAAATTGAACTTTTGCTTATATGTGGTCTATAAATTATAATATTTCATTTATAATCAACATGAACAAAAACGTGGAGAAAATAGGCATGTTGGTAATGACCCGTAATAAATAGTTCTCATACAAAAATATTGTTAAACTGAGTGAGCGAGGATGCAATGCGTTGTCCTTTTAGTGGGATTTTCTAGACTCAGTTAAGCTTTGTTTGTATGAGGCGGAGGAATATCCTGAAAGTTGAACTTGAGCAAGGCTTCAGAAAAGTTGGAAGTAACTGTGAATGTATTGCGAACGGAATCATCGGGTGCACGGGCAATCAAGAATCAGAAGGAATAGGCGTGGCCATGCAACAGCGCGGTGATCGAAACAGCCGCTCACTCAAGACAGTTGAGCGGATTGGAACTTCTGTGGTTTGCCATTGCGTTCTATGTTATGGAAGAAAATTCGAAGGGTTATTACCAGGAATCAAACCCCGTTCCCCATGGGTTGTCCTTTTGCATGAATGTAATATAAAATACATTTTGCTAGTAAAAATTAATTCCTTCTACAAAATTAAAACAATAAATGTCAGTGGTACAATATAGTGGTTAACTATTGTATGTCTAGCTGCTGTTTCATTTGCTTGTCCGAGTGTAGTGGTTCAGAGAAAATAAACTTAAAAGTCACTAATTTTCCGAAATGATGTTTCGGGTTTAAGACGGAAATAGGTGAACATGTACAAGTCTAATTTAATACCTCAGCTAACCGTTTTATTACTACGTATATAGGATGTTTTACGTCACAGAACAGTGTAGTGTAGAGGAACGATAATGTGTGTGCGTGCCTTGGAATGTAAACCTGCTCAGTTGTTAATTGGCTGGGTATTGCTCTTTGATGTACAGATCCTTCTGATTGAGTCGGCCTTGTTGTGTACGGCCTTTTATTGGTTCTGCCAATAAGAGTTTCTAGGNATGTACAGATCCTTCTGATTGAGTCGGCCTTGTTGTGTACGGCCTTTTATTGGTTCTGCCAATAAGAGTTTCTAGGCACTGATTGATAGGTGACCCAGCGTCAGAATTTTAAGTTTAAAGGTCATTGACCCATTTATCAAGGACGTGCGGCTNCACTGATTGATAGGTGACCCAGCGTCAGAATTTTAAGTTTAAAGGTCATTGACCCATTTATCAAGGACGTGCGGCTGAAACGCACCACACACAGCAGTTTCTCTGTACACTTTCAGTAGTTCATCTGTGATAGGGTCAGAACTAATAATCATTTTCTTAAGGACAGAAACTGAGAATAAAAAAATATAAGTCACTTTTTAAATCAAACTTCGAGTTCGATTTATGTACATAAGAACAATATGGTAAACGCCAGCACCTTATCTCCAGGCAAAGTTTCTTTGGACCAATAGTAACACAAAAGCCTTATAAACTTATTTCAGGAAACCTTATTTTATATCAAATAATTGTGTTCAAAGTTGTGGCGTACAACGCCTGGAGAACAAGGCGGTGCGTGCGGTCATGCGTGNTTTATATCAAATAATTGTGTTCAAAGTTGTGGCGTACAACGCCTGGAGAACAAGGCGGTGCGTGCGGTCATGCGTGTAGGACAAGTTGTAAAGTAAGTAGGCGAGTGACGCTGCGTATATAATAATTTAGTGTCGCGCGCCTACGACTTATGCAACTTGTCCTAAATGTATGCCTTGTTCTGATGTTCTGCAGGTGTTGTGTCGCAATTTTGAACACAATTACTTGTTATGAAAATACGTTTCCGGATATAAGTGTATAGGGCCTCTGTGTTATCATCGTTCCAAAGAAACTATGTCTGGAGATTGAACAATTAGTTTCCGAACACTCTGTATATACACATACAAACACACACACACACACACACACACACACACACACACACTATATCGTGCACTTTAAAGCTACAGAATCGGACGACGACCCGACNTTTATATCAAATAATTGTGTTCAAAGTTGTGGCGTACAACGCCTGGAGAACAAGGCGGTGCGTGCGGTCATGCGTATAGGACAAGTTGTAAAGTAAGTAGGCGAGTGACGCTGCGTATATAATAATTTAGTGTCGCGCGCCTACGACTTATGCAACTTGTCCTAAATGTATGCCATGTTCTGGTGTTCTGCAGGTGTTGTGTCGCAATTTTGAACACAAATACTTGTTATGAAAATACGTTTCCGGATATAAGTGTATAGGGCCTCTGTGTTATCATCGTTCCAAAGAAACTATGTCTGGAGATTGAACAATGAGTTTCCGAACACTCTGCATATACACACACAAACACACACACACACACACACACACACACACACTATATCGTGCACTTTAAAGCTACAGAACCGGACGACGACCCGACGTACGTCTCTTCGTTTCGTACTTCGTACATTTTGTACCGAACCGAAAATACTCGTGTGTGTACGAGAACTCTCGTATGTTCGGCAACCCGGAGAGGGGATGAAAGCACTTCTTAGCTGACGGTTGCGCAAAAACTACCAGTGTAAGAAGTTAAAGAGAATGGAAGGGGGAATGAGGAAGAAGTTCCGCGAACGGGTAAAAGTGCGCGCCACGGATCATTTGTCAAGGAAGCCGTGACTAGGGGTGTACAACAAGCCCGGACCTCATAAAAGTCACGTTCTTTTACCACTCTTCCTAGACGTGCTTACATTTTAAACCTGAAATAGTGAAAACTGCTCCAGATGAGTGAACTTTGTCTTCTGGAGCCACTGAAACTCCACTGATTATCCTAGTTAATAAATGCAGGAGGTTTTTTTTTTGTAATTTCAGTTAGTTGACATTTTCTGGCCAGTTCGCCAGTCGATGGCCTCTGTTAGGAGGAATCCCTAGTAATAGATATTTAAAGCTTCAAGGTCACGTCTTGCCATAAGTAAGCACCAAAGGCTGCGCAACACTGAGAAAAATAATTGTTTCAGTATACCAAATATATTTGTTTGCGTGGCGTTTGTTTCAGCTAAACGATATTTTGTTCTTACAACTAAGACTCAGTTCCTACAAATGAAAAATGTGTTCACAAAGCCAGATAATTTATTTAAGACAATTTTACTTGTGCCAAACAAACATTGTGTTGTTAGAGTATCTTAAACAAATATTCAGTGTAAGCAAACATATCGTTACAATTTGTCAACAAAATAATATTTTTAGTTACGTGCGATATATTTTGAACAAAGAATTTAATTTCAGCAACCAAAGATTTTGTTGACGACACAAATCCATATGCATTCTCGGGTAGCTGAATTTCTAGCAAATTAAGTATTTAACAGTAGGATATCATTAAACGTGATGAAAGCCAGAACATTAAACTACAGATGCCACTTTGAACATTATTCCTTTCCCTTGCGGCAACTGCGTTGTAAATCCCTAAAAAAAANACATTAAACTACAGATGCCACTTTGAACATTATTCCTTTCCCTTGCGGCAACTGCGTTGTAAATCCCTAAAAAAATGTTAGCGTTTTGCTGTTTTTTTCCTGTCTTCGAATATATTTAAAATGATGAAAATAAAAAATGGCAGCNAAAAAAATGTTAGCGTTTTGCTGTTTTTTTCCTGTCTTCGAATATATTTAAAATGATGAAAATAAAAAATGGCAGCTGTATGTAATAGCTTATTTTCATCTTTCCTGGAAAACAAACCGTATTTCCAGGCCTATTATTTAGTCTACTTAGGTACGCGTATATCTGCGGACACTGCTTTTACCGGCAGTATTTTACTAGGGAGTGCTCTNATTATTTAGTCTACTTAGGTACGCGTATATCTGCGGACACTGCTTTTACCGGCAGTATTTTACTAGGGAGTGCTCTTAAGGATCTGTCTTCCAGGAACTATTTTACGCATTTGAGATACTACAGAAAAGAATCACAAGCACGACAGAGACGCGTTATAATGCCCCTCGTAGTCTATATGAGCAACGGAAAAAATGACGTGTAGTCGGTACCATTACGCACAACCACGGAGTTAATTAGGAACACGGAGGCAAATTGTCGTGGCGGTGACCTTGATGTCGGCGTACCCAGTCTCTGATTGGCTGCGTGAGGCGCTCTGGGAGCGGGCTTTGTGTCTCATTAGCTACTGCGTGCTGCAGGAGATTTCCTATTGGCTAGAACTGCAGTCTGGCGAGTAGGTTACCAACCGCTGATCTGGGAAACGGCGTCATTTTTTTTGGCGTGTGCGGCTAGAATTCGCGGTGTAACCGGTTGTTTCGTCTTCTGTATTCTTAATTTCTCTGTGGTGCAACATCGGTATAGTCTATTCGCGGTTTCCGCACACTTTTTGAATCAAGCCTTTGAAAAATCACCCTTGTATGACGTATTTGGATGTTACCTAAATGTGCCATGTATCGCAAGCGTTTTATATTTGCATTAACATAAAGTTCCCTATTTTTGGTTAAATTGAACTTTTACTTACATTTTGATATAAATCATAATATTTCATTTGTACTATTTAAATGAATTAAAACAGTGACAAAATATGAGTGGTGCCAATGGCTATTACGAAATAGTTCTAATGCAAAGTATTATTACACTAAGTGCGCAAGAATGCGGTGCATTGTACCTTTGGTGTAATTTCCTAGACTAGGTTAAGTTTTGTATGAGGCGGAGGAATATCTGGAAGAAGAACTTTAGCAGGGCTCCAGAAAAGTTCGAATTCTGTGTTTCTATCGCATGGCGATAGAAATAAAGGTATGCCCCTACGTCTCTACACCTCTTTACAACTTCTTACTAGAAATTCTTGTGCTGAGAAACACAAGTTGCAGCCATTTTGACGCTCGAGGGAAATAGTGCATGCCTAAATAATGGAGTGTGTAACGTTTCTTCAAAGCGGTTTGCTGTCAGAGCCCACTGCAAAGGATTCAGTAATTNTGCCTAAATAATGGAGTGTGTAACGTTTCTTCAAAGCGGTTTGCTGTCAGAGCCCACTGCAAAGGATTCAGTAATTTTGCCGTAAATGGCGTATTTCTAAATGTTTGCACGCCCGTTCGTGACAGTTATGCAAATAAAGTTAACTTAATTTGCAGTTAATAGCAGCATTGCGATGACTGAAACCACCGGCTCGTCTTTAGAATCCTCTGGTTGGCCGTGACTTCTGGCTTTTGAAATCGACTCTGTTAAGACGGCCGTGTTCTCACTGCTGAGAAACACCGCGCGTGACGACCTTGGGGAGCGCGCAGTACGCTGAATAGCGACCTCGTGTACGCCGCGTCTGCATTTCCCTGCTGCGACCCGCGGGTTCAATTCCAGGTAGAGCTCAGTGAGGATTTCCCCGCGTGTAGGAAGACGCAGCGGATCGGACTGGGTTCTCGGTACCGATTGTGCACTCTATCAAGGCTCAGAATACATAAGAATACCGAGGTGAAACAACCGCTGTTACCACGAACTGCAGCCGCACACGCCAGCAAAAGGACTAGAGATCCGGAAATTCCGTGACAAGTTAAACTGCATTCACGTGTACATACGTATCTGTGCTTCCATTGGCCCATAGTTTGTTAGACACGCCCCGAACGACTTTCAACCAATAACGAACCTGCAAGGAAAATAAGAACTGAACCCCGTGCTACCTGGTCTGGAGTTAAACTCGGTCAACAGCCAATGAACAACTAACTGATGCTCGAATGCACGAAGGATTGCAGTGGAGTCAAACTTTTTGCCGAATGAATCCGCGAAATTTCCTGGTCTCTAAAAAAACGTGACGTCACTGGCCAGCAACATGTCAGAATGCAGTTCGCCAGTCAACGCCAGGTTTCCGGTAGCCCAGCCAATGAGAAACCTTTCGCAGCACGTGGTAGCCAATCAGATACAAAACCCGTTCCACAGCCTTGCGCAGCCGATCAGCAGATCGATATACTTACATCAGAGGAGCCACCACACCATTTCACTTCAGAATGTTTACCTCTTCTATGCCGAAGGCGTCAGTCTTGTGCCACGAGAAAGCAGAAAGACCGGTGATATTTCGCACACAAACCCAGTTTGCGAGCATGGTGTTGGTAATCAAGTGGTTCGCAGCTCCCTATGCGCAGGAGGCCGAGTCATCTCTCGTACCTCTGTCCGCTTCGTGCGGAGCGAAACCCAGTTTGAGATACTTTTCAGTTCAGATGTTGCATGTGCTGAATTGGAAATACGGTGACATGCAGATTGTAAATAGCTGGGAGCCCCTGTTTTTCGCAACCAATACAACGACTAGTTGTACTCCAGAAACACTTTAGCTCAGATTTTGTTTTACCTGACTGGATTATTTTAATTGTTGGGAATCTTAGGTTTCTGCCCGCGAATCTCATTCATCGGAGTAACTAGATTCTGATCGACCCGGTCATATAAGTAGAAATCGTCTCGCCAAGACATCGGCAGATAACCAAAGGAAAGCTAGACCTAGAGTATTGAAGTCTAATTAATACCTATGCGCGTAAATTTTTTTGCAAAAAAAANTAACCAAAGGAAAGCTAGACCTAGAGTATTGAAGTCTAATTAATACCTATGCGCGTAAATTTTTTTGCAAAAAAAAAGATGGCCATATACATAAAAGGGCTTCTAAATTAATCTAACTTTATGTCTATAAACGACGCACACGTCCCTGGTTTGCACAAGATGGGAACCCGTGACCTTGTGACCCAAAACATGTCAGTGTCCTCTGCCATAGAGATAGCCTTTTATTCCGCAGTATTTCGTATAAAACTATTTTATGGTGACCACAAAATATTTTGTGCAGCTTATAAAAAGACTTTTGTAATCACTAACGGTTGTTTTGGTCACCAGAATTCGTTTTATTGCCACAAATATTTGTCAGCGATGTCTATGTTAACTGAATATTTTGNAAACGACGCACACGTCCCTGGTTTGCACAAGATGGGAACCCGTGACCTTGTGACCCAAAACATGTCAGTGTCCTCGGCCATAGAGATCGCCTTTTATTCCGCAGTATTTCGTATAAAACTATTTTATGGTGACCACAAAATATTTTGTGCAGCTTATAAAAAGACTTTTGTAATCACTAATGGTTGTTTTGGTCACCAGAATTCGTTTTATTGCCACAAATATTTGTCAGCGATGTCTATGTTAACTGAATATTTTGTATAGGCTGTTCACGGTAAAGTGAGAACTTTTGAGGCCCTGGTTACTTTTTCCTTTCAGCCATTTATTATCCTTTAACCACATTTTTAAAATAAATATTGCAATGCGCGTAATAAACACAGTGTGTATAATACACCGCACTCGGAAGTTAACGTCTAAGGCTAAAATAAAATATATATATATTGACTTATTCCAAATAAGAGGGCTTTCAAAAGTGCTATCTTTACCGTGAATAAGCTATTGTAGCCCATCTTTATCCACGTTGGTTCTTACAGCAGGCAGATACCCATATGCCCGTTGAAATGTTGGTTATGGTGCAATATAATATGTATGAAGTCGAAGTATGTATGAAAAGGAGGCAAACGCCCTNCCCGTTGAAATGTTGGTTATGGTGCAATATAATATGTATGAAGTCGAAGTATGTATGAAAAGGAGGCAAACGCCCTCTTAGTTAAGTACAAACCAAAAAGAATATCTACTTAATCAGTGAACGGGATTACTGGCAAGTGCTAAACATTGAATCTGTCGCTAAACAAGTTTTGTCTGGTGTATACCTAAATTATTTTCACACCATGTACTTCACGTGTCCGCTTTTATCAATAAAATTAAAATGTTTTATTGCATATTTGAAAGTTTGTCGTTTTTCTCCTTTGTTAAAGATTTTACGAAATGTTCATATTTAAGTGTGTTACGAGTAACAGAACAGATTCAATCGCTAGAATCGAAACTATTTGAAGTTTATGTCAAATTCCGTACACGAAATCACACAAGCAATGTTAATGTGCATATTCTATTAAAATAAACGTGTAAAATTGTTCAGGCTGATCAGTGTGGCCCATTAATAAATAACATAGGACGTAAGATATGAACTCTGAACGTCTCACATCAAAAGACATTACGATTAGTGTAAAGGCTACCCGTTTCAAACACACTTTAAAAATAAAACGTTAAGGAGAAATGCAATAGTNGACATTACGATTAGTGTAAAGGCTACCCGTTTCAAACACACTTTAAAAATAAAACGTTAAGGAGAAATGCAATAGTAAACACCCCAAAAAAAGGTATTCTGGAAATAACAGGTTGGTGTACACATTTTTCCGCGAAAATTGAAGATAGTAACCAAAATAGGTTGTACAACCATGGTACTTAGTGCAAGAACCGAACTAGTTGCACAAACTTCACGACAGCCCTGAGAGTGAACTAACGTTTTATAAATATCACAACTTGTCGTTGCAACTACAGTTTTTTCAGAGTGCGTATTGAAATTTTCTGTACGTTGAGGATTAAATAATATTATCCTATACCTTATTGCATTGTCAGATATCCAGTACCTTTATTATTCTCTGATTATTGACGGAATATATTAAATAAGATATTCTTTATCATCCTCATCCATTCCTCCGAAACGATCATCAAAAAAGAAAAGGAATGCGTTGGCTAGGCTGGTTTCTAGTTCACGTCTCTAAACCAGTACATTTGAAACTGCGCGCCACAACAACTACTGAAAGAGCTTTCCAACTTCTACGTGTGGAGAATACAGTGACATCGTGCATCGTTCGGTAATTTGTTTGTAAACAGTCTTCGACCCGGCAATAGAGGCCGCTTCAATGTCGGCGACCTTGCTCACGTTCTTCGCAGATATCGCAAATTTTTGCTATATGATCTGATTTGCGTGTGAATACCGGGCAGGACCATCACAAGCTTGGCATTAACTTGGTAAATATGGGTTTACAATAAAAAAAATTATGCGTTAAGAATTATGCAGTAAGCGCTCATCTGGCATACGGAAACACGTCTTCTGTATTTGCAGTTCCCAATTAATGTTAATTCTTAATACCAGCCAATGGGAACAGGTGACAAGCCTACCATGTTTACTTTTGTTCCTAACCTAACCTCGTATATCACAACCATATTTAAGTAGATCATACTTCAAATCCGACATTTTCTATCAGAAACTTATTTTTGTGAACAAATATAATCGTAAACGTGTGCACACGCGCACCTTTTTAATATTTTTATACTTACATTACTGTAAATAATAGTTTCCCGCCAACAACGTTGACTGCTCTGTTTTGTTTGGTCGCCGCCTCTTAAATTTCACTTAAGATATAAAATAAAACTATTTATTTTAACGCTTAAGTAAATCCCAACAACGCACACGACCTACTAAGTTTCATTGGAAACCAATACATGTGATAACACCCATTTGTTTTTTTCTGAACACGTCTTAACGCATAATTTAACGCTTAATTTTTCTTTTCTAAACCCAGCTTAATTAACGCGAAACAATCATGTGACGACACATACTCTAAAGATGCATCCACTAGTGAATATTGCGAATCTTCACATATGTGGCTTAGCATTAATAACGGCTATAGCCAGGGTGGAGTAGGGTGGAGTATTTGATCACATCTCCCACCCCTCCCCCCTCCATTACAAAGATGAAAAATGAATTTATATAAGTCCTAAAGGAAATTATTTAAATGTATATATCACACTCCATATTACACAAATATCAATAAGTATTTATTTTTAAAATGGATGTAGTAAATTTACAATTATTTTTTATGTTAGTATGTTGTGTCTAAAGATTAATTTTTTCCACTGCTCAGATTTAAATCATAGCTATGACCAAATAAGCATTTTAATAATACTTGTGCATGTTCTGAAAGGTGGCTTAATTTTATATAACTTATAGGTTTGCAAGTTTACTTACCAACTTTATTGCAAACATCCATTATCGTTGCTATGTTCGTCTCTTCAGTTTCTTACTTGATACCTGTAAATATTAACAAACAGATATTAACGTCCCACTTTATTTCCGAAAGTGTGAATTTAGGAAGAGACCTTACGAATCAAACTAACCTAAACAAACATCTAAAAACTGTACACGCATCCATTCGTTACTCGAAATTTGAGCCTTAGAACTCTCGCACCGAAAGTTTGCGTCTCAGTCAACAACGTCACAAAGGACGACAAACATAACTTGTTAACTGCATTCTCAGTCACGACAATTCTGTTTATTTCCTCCATTCATGCGTTTGTTCTTTGCTTCAAAAAACCGCTTCTACAATGCGACATACCATATATCTTCTTCGACAACGACCGTTCCGCTCCTGAGAAAATGACATAAATTAGACATTAGCGCGACCTATAAACCGTGTCACATAGATGAAATGTTGTGGTGTAAGTTTGATACTGGAATTTCCAACTCTTTCCTCCGGGTTAGTTTTGTAAGTCACCACAATATTGTATGCGACAACTTACCGTAGTCTCCAGGCATTGAACCAGGCGTGTTCGTATTAAAAAAAACCGTAACAGCAATACAGTCACGGAGCGGAATAAAATTTGACAAAAGATTTCGGTGGCCGTGCACAAAGTACTTAAGAATACTGAGGTGAAAGGCGCACTGTCAGCGATATGTCAGAACGCTATCCGCCAATCAGCGCCTGATAACCTACTTGCCAGCCTGGAGCCCTGCCAATAGGTAACGTTTCGCAGCACGCAATAGAAAATGAGACTCAAGGCCCATCTCCAGAGCCTCTCACAGTCAATCAGAGAAACTGCTACGTCATTTCGTCTCTGTGCACTTATATTCTCTTTGCTCACGTAACGAGGAGCTCGATGGCTCGCTCCCAAACTGCGGGCGTGACGTAAATTTACAAGTGCCGTGTCGGTGTGCAAGTGTTTTTAAGCACTCTGTAGTTCTACGAAGGACCGTCACGGAATGTTTAAAAAAACAGAATTGAAATATCAGTGGGTTTGGCGAACTTCAGCCGCACGTGTCACCAACGTGTCGGGGCCGCGGTGGTGTAGTGGTTAGACTACTTGCCTCTCACCAAGGCGAACCGGGTTCGATTCCCGGCTGGGTTACCTTCGGATTTTCGCATGTGGGAATCGTGCCGGACGATGCCGCTGGCCGGCGGGTATTCTCAGGGATCTCCCGTTTCCCCCGCCCTTGCATTCCATGCTCACCTCGCTTCACCATCATCGACTCTCAAGACCTCGATGTCAAGAGCCGCCCAAATATCTTCTCTCACCAACGTGTCCTCTCTGACCAGCTAGATGGCGGCACGTCGTCGGCCAATCAGTGCCGGGAGACCAACTCGCCAGACGGCAAATGAGCCAACAGGGAACTTATGCTGCACGAAACAAAGTTACCGGTGGAACCGGCGCTTTCCTCACCAAACCTCCCCTCCTGGTGGCCGATACCTATTAAAAGGTCATACCAGGAGCGCTTCTTTCTACTGTGCGTTAACTCCCGCAAACAAAAGCTAGATCGGCTCTTTTGTTTCGCAGGGTGCCACCGGGAACTTTGAATTTTGAGTCCGTCATACTGATCCGAAAAGAATTTAAAACACAAAAGCTAAATACTTACTGCACAATACATTTAAACGCTACCGCGCTCTTGTCCTACACACGAAAAGTTAAGTATGACGGCATTCCCTTAGCACATTCTCGGCCCAGTGCAACCAGGCTATGTCGGGCTAAGATTTGGGAAACAGCTGGTAGCCAGGATTGTTTCCCGCCTCCTCGGACCTGGTCGCAAAGAGCGGTAATCTACACCACACCGCAGACGTTCGATTCCATTCACACATTAAATACACTCATTCCACTACCATTCTCAGGCCTTCGGCCTCGTCCATTCCTGGAAAAACTTGCGTAGTTCATTCCGACTTCCTAAATCACATTCCGGGTCCGTCGCTGGGGTCGTTGTATCTGGGTGTTTCCTGGAACAAGACATATTGTATCCAGGAAGTGGTCATGATCGGTGAGTTGTCGCATCTGGTGTTTTGGCAAGGTACTGCCCGAGGAGAAGGACTAGTACCTGACCACTGTGTACCCCGTGAAGGGTTTATTGCAGTCAAAGTACTGCCTCCCGTATGTGCGAGCGGCATCCTTATAGATCTTGGACGGGTCTAATTCTTACCCCCTCCCCCTTCTCCAGAAGCACTCCTTGAGCAAGCTCAGAAGCGCCTCCGTCTTCGTACGCAAACCCACCTGGGCGACAGTGAGCCTGTCCACGCACTCCATGTGGGGGAAGAGGATCTTCTCTCCCCCGTCCATAGACCTAACCAGTAGGGCTACTGCTGCCATCAGGATCGGTGGTTCTTCCAGTCTCGAGAGTTGGGCTCCTCGTACGACCTCGTCGTAGAGTTCCCACGGTTCTTTCGGGTGGGCTCCCAAGGGCCAGGCTTGTACTGAGGCATCGATAGTGTTCCTATCCGATGGCCAGTCGATGGTAAAAATCCTATCAGTTTGGGGAACTATTTCGTTTCTCCTTACCTTAGCTCGGAGGAAAGAGACTTCTCTGTCTGCTGTTTCCTGCTTTACCTCTTCCGTGTCTCTCACTCGTCTACTCTTGGTTTCCTGATAGCATGCGCTGCTCTTCGCCTCTGGTCCCTTAGGAGTTTGCTCATGTTGCGAGGAACATGAGCAAATCCCTCCCTTACATATAAGACTGGATTCCAGGCACAATGCCATCCATCATTTGGCCCCTCTGGATTTGTCACATCTGGTGTTGACATATCCGTGGTTTCGTCGTCCAGGTCGACCAAGTGCAGGATCGACCCGGTGACTTTTAGCACCTGTGCCTGCCGCACAATTGGCGCCTTCTGATCTGGTGTTGGACTAGGTTCTGGTGTGGGGCAGTCTGGTTAGGTATTATCCAGAATAACGGTAAGGAAAAGATGTCTAGACATTGTCAGTATCTGAGTTCTCCGGATCCGTATCATCCCTGACCACACCTANTTATCCAGAATAACGGTAGGGAAAAGATGTCTAGACATTGTCAGTATCTGAGTTCTCCGGATCCGTATCATCCCTGACCACACCTATCGATTGGTGTAGACTCTGGCTCAGCCACCACACGTCGAAGTCTTCATTTCTTTTTCCAGCCTCCGTCAGGAATTCAAGCACTCTAGGAGCAAGAACCCTGTCTGCCTCATGAAACAACCGTTCACAAACGTTAGGGAAAAAAAGCCACACCCCCATCACCCTCACACCACTCCCTGAGATACTTGCGAAGCCAAGGAACGGCCTAAAACGTTTACATAAAAAAAAGCCAACACGCCATTTTACCACTTTACGGTTGCCTGTGTTGTTTTTCCATCGTCTGTAGCCATTCTGCGCACATCCATGCGTCAGAGAAACTCGGGCACAAGCTCTGACCTCGACTGTCAGTCCGAATGGTTGTCTACAACCAGCGACATGAATGGTAAAATTTAAATATCTTAGAAGTTGGTTGCCAAAAAATTTTCTTCGGGTAAAAGTCTTTAACGTTTTTAATTTTGGTGTAATTTGGTTAAAACGCGAGAAGTCAAAGCATTTTGACCGAATATTGTATATTTACCATAATAAAATGCGGCTAATTTTCTCGCGGTTTTTCTTTTATGTTAGCAAGACCAACATTATTTTATCAATTATATTTTAAGAAATTATTTTCAGGCTATTTATAACCAGCTAGTCGTAAAGAGTACGATTCCCATGATTGCTGATCGAAGTGATATTCCTAGCTGCAGCGATTTACTGAAGCTCTGCAACAACAAGACGTTCTTTCTGTCATGATCCGCAGCCCGCACTAGCGTAAAAGTAAAATTAAATCTGGGCCTTAAAAAAAGGGCGAGTTTGTGAAGCAATGACAGTCTGCAATTCTACAATAATAAGTCAATAACAGTTTTTAATTTACTTAGTTACAGCTCTAAAATGAAAATAAAAAATCATTTATAATGAGATTTGAATTGTAAGACACGTCTAATAGCAAATTAGTATTTAAAAAAAAATTCAGAAATGAGTTTTTATTTAAGAAATATGCAAGCTGCAGACTATTACAAAGCCACGGGAATCGTACGAATCAAATTTGTATGCTATGCTTTCTTTCGTTGGCAATAAGTAATGCTTGACCCAGTAATGCTCTTTACTGAAGATGAAATCATGAGCAAGCTTCGCACTTCACAATTTCTTGTTATTCACGTTTCGAGGCAGTTCCGTTATATGTATATATGTATTTTATATGTATATATATATATTTATCGACCCGCACAAATATCCTTTAAAGTTTATTTCCTCATGCATGTAGCAATTTTTGTTCACGGGGGGAAAATGAAGATTTCTATTGTGATGAATATTTCTATTGTGAGTAACTTAGTATATGGTAATAGTGCCGAAGATATTTTTAAAACTATAAAAAAATTATAATTAACATTATAATAGCATAGTAATTTCATTTGCCTTGAAAAGCCGCTGGAGGATGAAGAATTCACTAGCACTGTTTTCTTTGTGGATGACAATAAATGGGTCAGTAAATAAAAAGATGATAGTTAGCGACCACGCACCAACCATTCCGCCAGAAGTTATCCTTACAACCAACGATTATTCATGTATAAGAGACAAAAAATTAAACGTTTGTGAGCTTTAATAATTTTAACTGCTTTAGTATGAAATTAGGACTATGAATATTAGTATGCTCATTTATTTTCTACCCGTATGAAAATAAAAATGTAATCATAGTTTGCATCTGTACGCGCTATTGTGAGCGTAAGCAAAAGCGCTTATTACATTTTTCATTAAAATTGGCGCCAATTTACAGGAAAATAAAATGTTTTCGTGTTCCCATGACACACAGTAGAAGCCATGCGTACTTTACCAAGCATGTTTTATTTTTCTGTCAACTTGGTTGTGACGTATTCCATTGATATTTGAATGTTAAGCGATACTCTCACTTTCGCCAAATTGTGTGTTCAGCTGGGCTAGTAAAAATATTCTCAGGTCCCATTCAGTGGTTCCTCAGAAGACATCTGTGTCAGTAGCAGCGACATCTCAAGGGCCCTTAACTGGCTTCGTGCCCTAGAAAAGTGCATCTAAGACACGACGTCAAATAGTCGCTTTCCCAATTCACGGCTAGGGCACGAATGCGCTCTAGAATATCAGCCAAGGGCACGAGCGATGTGCCCTAGACGTGCCCTTCGTGCGGTTTTCGGCAGGCAACTGTTTTTATTGTTTACGTTCCTCCACATTTACAGGGCACAGGCTCGATTGTATGAGAACTGCCGAAATGGTGAACTGCTGAACGAAATGACGACAATAATACACGTATTTATAATGTATACAGAGACGTGTATGTATTTCATTTTAAAAGTACAAACGCGAGTGTTCATTTTCTTTTAATATCCAATTTTAGGTGTCGTTAAAAATGTCGGGCGCCAATACTTATTTAGTACATTACGATCGTTTCTTCCCGCCTTCCCGCCCACAGTTCCCTACTTCCAGCCATTTGTTTTAGTTAATCTTGCAATTTACAACAATTACGGAATAGGAATAAATCGATTAGCTGCATGTGATTGCTGTACGTTTCATCATTAATTATTTTTAAACACGGCACATACGGTATACATTTTACGATCGCGGAAATGGTGAATTATTAATTTCAAGTGGCTGAATAGTTGACTTTATTGATACGTGCACAATATCACAATATAGGTTATGGCAACAAAGGTGTCTGAATTAGGAGATGCACAATTCTTTACGAAGGGTACAAGTGCTTTTATCTCGCGAAGGGCGCAAGGGGAAGTGGACAAGGGCGCAAGGCTGTGAATTCAGACACAGCCAATGCTAAACGAAATCCATTCTCATTGCCTCAATTTTAAAGATAACTATTTCAGACAGAAGCCATTTTGACGCGACTTTCTAAGAGAATATTGCTATATAAAATAATTTTTGAAGAAAAATAAAACTTTTTTTTTTTTTTCTTTTTTTTTTCAATATTCCATTTTAAAAAAATTAAACAAAACGATGTGGCAAAATTTCTTAACGTAGCAACATTCCTTAAGAAATTTCACGTAGAATATTTTTTGTTTGAAATACGCAATGAGAAGGGATTTCGTTTAACATTGATTCCCCATTTGAAGTTCGCAGCTACTGGCTTGGTAGGCAGGGCCGTTAAAGAAAATGGCTTAATGCTTTTTTTGGTTGTAATTTTTATGTTCACCTTCAAAGCGTATTTTGTATGCGTAAAATGCTGAAATCGCCGGTTTAAAAATTAGTTATAAATGAAAGATTAAATGCTGCACGGCTGCAAGACTACAGGGCTGTTTAGTGGCTGTCATGAAGACGAGATATTCCAAGCACGTGGCTTTGTCGCCTTTAGCACCGAACATGCATTGTGTTCGAGAGTTTTAATATGCAATATTTCTTGAAGTCAGTTGGCATTTTGATGTTGAAAACACATTTTTTTTTTTGTGTTCTACGATGGATTACATTTCGTATGTACACAAAACTATATGTATTTGCACTGAGTTCTTGTCAACTTTAATCGCTTATCCGTACCATGGCCACAGTACAGCTGTAAATCTAAAAAAAAACTGCACGAGAGAAATAGCGTTAGGCCTAACTATTTTTACGGGTTTATTTTTGTTGAGTGCCCTTTCTAAAAACAAACAACATTTACCAAAGACATTTCGCTGAGGCTCGTTACACTAGTGTATCTTACAGGGCAGAGAGTCAGCAAGGGGTATGAGGCGATGGAATGGATGCCAAATCGTTAGGGGAGTCACATACTAACATTATTACACAGACGTAATCAGCAAACCTTCACCCCAAGTAAAGGTCGATACTTTGAGCAGACTCCTACTTTCCAAGGCGATGATTCAAGTCGCGTGGAGCCCTGCTGAGCGTGTAACACGGAGGAAGCATTTTGTAGACGTCCTTGTGATGAAATCACGGATAGAATCAGGCAGCGGTGACGTCATTCGGGAGCATGAAGGCAAACACCGTCGTTGTGGTGGTTGTCGCACGTCTACCTACAGGTAGACGCCGTCAACTCTTCCTGCTCATGTTGAGTTCATGTCGTGGCCACCCAGAAACAGTCGTAGTCTATTCGATTTAGTTCCGAGATGATGGGTTGGGTGCTGTGAAACTTCATCTCTACTTGATCCTCTATGAAGAAGGCTCGCCATGGTGAGACAATTACTCAATGAAGTGGAATGAAATGTACTTTCCATGCTTAATTGCAGAGAACTGAACCAATATTTGCAGTTCGATCATCTATGAAAATAACACACACTTTACGCGTGTTAGGAATGAAACTTTTAAACGACAGCACTTCAGTAATACCGTAACTCTAGTATTCACAATGGCTCACAAATCACTTTTTGCAACAAAAATGATTTACTAAACAAAAGAGTTATTGTTAATCTACAGTTTTGCAAGTTACATTTAACGATCATGTGAACAAGGTATTCGGCCGATCTTTGTCGATATTCGTAAGCAACTTCTTTCAATATGGCAACTGTTATGAAATGTAAAATAGTAGTGTTTCCCATGTCTTCGAAAAATTTCTGATTGCCGGTGGCGGGCCGGTGCNAGGCAAAGCATTTATTTATGTTGAAATCCCCACCTCTACTTTCTGAGACACCGATAGATACCACAACAAAATTACTTGAAAATAATAACTATGAATTAAGTAGGTCGATTTCTTACATTAAAAAACCAAACTTGCCGTTTTTAGATCAGATTGAATTTTCTGGAGAAAATTGTCAGCATGTTTGGTGTGCCTGCTCTTTTGTGCCAATAATATGACAATTTAATCTGCTCTGTTACTTATTATTGGCCCTATGCCAAGGTCATGTGTAATTACTTAGGCGCCTTTTAAAGTAAGTACTTCTTTTCTTGTGTTTATGGTGTATTCTCAAATTTATTTTATACTGAGCGTTAACAATTAAATGTCATTAATTCCTGGGGAAAAGACATTTTTGCGATGTAAAAGAGTCATAGGGTGACGTTAAATGTTAGGTTGCTATGCAGGGAACAACAGATTCGGGTTCCTACGGGTTACGTCATAAGGCTAAGTGGAACAATCGCTGTACACAGTCCTGCGAGCAAAGGCACGGCCTTCTCCTAAGGTCAGGGTACGATTATCGTAGTCCGTACTGAACACTGCTGGTAGCTAAATGAAAACATAACTTTGAGATTTAACCAATCTACCTCATAAAATAAGCACGAGCTTCACAACTATAACAGCTGCTATAATTGTTTAGGAGATTACTGCTTTCACCAGCAGTAATGGTAATGCGTAATGGTGTGCATTATAACATTTTTTTATGTACTTTTAACTATCCAAAGGGCTAATCAGGTAACCTGAACTTACGCTTATAAATACACGTTTTTTTCCAGGACTCGAACATAGAACGACTTAGCAAACTCAGCCAGGCACACTACTGCCACAAAAACAAAACAAAAAAATAAGAAGAAGAACTTTATATTCGTAAAGGAAACCATTTACAGTTCTGTTTCTTATCCCAAGTGCGATTTGCTTCTTTTGTGGCGAGAGGTGAAGAAACCATAGTTTTCGATTCAAGCGTCGGTGTGGGAGTGGACGGGAAATACCAAGAGAGGGTCGAGATCGCGAACTATTCCATTCCTGTCACGTGACGGCGAGGCTGTGCTGCTCGGCCGAGGATGCGGCTCGGCGCCCGTGTGTCCTCGGTGCGCCGTCGACGTCCGGAGTTGAACAAACTCTGACCGCGCGCTTAGTGTTGTGCTTGCCCAAGGAGGTTGTCCTCCTTGCGCTTAACGTGGCCCCTCCGTCCCTCCCCCCTTTTTCCCTCTCTTCATAGCTCAGCTGAAACCAGGACGACTGGTCGTGGCGGCAGAAGCGGAGGGGAAGAACGCAGGAGGCGAAAATTCTTGCTTGAGTACCTTGCTCATCCGTTCATTCAACTCACCAGGTACACTTGACGCCAACAAGTTTTGATCGGTGCCTAGTGTAGCTCGCCAGCGGTCTCCTGCTTCTGTTGTGTTCTAATAATAAATTACGAATGCCGCGTTGTCTTGATGCGAGCTGCATGGCGAACCGTCTCACAGATATACGTACACAACCAAGTAAATTGGTTTGATATAGACGTATATCGTATATTATCAGTATATGAATATGCCACTGACGTATTGTTTACTATATAAGATAACCTGTATGTTTTCCTCCATTACCATAAATACTATCTAGCGTTATTCTGCTGTTGTAGCAGATATGTAAACTAACATTTATTGCAGTAATGTCTGTGCTGCCTATTGTCATTTTTATCACACACTTGTATATTAAAAAAATCGTTACAAGTGTTTTAGAGATATAGAGACTCACTTTCAGCATACTAAAATTTATTTTGGTTTATTTTCTCCTTTAAAAGTTTGCTGTAGGCCTTCCCAGCTTTGTTACTGTGTAAAATAGTATATGTTTGAGAACAGCGTTATACTCGTAAACTGGAAACCACTGTAGCTGTATTAGGAATCACAGAACCTATTCCACACGTGATTTAGCTTATCTTTTAAAGCTTATAAATACGCTTTTATTTCGAGGAATGTAATAATTATTGTATGTGACGTCACATTTGCTACCAATTTACTTGTTCATGAATGTATATACATATGTATGCTCATATCTAGATATTTACACACACAAAGTGAACTACTGAACACATATGTAGACATATGCTCAAATCGAGTCTTCAGTAAAGCGATTTTGCTACATTTACATATTTAAGTTTTGGACGAACGTTCGATACCACCCAATCCACACTTTATTTTGCTATTTAAAACTATATTTATTTATTTTGTTAACTGTGTTACCAGTAATTTTTATGTAATATATTGCGTACTGTGCAAGTGTACGAGAACACGCACATGTTATTTATAGTCTACACACAAGACTATTAATAATAACCCAGACACCGCTTCAGTTCATTCGACTGAATGCCCATTCTAGCAGATTTTATTGTAATTTTTAGTTATTGATATTCCATTGATTGATGTATCTGATTCGTGTTGAGCGTGTAGAACTTGTTTTGTACCCACGTGTTTGTACTGTGCTTTACAACTCGTGTTTTAATGTTAGGTACCAGCAATCTTAAGCGGAAATGGAATCTAGTGCAAAATAAGAAAAAAAATACGAAGGAGAGAACGTGTCTTTCATTGTAATTAATTAAATATTATCAACAGGATGCGCAAATTTTCTTGCTATCCGCCTCACAACGTCTTATAAATTTGACAAACAAACTCGTAGCACATTTTTTATTTAACATAAACGGCTGTGTAAACTTCCTGTCGCCATTGTTTTCCAAATTCTCTTATCTTTCTACAGCAAAAATGCCCGTACACGTATCTCGGCATTATTCAGGAATTAATACTAGACAAAGAAATTTGCAATATCTCATCTCCGAGGTAATAGTGGACGTAAGTGAATCTCGCGAGTTCTTTTGGCAGCAGGCTACACTACTCAGTGGTTTACATGCTCGGACCACAGCTGTTTATTCATTGGCTGCTGCTGTGGTGGAAGGCTTCATTTTCCATTCAACTTGGCAACACGTGATACGGTTACTACATACTTACTTGTTTATTACTGACTAAAGGGTCATCCAGGAGGTGTCTGAAACAACTGTGATCTGGCCACGAAAAGAACATACTGTGGTCCATTCACAATTAGTTCTTACTTTTCTGAAACCCTACTTAAGTTCTACTTCCAGGATATTCCTCCGCCTCATGCAAACAAAGCTTAACCGTGTCTATGCAATTACGCCAAAGGGACAACGTACCTTATTCGTCCGCACTTAGTGTAATAATATTTTTCATTAGAACTGCCTATTTCTTACTAGGCATTACTAACATACCTATTTTCCCTTTGTTTTTGTTCATATTAATGATAAATTAAATATTACAATTTACAGATAAAATATCAATAGAATTTCGATTTTACCAAATACAAGGTACTTTTACGTTAACACAGGTATGAAAACGGTTGCGATACGTTGTATATTTAGGAAACAACCAAACATGTAATACATGGGGTGATTCTTCAAAGGTTCCATTCAAAAAGCGTCAAGAAACCGCGAATAGACTAAAATATACATTTTGGAAGTCTACCTTGCCACCGGAATAATTTGTGAAATTCACGGATCTGTAACTATCAGCGAGTGAAATAATTTTTAATGGAAACTGCTTTAACTTGTGAATCATTGAATGAAAACCACCGCGAGATATAAAGCAAACTCGCAATGGGCTCGCTACTGATTTACTGACAAACAGTAATAGAGTCGTCTACACTCTAAGAAATTATTCGGAAATTTTGCCATACCAGTGTATTCGCGTAGTGAGAAGGAATGGTAATGTTTTCCCCCGTACATTCATTGTAGCGTTCCTACATTTGCTCAGGAAACAGTCAAATGCGTAGGGAAGTTCCCAACTTTGTATAGTAGTGACGCTAAACATTCCTATAACTGCAGCTTGATGTGTAGTATTATTGCCATACAGTGTATATGTTAAAAATTTCCATTTAAGTTTAGGAAGTTTACCAGAAGATTTTTTACAGTGATATTCACGACTGCATGACTATAAGTTCCGTTAGTATCTGTATTCCAATTACAACCACCCAATTGTTTCACGAAACACCGGTCACGCTTATTATGTTGTACAGCGTTCATTACTGGCCGGCTCTCTGCCAATATATTGTTGATTTGTGAGTGTACCAATCAAATGTTCTTTCTTGCGTATCCTGTTCTTTTAAGTAATTTACACTTCGAGCGTTGTTGACGAAATATTGCATCGCAGACGCTGAGTACCTTAATGAAAACTGCTGGCGAAGTAATGTTTATTACGTTTAATTTATAATTAATATTAATAAAAACAGGGAGAAAATAGGTATTGGTAATGCCTATTAAGAATAAGTTATCATGCAAAATATTAAACTTAGTGCGCACGAATGCGGTGCATAGTTCCTTTGGTGTTTTCGTAGACTTGGTTGAGCTTTGTTTGAATGAGGCGGAGGAATAGCCTGAAAGTAGAACTTTAGTGAATGTGAAGCCTTTTTGTCTATAGTAGATCAAGCAATGTTTATTCCAGGGCATGCAAAATTTTAATAATTGTTTTTCCTTTTTTTCCAGGTGAGTTAATCCTACACCATACCAGAGAAGCAACATGTGTGCGGTTTTTGTGAGTATTTAATAGAGTGCTTTGAAATACTACGACTAACAGTAATCATTTTAGTCATACGATTATATTTCTGGGCCCGTTTTTCACTCAAAAAGAAAGGGCAGAGTTTTTATTGCCCTGGAGTTTGTTTGCTTATTACGATTGTTAACATTTATAGTGCGTAACGCCGAAACGTTTTTTTTTTTTTATCAACGGTGTTAAATTCTAGAGTTAATTACTGCTAGGAGTTATTTATTAACAAATACGACTTTGAAAACGGTAACTGGTAATTGATTATTTTACACAGGTTTTATTTTCGCTCATGGCATCAAACAAAGCCAGGTTTAATTATTATCACCATAGGTGCTACTGCATGGGCGATTTACTTACATAATTGACAAACATGGATACTGTAGTTGGGGTAGACTAGTAAAATTTTAAATACAGAAAATTATCGTGGTTTCAATGATAAGCAAGTAGAGCACCATAAATCACCGAAATTCGTGCTTAGGTATATAATAGACTCCAAGAAGCTGTGCTGTCTTGTTCCGCGAGTTTTCAAATACACGCTTCAAGACTGCGACTTAGTAAGAAAAAAAAACCGCGCACCAGCAGAAAGAGCAAAGCGAATGCACTCAATTTCCAGAGGGGAAACGCTGACCATAGAAACAGCAGCCAGCTAACTGATGACATCCGCTTGAGTATACCGAAAACTGTAAAGTCTATCCTTGTAGTCGAATAACGAATTTGCGAGATTTCCATCTCTCTGTCAACCGAATAGACATAACGTACCGTACTTCTGTGTAACCGTGCCAGGACTATACTCTGTTCGCGGTATCTTCTCACTCATTGAATCAAACGTTTGAAAAATTACCCAATTTATGACGTGTTTTGTTGTTCCCTAAATATGATATGTATCACAAGTGTTTTATACTTCTGTTAACATAAAAGTATCTTATTTTTGGTTAAATTTTACTTTTATTTATATTCTATTTATACATTATAATAATTAATTTATCATTATTTCCAATATAAATTGAGGGAAAATAGGTGTGTTGGTAATCCATTGTAAGAAAAATAGTTATCATGCAAGCTATTATCCAACTGAATTCGGCGCGTTGTCCTTTGGAGTAATTTTCTAAACTTGGTTATGCTTTGTGTGAATGAGGCGGAGTAGTGCCTGATAGTATAACTTGAGCAAAGCTTCAGTAAATATGGAAGTAACCATGAATGGACTGTAATTAGCTGTCGTCGTTATGAGGTCTGTTCTGCTGTTGACTGATTTACATGCGATGTTTCAGAGACCTTGAGTGCGAGCCACATAAACCATGCTTCAATTACTGAGATACATAAGCGTGCAAGTATTTTAACCTCGGGAGTGTCGAAGTTTAAGAAGTTGTCTTATTTTTTCTTACAACATTCTATTGTAAATACAATCAAGATACAGCCCAAAGCACTGTAGGGTCGCCCAGCTTCTTTGATTAGCTAAAAAAATGTTCTGGCCCGTGTTAACCGTTTGCGCACGAATCACGAAGGTTAGTGTCGGAGTTGCTTAGTCCTGAGGGGCTTTGTCAAAGACGAACACTGCACCAGCAGCCAATGGAGGTATAACAACAGCTGAGGTGTGTATATAGTATTGAAGTCTACTGTGTGCTCCGATTTTTACGCGAAAAGTCACTGGCCCTACATATACGTAGTGGTAATGGTTACATAAGACAGAAATATGCAGAGTAATCCCATTTGTCGTAAATGTACACTATCCCTAAGCGTCTGGTTCGCCATACAGAAGGTAACAGTATAGGAAATTAAAAGCAAAATAATATACAAATTCTACTTGATACTGTGCCTGTGAAGAATGAATGACAAACTTGTAAAAACTATTTCGTGAATTTTGAATATATCTCCCATACATTAAAACTTGGTTAGGGAAACTATATTAATGTTAAAAATGCGTAAACAAATGTAAATATAAGCAGTGATCTAACCTTAGTTGAAGATGTGTAGTTTTAACTTTTTCACAAAATAAAAAAAGTATTTCAAAGCTGGGACACGAAAGCTGACTACTGCGTGAATGGCACACGCGATCTCTGTTTTGCCCAAATTGCTTCTGTACGCAGTTGGCGCCTGGGACATTATCTGCAGTTCTGTGTGGCTGCTCGGCTGCATGGCCACAGAATCGGCAAGTAATAGAGCGGAATAATTTGGACGGCTCCTAACATCGAGATCTTGAGAGCTGATGAGTGAAGCGACGTGAGTATAGAACAGAGCCGGAATGAAATGGCAGGGGAGACGGGATATCTCCGAGAAAACCCGCCGACCAGCGGCATCATCCGGCACGATTCCCACATGCGAATAACCGGTGACCCGGCCGGGGATTGAATCCTGTTAGCCTATGTGGGAGGCGAGTGGTCTAACCACTACACCATCGCGGTCCCTTGAAATGAGGTATAGAAGGAGCAACGGCGAAATGCAAGGGCGGGGAAAAACGGGAGTGCTACGAGTAAGCCCGTCGGCCAACGACACGTCCACCACGTTACCCACGTAGTACGAAAATCCGGATGAACCCACCAGGAATCGAAACCGGTTCGTCGTGGTGGGAGGCGAGTATTGCGACTACTGCATCACCGCGGCTTCCCTTTTTTAAAGTTAAGGTAATGTGTAAGAGGATTCATCAGAGGTGCTGAACCTGATCATTACAGACACTGCCGACTTGTCCGATCGTGTGCATAAAAATTCTGGAATGGTAATTTTGTAGCAGCCAGTCAATAGAAAACATTTTTTTAAAACTGAAAGAAAAATATTTGAAAATATTATTTGTTGTCTTTTTGTTTATTTGTAATTGAAGTAAACATTTCTCACTGATATTTTGCATTATTTTTACAATTTCCGATCCTATATTTCTTTAATTGTGCTCTTTAGAATAAAAGCATAGTTTTATTCTTGATTTAAAAAAAAGCTTGCTTGGGTCATTCATCACTGTTGCCTTAAAAAATTTAAGACAAGCTAATAATTCGAAGGTTCTGCACACCATACTGGAAAAGTGATGGAAAGAATGTGTAATTCTTGAGAAACTATATGTGAGCCAGGGAATAAGGGAAGAAAGAAAGACCTATATCTCCTCATATGTTGATTACCTCGGACACATCAACAGAGGGGAGGAGGTAAGATGTTCTCAACATACTAACTGTTCTAACAATTTTTCAGTGTCATTTTATCGGTCACACAGGCACTAGTCGCTAGTTAAAATAAAACGTTAATGTTTATGCATTATGGAAAGATACGTGTTGGATAGAATTTCCAAAGAACTATGGACTAACTCAAGTGGCGAAAGTTTTTCGTGGGAGGATACGGTGAAATTGTTTTACTGAGTGTATGGATTAAGGAAATGGGGAAGGAATCTAACAGATCATGGAGTGATTTTGGAAAACTCAGGAAACCCGAAATCAGAATTAGCGGACCGTGAAGCGAACCCTGCTGCGTTAAAAAACTCGACGTTGGTGTTTTTTTTTTCTCCTGGCAGTAGTTCAACGTCTTAGTCTTACGGTATGCATGGAGAGTTTTTTTTACTCTGTCTATCCATACTATCTGGTCGGCGCGTGTTAAGAGCAATGGTGTATTTGAAGAAGCAGTCTGTCAATTTCCGCCTCGTTCTGTGTATATGTCCACGTTTTTTTCTGTCGTAAACCGTCCTCAGCATAAGTTTGTTTACACAATTACTTTATTTTAAATGTGACAACTGAACCGAAAAATTCTTTTTGATGACAGCTATCTTTACTTCGCCCTAAAAGTCGTAATTCTAGTGATTAGTGGGTTAACGACATCTTTGTGCTAAACACAATTGGAATTTTTTTGTTTACTCTGTAAACACCAATGGAGGACGTGCACAGTAGTGACAAAATAAAGTTAATACTTAATTTTTTTGGCTTGGGTAAGTATATATCACAATTTGAACCGAACGCTAACTTTTACGCACAAATAAACAGAATTTCTTAATTTACCGCCAGCTTAAAAGTAGCCCCTTTCGAACAAAAGCGCACCTTGAAGCAAAAATTTTTCATAAGCCGAACACTTTTATAAGGAATCTCGTTTTATTCCCAACCTGAGTAGAATGAACCTTAGTAAAGGCTGTTCGCAGGAAAGTGAAAACTTTTGTAATTGACATTCGAAAAAAAAACACCACATATAATTACATGTATGCTAAAGCCCATACTGACTGGCATGCTGGTTCCCAGTAAAGATGGCAGCGAAAGAATCAAAATAATTCTAGGAATTGGCGTATTAAGAGAGCAATAAGTAAATTTATGTCTACGACAGTAAGTGATTTATACATTTAAGAGCACGAATTTGCATGTTTTTAAGGCATTAACTTTCCTTAAAAGTGACGCTTTCACTTTGAGGTGAGTATGCAGCAGCGCCGGAATAAAGGGGAGATCCCCGAGAAAACCCGCCTACCAGCAGCATCGTCCGGCACGATTCCCACATGCGAAAATCCGGGAATGACCTGGCCGGGGATTGAACCCGGTTTGCTTGGTGGGAGGCGAGTAGGCTAACCGCCCAGCCACCGCGGTCCCTGTAGAGTATATAATAAGCAAATCTTACAAAAATCCTCAATTAACCGTGAACAGACAATATTGTTAAGGGGTAAGGAAATTTCCGAAGGTTGGTATTAGGAGGCAGGGACATGCACACTTGCCCCGTGGACCCCTGCGAGGAGGTCATCGTGCCGCGGCAAGGCGTCAAGGTCAGCTGTGCCAGTGCGGCGGCCAGCAGGCGACGTGACGCAGCGGCGTACACCCGGCCACGGGAGGACTTTGACACCCCGCCTCGCAGCCCGGGGCTAGGCCCCTCTGCGAGCTGCCGGTCCTTTATGCTCCCCGCAGACCCGCTACCTCTGTGCGAGCCTTACACCGCCATCACACAACTCCCACAAGCATGACACCATACTTCTCAACCAAACAGCCAATCAATTTCAGTAAAGAAATTTGGGCGGCTCTTAACATCGAGGTCTTCAGAGAACAGCCAATCATATACAAGACCGTTCCGACGTTAAAAGATTTGGATCGTAAATGGTCTTTACTTTTGTCGTGTCGTTCAACATTGCAATCAGGGTGTACAACATTGTAAAACGAAATAGTTTCGAAAGTAGAAATTTTTTTTGTGGAATTTTTTTTTCTTGTAGAGGAAAATTACTTGCCACTTACCGGATTTAACTCATAAAATCAACATCCATACCTTGTAGTTCTTTAGCGTAAGCAGTGTAGGCCTATGTTTCTTCAGCATCGCGTGTTCCAGATATCCATCCTGTCCACCGCCTCTGAAACTAGTTTATTATTCTATAATCACCTTTTAAATGGTGCCAAAAAATCGTAACCTTCGTGTAAAATGTCGTGCTGTAAATTCAAGAGGTCACATAAAAATTTTTTTCGTCGTGTTGTGTCGTCTGAGCTATATGACTGCAGAATTAGGAGGTGTCACGAACGCAGCTACCATGCATGGCCTTAATTAATAAAGAAATTATGGAAAAAACAATCTCCTGTAATGAACAGTTTTTTGCTTCCATATATTCCTGTGGCAATTAAAAGAAAGGTACATTTTTACTACATCAGGAAAAAATGAACAGAAATTTATCACAGTGGTAAAATATTTGCTAAAAATCTTGGCAAAAATTGATATGTATTTATACTTTATTTAATTGTCAGCTGTTGCTTCGCTGTTGCTTCCAGAGATAATAGTGAGTGAGTGAGTGAATAAATTTGGGCGTTTCTTAACAGCGACGTCTTGAGAGCCGATGAGGGTGATTGAGGTGAGTATGGGGCAGAGCCGGAATGAAAGGGCAGGGGAAATGGGAGATCCCCGAGAAAACCCGCCGACCAACGGCATCGTTCGGCACGATTCTCACGTGCCAAAATTTGGGAGTACCCGGCCGAGTTCCTGGCAGTGGCGATAAAATTGACTACAGTGCATTACAGCCAGAGACTTGAGTAATTGGTAATGGCGCCAAAAAAAATCTTCTGCGATTGCAGGTCGCCAGCAGAAAATATTGCACGTACACCGTTCCGATGCGCACTCCCGCCCTCGGCTCTCAAGACCTCGCAGTTAAGAGACGCCCAAATTTCTTCACTCACTTACTATCTCACTCACTCCCTCCCCCTCCCTTTTCTCCTACACCAACGCTACCCTCTATGTATTGCTCTGTGAAGTAGGGTCAAGTTGGATCTAACTTCCACAAACTGAAACCAAAACATTGAGTTGTTCCATCATCACTTTCACTTCAACAGCATTAAAAAATCCAATCTTTCAATGACATTTATTAGCTACACTGAAAAACTAATTCAACTTTAGTGTGCTTGTCCTCGCTTTCGTGCCGGGAAGTTAACTTTAGGGCGGATTGTATGCGGCGAGAAGACCGAACAGATGAAGATGTCACTCCCAACTCCTCTGCATGACTGAGTCTATGAGCACCAAAGCAGTATGTAGTTGGTTCCAAGGCCACTATGGCCTGTGCTGCTCCCGTCCTTTCTAATCTCCCCGTAACGTAAGGCCAGAAATATTCCTTTTACATAAGGTATTCGTTTTAGTGACATATCAGAAGTGTCAGGGCAATTAATGAAAATGTTAACTATAGATGCATTACATTTCATGATTCTGTACAAATTTTTGTACCTGATTGGTAATAGGTGTTCCTTGGTTGTCAAATAAGATGAGAATAAATAGTATAAAATTGTGTATTAAGTTAATTGTTGCATAAATATGCGTTAATAGTTCATATATTACGTCCGTAATGATGGGTGAGGTAAGATGGCTAAGCTTATATTTGTTGTATTTTTCAATAAATCATCCTAAATTTGAATTAGTAATACAAAAATTTTAAAAATGCAATATATTGTAGGACGCGGTTTATTAAATCAGTACGATTAGTGATTTGTCCTGCTGTCGTTCCTCCTCCAGGCGAAAGAGGTTGGAGAGGGGATTGGCTGGTGGAGATGCAGTGTGGTGGGGAGGGTCCTTGAACAAGTTCGTGGTCCTCTCTTCTCCGGTCGCTCCCAGCGCTCTTAACGGCGCTGTCTTGTCCGCGGAGGAATGTGTTCTTGCGCGGCGCACCGCGGGCGAGCAGAGGAGGGAGGGAGGGAGAGGTCCTTTCCCCTCGATCGAGGCGGGTGCCAAGGTCGGCGCACAGGTGACCGCGGGGTTGTCGACCTCTGCTGCTCTCGCGCGCTCATGACCCCTTCGTCAAAACAAACAAACGCACATCGCTGCGGTCCAGGTGCACGGACGATGACATGCCGCTGACCCAGTTTCCGCGGGAGAGGTATTCCGGCGTGACGCTTTCACAACACTCGCGGTACACTTCGGCAAAAGTATCAATATTTGGGCGGCTCTTAACATCGAAGCCTTGAGAGTCGATGAGGGCGAAGTGAGGTGAGTATGACGCAAAACCGGAATGCAAGGGGGGAGGGATACGGGGGTTCCCCGAAAAAAAAACCCGCCAACCAGCGGCATTGTCCGCCACGATTCCCGCCTGTGAAAATCCGGGAGCGACCCCGCCGGGAATTGAACCCGGTTCGCCTAGGTGGGAGGGGAGCAGTCTAACCACTACACCACCGCGGTCCCACTTCGGCAACAGGTTGTGAATTGTTCGCCGTTAACTGTACACTCGTGATAGCTCTGCGTAACTTATTTTTCTTCCTGCTCAGTTTGTATTAATTCACCAATTCTTATCACTCGTGTGTAAGCGTCGATAACGCGAAACTGCAAATATGTTAAAAACTTAAGTAACTTGTACTGCTATCGTAATTGTAACTCGGATATTTGTACAGAAACATGATTAAAATGGTCACCGGTGTAAAATAACACTTTTAATTAGATTTTCAATCATGGAACCACATTTCATAATTTGCGTCAGCTTCACTGGTGTATAGGAACCCGGGAAGGTTTAATTTAAATTACGTTTGTTTTGGCACAGAGGTTCTGTTAAATAATTAGATTTGCCGCAGTGCTCAGTTAACCGAGAACCAACCATACGAGAATACGTCATAGTTATATATAAGTTCCTTCGTGTCACAGAATATGTCATTATACAGAATTGAAATTGCGTGGCGGTTCCTTTGATGTGAACGTACTCATTCGCTGATTGGCTATGCAGGCCACACAGTACTTAGGAGCGCAGAGGAGAACCAGCCGAACACACTAGCAAAATTGTGGCGTAACTGGCCAGTATTATGTCGGAACGCCGCCGTTCGCCAATCTGCGCCTGGTAACTTACTCGCCAGCAGGCAGCCCAGCCAATAGAGAAAGTTCCGCAGCATGTAGCAGCCAATCAGACACCAAGGCCCGTTCCGAGAGCCTCATGCGGCCAATCAGAGACTGGGCACGCCCACCTCAAAGAAACCGCCACGCTATTTCGTACTGTGGCGAGGTTGTGGAACAGACCTTGTGCTAAACTGGATATTGCCTGCTGCGAAAGAGTCTCTATTGGCAGGTCTACCGTCTGGCAAGTAAATTTCCCGGTAAAGATGGGCGAATGACGTTCCGACATGTTGTTGGCCAGTGACACTACTTTCTTGGCGTGTGCGGCTGAAATACATGGTATAAGCAGCGGTTTCTCTATTCTTGATTACTGTGTACTCGTTTGAAAAGACGACATTAAATTCTCGAGCATTCCGCTATACTCCTATACTATATGCCACCATCAGTCTTATACTCTTAGTCTTGTAAATGTACAAAAATCAGTCATTTGTTCATTGACTGGTATTTCCGTTACAAGTCTTGCTTGAATAAGCCATTACCCGTGACCTACGCATTTTCTGAGTTATATCTACTGTAAGGCTAGACTTAATTTTTATCTGTATACTCTAATTGCTATCATTAGCTCTTTGGCTGCTGCTTCAGTGACAGCTTTTCTCCTTTTAACTAATTATTTATTTACTGATTCTGTTGGTGCCCCAATAAAAAACTAATAAATGGACTTGCAAGATTTCCGGGTCACTAGCCATACGCGATTCGGTCACTCGAGTGCTTAGATTGTTACTATTGGTTCAAATTTCTCTAGGTTGCCTCAAATTAAGAGCTTTCAATAGGCTAAAATTATTTTCTACATTATATAATATTACATCCTTTTTCGTTGTGGTATGAAACAATAGTGTAAAAATAGTATGGCAATGGAGATAAATAACTTTTAAAAAATTAATGACGCGAACTGAAGGAATTTTGAATTTTTTCGTTTTTCGTACAAATCTCAGAACTGATTAAAAAAAATTAAAACGTTACTATACAGTTTAATATAATTGTTCATTTTATTTTAATATCGTGAGAAACATTTCTTGGAGATTCGTAATGCTGATCTTGCGAATTTGTATTTTAACTTTTGAGATAAAATTTAAATTCAAAATAGACAGAAGTCAAAAATACTTACCGCAGTTGAATCAAAAGTTGGATTCCTAAGAATTCAGTCAATAATTTTATTGAAATTTGTATAAACTAAGATTTTAGGTTAAAATATATTTGCGCTAAAAAAATTATGAATATTACTTTTCAAATTATTTTGATTTTTATTCGTTTTCATTGATATCGTGTCATTAAATCATAAAATATGCTCAGAATGTATAAAATATTGGCTCTTTATCAGTTTTAATGACGGTCCAATTCGAAAAGTGATCGGTACCAATATATACTCAAAGTCACAAGTAAGGATGGTAGAATTCTGGAAACTCAATCAAGTAAATCTAGATTTAAAAAATTTGTTCACTTGAGTAGTTTTTGTAATTAAGTCAGGTTTCATTAGACACACCTTTGATAACTATGAGCCAATGGAAAATCTGCATGACAACCAGACACAAATCACGCGCTACATGGTCTGGAGTAAAACTAGCCACTACTATGGCAGCAGCAAATGAACAACTAGCTGAGTCGCGAGTATATATGACACTGAGAAGTTTAAGCAGTCAACTGAACCCACAGTAGCTTTAAGATCGCATGAGGTTGCCTGTAGTATTTATCTGGATGTCCACATTCATTGCCTAACTTCCTGTTTTCAGATTATTTCACAAATAATCTCTGGTTCTAACGTAAATGTCACCGTAAACGTTTTAACTGGAGTTTCACTTTGATAAATGGTTTATGTGCAATCTTTATGTTGCAATAGCAGCTTTTATGCGCAATTGACTGCATTTCACTGGCGCTGTCTTCAGTACGACAACGGCCGGGTAGAAAATTCCGCACGTTATAATCTCGAGCACTTGCAATACTTGCACACGTCGGGTGGGGAAAAAATGCAGTGCGCAAACGCATGTTGTGAAACCAGGCCGGCACTACATGATATCCCAAGAGTACCTACGTCTACAGAGGTTGAGTTGAGAGATTGGGTTGGCTCTTAACAACGAGGTCTTGAGAGCCGATGAGGGCAAAATGAGGTGAGAATGGAGCAGCGCCGGAATGCAAGAGTGGGGGTAACGGCAGATCTCCGAGAAACCCCGCCGACCAGCTTCATCGTCCGGCACGATTCCCACTTGCGAAAATCCGAGAGTGACCCGGCCAGGGATTGAAACCGAAGTTCGCCTTGGTGGGAGGCGAGCAGGCTAATCGTTCAGCCATCGTGGTCCCTCTACAGAGGTCATACAGCTTCTTATATAGTCTATTCGCAGTTTCTTCACACTTTTTTAATCAAACATTTGGAAATGTCCTAATTATGATGTGTTTGATAGTTTCCTAAAAATACCACGTGCCACAAGCGTTTTATACGTGTGATAACGTAACAGTGCCTTATTTTCGGTAAAACTGAACGTTTGTTTATATTTTAGGTATAAGTTACAATATTTAATTTACATTTAGTATTAATAAAACAGTGAGAAAATAGGTGTATACGAATATGTTGTTTGAAACGCCTACCTTTAAAACCAAAGCACTGAGGAAAACATTTTTTGACATGGGGTTTCCTATTAAAATTTTGCATCTGCCAGCCGGTAGGAGGTGTCCTTAGCCCTTTCAGACCCACTTTAATTTACATTTTCAGGTGTTGCAAACAAATAATTTGATTATGCGTGCTGTACTTAAGTCGACACAACACTTGTTTCATTGTCACAGCCAATGATCTGTAGGCTATATGTTCGGCTATAGTTATATCAACCAATTATGACCTAGGTCAGTAAGACGGTTTGCGGATCATATATCCACAGGTAAGTTCATAGGTAATTGAGCTTTGCAGTGTGCAGTACAGACAAAAAATTACCTTGCGTAATGTACACTATTATTGTGTACACTGGGTCTAAATGCGTTAAGAACATATTGAGTACAAGGCGTTGACTGTTTTGTATTATGAGAAACACATATCCTGCCAGATTTTGTGATTTAAAGTGTATTTTTTGCACGCTCTGTATAGCGCAGAAACTTGTTGAGGGAAGTGGATTCAGAACTACAAGGTTGCCTCTTCACCTCACGAGCGCCTTGGTGTTCACGACCTTCGTCATCTCTATTTTTGGAGACCATCGCTCTGTACTCTTGGAGCACAAACTTTGAGATGTTCATCGGATGGTATTTTAAAATTATGATGATGGTTGAATTCTACCCGAGATTTTTAATAATACTCTTATCACATTGTAGGTATCTTATCACATTGTAGGTCGACTACAAAGTAGATCGAGAATAACAACGACCATTGAAGAATTAAACAACTTGATTAGAAAATCCCCACAGCCAACAAAAATTAGCACTGCAAGAGGTTAAAAATGATTTAAAACAGCAGAAACCTCTTTTCTATAAAACAAAATGTGTAGACGTAAGCAACCCAGTCTACAAATAAAGTATATTTTCTTTGTTTATTGGTATTAAGTATTCTGTGCAAAAATCTATGAATTAATCATTCTTTTTGTTTAAATTTTGCTATCAATATTTTAATTTTCTTTCTCTTTGTGTTATTTTTTTCATCACCTTTCATCTTTGACGACTGGTTTTCTCATATCCATATTTTTATTCTTTGTTTATTGGGGATTTTTGTGGATTCTCAACTTTTCGTCCGGTTGGCAATGGTGGTATTGATTTTCAGAGAAACTGTCTCCTTTGGTTGTTTGTTCTCCTCACGATTATGCTCGTTCAGTTTTGTCATGAACTAATACTGTGGAGATCGCCTCATTGACAAGTGAATGTACTTTTTCAGATGGTCGTGAAAGTTGCGAAGCTTTAAAACCCACCGAATAAAAAGTGTACGAATGAGGATAGTTAATACAACGCTTTGGTGACGTAAATATTGCAAAAACTGTTCGCTTAAAAGCACAATAGAATACGTGACAGCTGCTGGTAACAACCAATGCTTCGACCCTTAGNAAAAAAGAAGGGGGGGGGGGTGACTTTGACCTTGCAGAGTATTCTCGGAGCCTGTTAGAGACGAAGCCAATTATTAGAGATGGTTGCGTCAACAACCATAGGTAGTAAAAATGTACTATTATTTGATATAATTACGTGGGTGGAGAATGTATGAAAATAGGCAGACTTAACATACACTAAAAAAAATCAGTTGTTTTTGTTTGTACGTTGTTTGTGGTTTTTCTTGTAACACCATGCAGTGGAATGATGATTTTCGTATAAACATTGAACCGTTGTCGAATACTTCATATTTTTTTTGGACATCTTGTGAGTAGGTATAACGGCATCTACATAGGACGTAAACTTTATCCTTACTGTTTCTGCGTGTGTATAATTATAGTCCGGCGTTTTTCTGGGCAATAAAGTTGCTCCACTGTGCTTACAGAGCTGGAAATTTCTCGAACTCGTCTGGCAGTGGGATGGGGTTCACAGTACTATATGCACTTCCGCAAGTTACGTTTGTCCATTGGCTGCATCTGTTAGCGTATCCGTACGTGATTCGGACACTCTATTTTTTAAGCTGTCTGGCCTTCAGCGAGTGTTAAATTAATTTCTGTTCAATGAAAAAACCCCACAACTGTACATTTGTTTGAATCCGCAAAGTTTCTGGATCACAAATTATAGTAAGAAACTATTCCCCTTTCTTTTGTACGAAGGTTTTCTTTCTGTAAGTTATTTCGCGATACAAAATTTGTAAAAGCTTGTATTTAAAAGGCTGCAGTCTTTTTTTTCCACTTTTATTATTAGCTTTTTTTTTATAGGGCATACTTTAAATGCTCAGCCGTTAGTTTTTATTTAGCCTGCCAGCGTTGAGACCGTGAAACACAGAATAATTAAGAATACACGTCAGTAAAATGGCGTTACTGGCCATGTGAGAATGCCGTTAGGCAATCGGCGTTTGGTAACCAATTTGCCAGCCAGTGGCCCAGCCAACAGGAAATATTTTGCAGCAGCCAATCAGTCACAAGTTCCGTTCTCAGAGCCTCGCGCACCCAATCAGAGAATGGGTCCGCCCACATCAAAGGAACGGCCACACCATTTCGTCTCTGTCTGTCTACGTATTTACTCTGTGGTATCACTGTTGACTCCTAAGGTAGCCGCCTGGTTGCAGGAATTTTGCACGTCTGAGGCCTAAAAGCGTGGGAGCGCTAGGGGCGGCCGAGACGCTCGCATCAACTCCCTCGTCGCCTCTACGCGCAAAGCACTGAACTGGCGTGCAGTCTTGCCGTCGATAACGCGCCTCAATGAGACTTTCTGTGGAGACCCTACAATTTTATGACGTAATGATAAAAATAAAGGTTTGATGCACGTCCCTATTCCTTTTTTAATGAATTGTACAGGAAAGTTTATACCTAAAAATGACCGTGAAAACACCCCTTTGAGCCATTTTCACTATCACAAAAGCATGGTTTAGAGAGAAATGGAGGAACTCAAAAACATATACAGACGCGTATCGTTTCTTAAATGCTATTTGTAAACAGACCTCACTTAGACACTTTGGTCGGTTTTTTAATAAAACTTTTTCTACTGGAGCTCTGCACGCCGTTCGGCGGCCCACCCAGGCGGCAACCTAAACCCCAGAATCCTGGTTCCGTTCACGCCACGTACCGTTGGAGTGGAGTGGAGTGGTGAGATTTGGGCGGCTCTTAACATCCGGGTCTTGAGAGCCGATGACGGTGATGTGAGGAGAGTATGGAGAAGCGCCGGAATTAAAGGGCGGGGGAAACGGGAGATCCCTGAGAAAACCCACCTGCCAGCGGCATCGTCCGGCACAATTCCCACGTGCGAAAATCCGGGAGCGACCCCGGTTTTCTTAGGTGGGAAGCGAGTAATCTGACCACTACACCACTGTGGCCCCTACCTACCCTTCGACCTTTTCAAACGGTTGAAGGTGTGGCTGAGACATATTGCAGCTGAAATCATTGTCTGCCATCGCATACCATCCAGCTTAGTTGTATTTCACTGGCTCCTGCATGTTGCGAAATGTTTCCCGGCTGGCAATTAGGTTACTAGGTGCTGATTGGCGTTCCAAAATGTTGCTATTCCACGTGTTGAACGACGTTCCAGCATGTTGCTGCTCTCAAGACCTCGATGTTAAGAGCCGCCCAAATCTCTCCACTCTCTCTAGCATGTTTCTGGCCAGTGACGCCATTTTGCTGGCGTGTGTGGCTGTAATTCGCTGAATAAGCGGCTGTTTCACACTTTCTGACCATACTGAGCACTCTCTTTATGCTGTAAGTTGTTCTAGTTCAGTTTGCACTTTAAGTATGAACCTTTGAAGAAAATAAAAGTGGTAATATACCCTGCTTCTAAATCCACGTATTTTACTGAGGCACTAACAGGCATGCCCTTGTTAAGATGACAGCTCTGGAGGAACTAAATCCCAGTCGTAATGACGCATCAATATCAATAGTTTGACTTTTAAACTTGAAGAAAGTGAATTTATCTCATTTAGTTTCTGTTTGTTTCATGTACGTAACAGTAAAAATTAGAACACTGGTGCATGTATACGTACCCAAAAGTTTCAAATTTACGTTTTTATCTACACTTGAATATAGTCATCGGATTCGTAGCAATCTTAATATTATATATTGTAGAATAATACAGAATGATAAGGAAAAATAGAACCTTTGTAGAACTTTCAGAAGTGTCCAACTGACGATGACGAGCTTGTAAGTTTTTGTCACACCATAACCCATTCAAACCCAGTGTAAACAGTTGTGTACAATACGCACACGTAGGTAATTTTTTGGTATGTACACACTGCGAAGCTCAGTGACCAATAATATTAACAGTGGGTAAATGATTCGCAAATAGTCTTAAAGCTCTAGGTCATATTTGGTTCATAAACTGTAACCGAACATACAGTCTACAGCTCAATGTCTGTGACAGCGAAACAAGTGTCGCGTCGACAAGTACAACATGCATCATATTTTTTTTGTTCGCCACATCTAAAACTGTAAATTTAAGTGGGTCTGAATGGGTTATATAAACTCATAAATTGGTAATTTAATACCAGGGCTTTCCGCGAGTGGCAGTTGACAAAGTAAAACTACAGAGCCAGTTAGAAGAAGTAAGAGAAAGGCAGGTACTGGGTGAGATCTGGAGCAGCTGTCCGGCAGAAGTGCGGTGGCGTACGACGGACAGGATCGCGAAGAGGCGTAAATAACTAATCGGGCCGTCGGTCACAGATCACCAGGCAGCGCGCGGCTACTCGACGGAGGAAGCTGCGACCGGCAAATGACGTAGTACAGTTACAGAGCTGTGGAACAGCGACTTGCTTGTAACTAGTCATCCACGTCGCTGGTTCCACAGCCGGTATGTAAAGATCACTAACGGCCTGGACGTTCACGGTCAACGGAGCATTTTTTTCCCACCAACCTTCGAACACAGATCTCTCCCCGGTAACTGTGGACATCGTAAACTCTGACTGGACGCACTTGCGTAGCCAGAAATTTCTCGAGGGGAAGGTTACACTTACAAAGTGGAGTGGAATGAAGAGATTTGAACGGCTCTTAACATCGAGGTATTGAGAGCCGATGAGACTGAAGTGAGGTGAGTATATGGAGCAGCGCCCTAATGCAAAGACGAGGGAAACAGGAGACCCCCGGGAAAACCCGACCAGTGGTATCGTCAGGCATGATTCCCACATGCGAAAATCCGGGAGCGACCCCGCCGGGTATTGAACCCGGTTAACCTAGGTGGGAGGCGAGTAGTCTGACCACTACATCACCGCGGCCCCTACACTGATAAAAGAAAGAAGAGAGGTTATAACGGGGTTAGCTGTGCTGATGAATGTGTTAACCAGGAAAAATACTAGGAGGAATAATACTTTACACTGTAATAAAATTATCTGTAATATTTTAAGGCAGGTTTGTTTAAAAACTTTGATACTAATTAATGACAACCTTAGCGACCAGGGTGGGGGTGTTAACAACCCCCAAATCCCCCATCCCTGGCTACGGTTTTGTCTACGGCTTTACCTATAAGTTATTATGCACTATTTTAATTAGTAGTCACTTAAATTTGTCCCTCTCGGTTTTCTACACATTAGTACCATAATTACGTAATAGTTACAAATTTATAACTGTAATATTTCCGTGCACCTGATCAACGGGTGCAGACATGTCGTGAGGTCCCTGGAAATGTATGCTTTTAACGTAAGGTGCGAGGTATACAAAGGCCATTAAAAAAAAATGTTGACGGGTGTCTGTAAAGTCGGTTTACTGACGATAGTTGAACGTGACAACGTCTTAAGAAAATACTGATGGAATGGTAGCATTTTTCAAAAGAAAATTTTAATTTCATTTGTTTAATAGATTTGTATGTATATAGAGAAGGAGGTAATTGGAAATCACAATGAAATTGATCAAGTGAGATTTATTTGTACGCATAAATACAATTATGTCAATTTTTTTTTTTCAATTTAATAGTTTTTACAAGTATAAATGTGCGTTGAGCAATTGTTTTACAACTTTTAAACATGTGTAATATTTAATTTCTTACAATCTGTGTTATTCTGTTGAGAATAGGACGATGATAGGAAAAGTAGGAAATGAAAGGGAGTGTTTCGAGTTTAATGTGTCTTGAAAAAGTCAAATCGATGGTGGTGCCTCCTAGTGTTGTTGAGTTATTAACGTCTGATGCACAATCGACATTAAACATGTCTTTCATGAATTTGATGAATGTTTTTTCGCTCGTTCCGCGCTCTCGCTTGCACTTCAAGCCTTACATGGAACGCCTCAGAGCGAGGTAACGCCGCATGAGTCATGTTTTTTCGTGCGTGCAGCCGGCTCTATCGAATTATAAGACGTTGTCACGTCAAAAACCTGTTTCAATGGTCAGTACGACACTTCTCAGCTACATTTGACTGTTTTTAGGTGCCTTTGTAACACGACAGTTTTATTTCTGGCCGTAGTTCACAGGATTCAATTCACGTGATAGAGTTTTAACATTGGCTCTGTGTCCTTATATCGGTGTGAAATTGAACTAAGTTTCCTCGTCAACAACAATATAAATGCATGTTTGATTTTAATTCTTGGCTAAAACCGAAAATGCATTTGGTATACCTTCACTCTAAAATCTAAACAGTTAAAACTGTTCTACATCAGCGAATTTGATTACAGGTTTGTTGAAACTGCTCCACTTGAATCAGTAAAACTGTACTGATTATTTTTTTTAAGTCCAATCATACCAACATAATATCTACTGATCATTTTAGTTTACATTCGCTGATTAAACAGTAATTTCTACTGATTCCTAGTGAATTTAACTGGCGTGGTAATGAAACGTCAACGCATTTCACTGATTCGCCGGTAGATAACAGCTCATTCACTGAATATTTAGTAAAATAATTCTACTTATTGAAATCATTGATTCAGATTCAGAGTATGGCGCATTACTGCGTTAACGTTTCGTGAGCACGCACCATTTCCAGTAGGTCATTCGCACTTTGTTGTTGTGGCCGTTCCTTGTCATCCCCACCTTGTTGCCACTTTTCTCATTATATAATTTCTCTCGACTTTCGAGGTCCGTCAGTTCATGTCTGAACGGTCATCGGGTTATCATGTAACCAGTCACAGCGAAATCTTTTGAAAAGATAAATTCAACCTAGTAGCAATTGCTTTACTGGATCTGTAGTCTAAAAATAACTACATTAAGAATGTATTTTAGGATGCAGTAAAATGCATTATATATATATATATATATAGATATGTGTGTGTGTGTGTGTGTGTGTGTGTGTGTGTGTGTGTGTGTGTGTGTGTGTGTGGATATATAACTCACGCGGTACTTCCGTAACCACAGTAATAAACAGACAAAAGACACAAGAAATAGGTACGTTAGACTACAGAGAAAAATCCGCATTTCTGCCTGCTCCAAAAATAACGGATCGATCGCAGCAGCTTCCGTGCTGTGTACAGGTTGTCGCGTAGCTTTCCCGTCATGTCGGGTTTGCATACGCACGCGAAGCAACCTCGTGGCGTGCGATGGCACACGGCACGTCGTCGGCGGTGTCCTGTCCTGTAACGGACGCTAGAGAGAGTGGGGGAGGGGTTAGGGCGGAAATGACCGCAGTGCCTACCAGGAACCGGAAACGTCGTAGTGACCTACACGCAAGCGTGGTCATTTCAGGCGCGCCAAAATTAGCGATAATTTGACAGTTCGCGAAAGTTTTGCCACGTTCGTGACGGTTAACAACAAGCCTGCAAGTCAGTCACATATCATTTCGCGATACATTTCAAAAGGATTAGGATCAAATAACATATTCTCGAGTATGTGGAGGACTGTGATTCTGATACGGTGCCTTTTAATAATGCGAAATCGGAGGAATCACAAAACATTTTTTGTCATAAAATTATTCCGGTGCCTCAGTGGAGAGGTTTGGGTGGCTCTCAACATCGGGGTCTTGAGGGCCGATGAGGGTGAAGCGAGGCGGGTATGGAGCAGCGCCGAAATGCAAGGGGTGGGGGAACGGGAGATCCTCGAGGAAACCCGCCGACCGGCACCATCCGGCACTATTCCCACATGAGAAAATCAGGGGGCGACCCCGCCGGAAATCGAAACCGGTTCGCCTAGGTGGGAGGCCAGCAGTAACACCACACCACCGCAGCCCCTGCCTCAACTGGTGCAAAACAACCCTTACCAAGTACACATTTTTACAGCCAGTATTTTTTTTTATTAAACTGATTTTGAGATGATTTTCAATACGTTGTGCAGATACGTTCAGGTTTTCCCTTGTGATTGGCTTTTGTGGCCGTGAAAAGCCACTTTCTTATCTGGTATGGTCACTAAAGACTGGATTACTGCAATAAAGAACTTCCGTGTTTGGCGTGCACGCAACTGTTGCCTACAAAGTAAGAATTCGACCAACCATAAATTATATTTGCACGAAATACTGTTGAACTTGTAAACATTACTTACAACTACTATTTCCTAGCATTAAGAAATTAGATCGTATAGTTTTTACATTGTGATATATCAAAATCATAATTTTTAATGTGTTTTGGAACGTAAAAATAGAATAAACAAAAACATTTCCAGAAAATTTAAGGTGACTGAAAAATCATGTCTTCATTCGTTTTTTAAGTTACATTTAGCTAAATATGTCTTACAAAAAATATTGAAAATCGAAAATATTTAAAAATAATTTAATTTAAAACATTTTTTTCAAAATTGCGAAAACATTTCAAACAGTGATTTTAAGTATTCGTTGAAGTAATTCATGGTATCTAATTGTAAAGTGAATTATCTCAATTCTGTGAGTTTGTTTTTATTGTTTGCACGTCCCAAAAAAATTATCACTGTGATTCTAACATGCCGTTATGCAAAAAACTATGCGGTGTAAATTTTTATTATGCGAGGAAATCATACTTGTAAACAGTTGAACAGTACTTCGTACATTTATAAAATAATGAATTGACCACTACCCTTAAATGTATTTATACATGTACAGGGTTCCATCATTTCTTAAGTGGAGAGAGGTAAATTTATTCAGCGGTGCATATTGTGTGTTCATGAATGTTTGCTTATAATCACTTGTGAAACACTTTCTTCTTCAGATTAATTTACGACAGTTATACAAAAGTAAGTGTAAAATCAACCTGAAGAAAGTCTCGGTTAAATTTCTTAGCCATAGAATGATGCACGAGTTTCAAAAGGCCACTTATTCTTAAATAATGACAGCAGAGCTGCTAATTTCTTGACCGACGTTGTCAAAGTTGTATTTAATGCAGGTCGCGCAATATGACTCAAATTTTGACGTTCGTATTAATTATTCATTAAAATATACCGTCGTGGAAATAACAAGGGAGTGAAATCCACCTTGCCGTTATTTTTCTGAATGCAAAGAGGAGAAAGTGTTTGCTTACCGCGACGGTCGCGCGGACCGGATGTCTCCGGTTTCGGGTTCGCGCTCGTACTGTCGCAGCGCTCACCCTCGCTTTTTACGAGCGAGTCGTATAAACAGCTTACTAGGTTTTTGGGTAAGGTCGCCGTAAGCGGCTTGTCGAGACGGAACATGGTAGCCGCTGACTCAAAACAGAACTATAGAAGAGAAAATGCTGCGCGTGTACGGCGCTAGCAGCAGCACCGCAAACATTGAAAGGCCCGCTGTAGTTGATCAGCCACAAGACCAACTTCCACACTTTCAAGACAGAGATAAAAATTTCGAATATTCAGTTGGGAACAGTCTTGACTTCAATAACTCGCCGCTTTGCGGTTCTTTCGTAACTGGACTACGATTATTTTACGAAGCGCCGTAAAGATTCCCAGCCGGACATAAGCCTGTAAAGAAAGGCATGTCTAACCATGAACAACTCAATTCAGATCATAACTGGCATGTCACGGAGGTAACAACCGACTAACGAGTGGTAAAGGCCTGAGAACCCTATGGATAAGGCCACCTGTTTTTCGCGAAGAAATTTACGTAGAAGCTAGACTTCAATATCATACGTGCACACTCGCTGTCTTCATTTGGCTATTGGCCGCTTGCCTTTGTGTGAAGAGAGTCTGTTACATGAGTAAGCCAATCAGAATTAAGTTTCTCCGATACTGACCGTCCGTGATTCGCGGGCAGACAGATATGAGACGTAACAATTCAAATGATAAAATCACGAAAGTAGTTCTGAACCAAAGTGTTTTGGAACACTACTTGTCCTGAAATCTTTTCGGGAAAAACAGGTGCCCCTACGTATAGAGTTTTTCTGTTTCAATCACGCTGACAAGAAGCGAGCAGATACCCTTACGTCAAGTCAAAGCGATTCTGTGTAATTCCACATTATGTGGTACTGAGGCCACGGTGCTCGGCTGCTCGAGAAAACCAGAGCGATTTTTTTTATATTACCGCGCGCCAACCGATGATTGTGTAATACGCCAACTACCATGTGGCAACGATAATTCTAGTAATTGTAGGGTGTGTTGTGACATTAAGGGCGTTGACCACGGAACAATGCGTTATTTTATAGTTGAGCCATATATTGTTCAACTTGTAGGCATTGTCTGTGACTTATCCTCAGATAAAATATTTTTAGACTCCATGGTTTTTGCAAAATGACACGTCAAAGTCAAATTTTTTATTTTTTTGTGATGTACAAATTGTGAAAATCATCTTACGTACAGAAATAAGATCATTCACATTGAAAGAAGATGCCAAGAGCTTCTTCATGATGTCTATAAAACTGTACAAGGAAATGTTTTTTCGATTTAAAAAAAATTGCAAAAAATAAGGAAATTCTTGCATATTTTTTTATTTTTGGCTGCCCCTAAATTTTTAGAAAATAACTTTTGCTCAACGTACCTTAAAATGAATTAAGACAAGACAGACAAGATCTTTCAGGCACCCTTTTTAAATTTTCTGTAAATAGTTTGGTTTATTTTATTTGTACATCACAAAAACAGTAACATTTTGATTTTGACGTATCATTTTGCAAAAACCGTGGAGTCTAAAAATATTTTGTCTGGAGATAAGATAGTCACAGACATGCCTACAAGTTGAACGATATATAGCTAAAATATAAAATAACACATTTTTCCGTAGCCAACGCCCTTAACGATACGTAGTGGTCGAACAATATTTCGTTATAACGTTGCACCATGCTAGGCCTCACTGCCCACTGTACATGCGACAAGGTCGCATTGTCCTTACAACTTGTGGTCACGTGGAACTAAACCATTGGAAAGTTAAGTTGTTACTATTGGCTTAGGGTTCTTCCATGGACGTGTGGTTCGGTGTGGTTCAGTCACGAACAAATTATCAGTGTGTTATGTGCTTGATACTACTGGTAGCAGATCTGTACCGATGGACCTGTGGAATAATCTCCTTTATTGGACGCCGTGTTCTATCTTACGAAATGAAAGCTCATCAACCCAGTTCCCGTGAAATTCCCTTTGTGCTGAACACTGTGATTGAGAGTTGTTCAGCAGAAAGCCGTGCCCTATAACCTTGTTTTCAACTTCATAACCAGCTTTCAGAACTAGCTTTTGGTAAAAGGGAGAGAACTCCGCCATATTGGATTGCCATATATTCCTCCTTAACCTAATTTCCATTATAAAAATTTAAAAACCAAGCTTGCCAAGGCACAGAAACAACTTAACAGTTCTTCCAAAATCAAAATTCTTTTTCTCATGTTGCTTGTTTCACATATATAACTGTAATCATAAGTTCTCTCTTTATTTAATAAATTTTTTCCCGTGTAGGAAAATACGTATATAACTAAGACAGCACAAATTTTAAAAATTCGGTTAAGTCATGTTAAACTTTGATTTTTAATTTCAAATCATGAAGTTAGTTTACGTAGGTTTATAATAAAATCCAAGATCGATGGGAGCCCTCGATCTTAAGTCTACCTATTTTTTCTTGGTCGTATCGCTCCCCTTAGATAAGTATCCTATTTCGGGCCGTGGGCCTATCTACAACAACAAAATGAAATACAAATTGAACAAATGTTGCAGGGTAGTAGAAACATTTAAATCTGTTCAGTATGATTAGTAGTAAAGACCCGGAAATAGCACGGTTTATTCGGTTAAAGAGTTGACTTCAAACTGCCGAACTGTTCTATTACTTTTATGATTCGATCATAGTTACTTTGACACGTATTTGGCGATTGTGTGCTATTATAAAGAGGAAGTGATTGCGCCAGAAAATAATCTTGCACGGCGTGGTTTGTGTAAGAAAATGCTTATTACCGAGGCAACATTCAGCAAATAACCGAGCAAGGCTCAAGTATACAGACGACTATGAAGTATATATATAGCACGCTGAGAAATTAATTAGTGAAATTTACATGTTTCTAACAATTATCAGCATCATTCGAATGGACGTCGCAGTCGGTGTTACAACTCAACTTCCTCCGAAGTTCTCTAATACAAAATTGTTTCGCGTAGTAATAATATATCAGGCTGTAATTTATGGGTTAGACAAATGAAGCCGAATTCCTAAATTTTCCATAATTGCAGCAACTTATAATTTATGTTTCAAAACTTAACAGAGGATAATATTGTTTTATGTCAAGTTAAGCGCATTTATAGAGACGCAGGTTTTTCGCGAAAGTATCTCACAACTCTTTCACTCTAAAACACATAAGCACAGATTCACTTTCGTAATTAGGTAATTATAATTACTGCGCCGTCTGCGCGCGAACCACTGACGTTCAGTATCTGAGTGACTTAAGTTAAATTTTATCGTCCCAGCCATGTAAGAAATTTTCTTCCTAATATTGCGGCCAACAACCAAAGGAAAACCTCAGAGGGGTGGACAATTAATAAGTGAGGTAAAGCGTCTGCTGCTTCTTCAAGGGGTACCACAACCAGCGGCGTGTGCTGAACCGTTGCAAGGTAAACTGTGTTTTGCACTGTGCTATACCGAATAGTTTGCTAGTTCACACATGGGCTACTTAAACGTAGTAGTGCAGTTGCCGTCTCAGCACGTGTGTAATGCGTGCCTCGCCGCTCTCTCGTGAGTGGCCGTAATGCATTCTGTTTCTCCCGGCTCCAATCTGGTTACTGGTTCCTGCTGTGTGCGTCCAGTGTGTACAGCAGTGAGCAAGCACCACCTTATCTTGCAACATTTCACCACACGCCACTGACCTCAAATGTCATAGCATAGGCGAAGAAGTTACGTTATAGAATTTAATCACACTACAATTTATTATAGATTTATATGTAAGGAAAAGAGAAACTGGTATGCACCAGTACTTCCTTGACCCTTCATATACTTGAACTCCGTACACATTTTTGCAGTTCTAGAGTAGGGGTGGCAGTGTAGTTGCCTTACGTAGTTATAACCCGCGGTCAGTATTTACAACACTAGCATGGCTTGCATCGCAGAACTGTATAACGTAAATCACTGAACTACTTTTAGATACTGATTACTTATATTTTTTTACTCCACTCATAACCAACACTTTGAAATATTGTACTGGTTTCCAAGATGGGTTACTTGCGTAGTATTTGTAAACCAAAAGTATTCACTGGAGGTGCCGAGTTAACCGCTTAACTAAGAAACTATTTTTTTCCCCAGATGTCGGCTCAATGAACTTGCCATCTGACAGCCATTAATACCTGATTTGTATATATGAGAGTAATTTATGTTTGGTCATCTGCATAAACGGTATTAGTGGCATTGCCTACAGAAATTCTGTACCTTGCACTTTACTAGTTTCTGTTCGCGCTCAGCAACAACTCTAATTCTGCTAACTTTACAGCATTCCGTAACGAAATGGTTACAATTGGGGGTTTTCATGTAAATAGGTTAACTACAGTTCAACCACAAAAGAAAATCCTCGCACAGGAACTGGCATTTGCTATTATCAAGGTTAGTTTTATTTCCTCTTCTTCAGTCGTGTCTGATGCTGCTACAACCCGTCCGATAGATCCAGCGCACTGGAAGACCGAGAATATGTGTGGTATTAGGTTAGAGGTGGCCTCGCAAAGCGAGCGCTTGATCGCTAGAAAGTTGAAATAGAGTAATGGTTAGTGACCCTGCAATTTCGCCTTATAATTCAGTTACTGGCTCGACGTCTTGGAATTGCACGTGCGTTTCTCTCGCGTGATTGAAAGTCCACTTATATGACCCTCCGTGGAGGAATGAGACCATGGCTAGGGGCCGAAAAAATTTGCGAATTCATAGGAGGACATTTTGAATTTCAAAAACACGAATGTTTTATTTATTTATGTGATTGAAATATTGTTCATTAAGAACGCCGTTTGAGGTCTCTAAATCAATAGAAAGTCTACAAAGAAACAACAACTGAATCCCGTCCTGTAAAGGGTAATAAAGACTCCTCACTAGGGTGGAAACTAATTAACAAATAAGTACCTGAGGCTCGATAATGCAGAGGATTTTAGAGTCTAACCTTCAAGGTATTAAACTAGTGAGGTTTCATATAGTCCATTCACGGTTACTTAAAAATTTTCTGAAACTCTGCTTATGTTCTACTTCTAGGATATCCTTCCGTCTCACGCAAACAAAGATTGATTGAGTCTAGAAAATTATACAAAATGGACTACGCGCCGCATTTGTGCGCAATCGGAGCAATAATAATTTGCGAAATAACTATTTCTTACTAGGCATTGCCAACGTTCCTATTTCCTATCTGTTTTTATTCGTATTAATAATGAATAAAAATTATGTATTTTATATAGATAAAATACAAGTAATAGTTCATTTTAATTAAAAATAAGGTACTTTATTGCTAACACAAGTATAAAACGCTTGTGGTATATGGAATANAGTGGTCTATTATATAGCCAAGCTGTTTTTTAAAGGGTTTTTTTTTTTTTTTTTTTTTTTTTCCCCCCAAAAAGTTTGAAGAAAGCGTGAATATGCTATAGTAAACATTAGCATTGAAGATTCCGGATTCCGTATTGCTAGTTTCAAAAATAAGAATTGACTCTGACGAAGTGGAAGTCGTTGAATGACTCGTTTATTTTGGAGCGTGTAAAGGACTGTAGAGTATATATTGATATATTACAACACGAAACACGAGATTGTAGGGCCTCTATGAATGTTGACGAGGCAAAGGGTAACAAGTTTACTTCAACCCTCTCAATCACGGATATATTTATTATAAAAGACTCGAGATTTCGTGAGTTCCTGTGTGGGTTTGATAGAATGTAACCACTTGTATTCTATTGTTGCGTTTAATTTTGAAAAACTAGTTTTGACGCGGCTTGGAGTACTACTGAGCCAGCAATAGTCATCTATCAATATGAGTGAATCAGTACGATCCACGATTTGGCTGGCTCATTGGAGCCAGCCAAACGACAAAGATGACGTTTATGATAAAGGCTTCAGCAGAAAATTCTGGAAACTGCCATGAAAACGATGCCCAATCCATAGAATAGTCTTGTATATAGAAGTAAAACTGTCACTTTGTCTCAAGTCTCGACTTCATTGAGATAGAAAGTTGCATCTCTTGCCAACTGCATGGTCATTGGAAGCTCACTGCTAAGATATGAACTTTCCGGGCGCCGGCCGAAGGGACCTTCTTTAGCGAAATTTGCCAACCAGATGTCAGGACTGCTCTCAGAGTATCACGTGGTCAGTCAAGTATTTTACTTATGTTCGTCCATTTTGCCTCCAAATGTGTGGCATTCTGATATAAAGTGCAAAGCATTAACTTAGTTCTTTAACGGAATGCTTTGGGGGAAAAAATCACGACTATGTGTAGTTACATTATGCACAAGTGGATAGCAATATTTTTGTAAATTAATGTTCTTATCGGGAGTAAATAAATATTTCTGCTCTACCAATGACGTAGTTCCATTACAAATCCATTGCCGGGAACACTTTTATTTTCTTAGGCATAGTATTAACCACAAACCGCAGATTAAAACAAATACAAATAACTTACAATAATATATGTGGTAAACATATGAAGCAATTTTGCGATATACATGCCATGTTAGGCAAAATAAATATTTTGTCAAGGTTTTAATACAGAGCACACAAAAAGCTCGTAGTATTTATTATTCAACCTATTCCGGAATATAACATTCAAAACGTATTGCAGGTTAGGAACATTATTTAGAAAAGCATCAACATAAACATAANACAAAAAGCTCGTAGTATTTATTATTCAACCTATTCCGGAATATAACATTCAAAACGTATTGCAGGTTAGGAACATAATTTAGAACACTATCAACATAAACATTAAAAAAATTACTACGCGGCTATGGATATCTACAGTATTTTTATACGGGATGGCAATGAACTCTCCTAAAAACTCTCCTCTAATAAAATTGTATGGTCATCACTAGAGACTCTACCATTTTGCATTTGAAAAGGGTATACCGTGTGTTAGACTTCACATTTCTATACATACTCAACAAGAGGTTATTTGTTCATTGACTGCTGCCAGAGTTAAACACCATCTTCCTGTTCTACTTGGCCACACGAGGTTTAGCAACACGACAATGTTTACCGTTGGCTCAGAGTCTGCTGGGCGTGTCTAACAAGTGGAGATCACACGCAAAAGTAAAGTATTTTCATGGCGTCTATTTTGCTACCGAATTATAAAGCTGAATGATAGGGTATCTTAGTCGTCGCTCGGAAGTGCCGTAGTTACACGAAACAGGGGGTGAAATCTGCACGCCAGCTCGCTGCCTTGCGCACAGAGGCGATGATGTGATCGATGAGCGTGCCCCAGTCGCTCTTATCGCTTCCCTCCTCCGCTTCAAACGCGCAAAACAGCGGCAGGTGAGTGGGCGTCTTAAGATGAGTATGTACTGGAATATTTTCTGTGGAATCGTTGTTTGCGCGAATACGTTTGCCTCGATAAATAAATGTCAGCTTGTATTCACTGCATGGCAACTTGATAAGCTGGCATGGCCTCAACTGTGAAAACAGTTGAGAAAAAATAGTTTTAAACGCTATGCAGATAATAAATTGCTTAGAACCTGAAAATTATTCACTGAATTCTTAAAAGAATTTAAAATTACTACTTAGTCCACAACTTGTTTACTGAGACGTGAGAGATTTAATGGCAAGCAAATAACCTGACAATGCTTATCCAGTTTTAGTTATATCCTGAATACTAGAAGAGTTTTTCACAAAAGATAAATTTTAAGTGAAGAGGATCGTATGTTATTTCAAATGAATTATATACATAACAGCTATACATAAATTCCACATGAATAAAAGTAATTTTCAAGGCAAACAGTTATAACAGAAACTTTAGAGTATTCTGGAAAACCAGGAAACCTATCACTACAGTCATTTGTAAGAATAGGAGACTACATTGTAGTAACTACGCCATTTGCAGATTTCACTGAATATTTCCACTATACATACTAGCAATAAACTATATGTAACATTACATGCTTTGGAAATACAACTTTTTGCCAAAAAAGATAAAAAAATAATTTTCTACGTCCATAATATTTTCTTTTACTTTTATTCATTTAAGTGTATTCATGGAGAAAAAATCGGGGGAATGGTCAAATATCGCAGTTTTCTTAAGCGGTACGAAAAAGGTACGACTATAATGGCTTAATTTAACCTGCAAGCGGGGGAGAGGGTGGAGGGTTGTGTGGTTAGCCTGCTCGCCTCCTACCAAGGCAAACCGGGTTCAATCCCCCGGCCGGGTCACTCCCGGATTTTCGCATGTGGGAATCGTGCCAGTCGATGCCACTGGTTGGGGTGGGTTTTCTCGGGGATCTCGGTTTCCCCCGCCCTTTCATTCCGGCGCTGATGCATACTCTACTCAATCACCATCATCGAATCTCAAAACCTCGCTGTTAAGAGCCGCCCAAATCTCTTCACTCACTCACTTTAATCTGTGGGTTTTCATAGTGTATAATAAAGTCCCTCTTTTACAGATATAATGTTCACAGTACAGCATCACGACGGAAGTACTGCTGCGTAGGCGCTAGGGATGCGTGCTAGTGTCTGTCCCTCGCTTCTTGACCTTGAACGCGCAGTAGGTGTATTTTAGAGGGTTTCCGGGGGCGGAGCGTCAGGCCGACATTCTCGCGGAGTGACGCGCGGGAGTCGTGTCAGGCGTAGATGCCGCCGCCCTTCGCGGGCGACCAGCGCGCCCACATCGCGCTGCGCCCCGTCGGTGACGTCACCGTCGGGGTCAAAGACACCCGTGCACTACTTTCCCACCGGCGCGGGCGCGATAGCGGGTCTTCCGGCGCGGACCCGCACCGCTGGTTCGAGTCCCCGATCCCACCGTGGCCCTTCGGCTCCGCAGGCAACAACTGTTTCCCGGAACGCAACTTTTTTTTTCCCCTGGGTAGTCCCCAAATCCCGCTACTCCGGCGTGAGCTCCTCCAGAGTTCTGTCCCCGCGGCATGCATGTTAGTACCTAAGACAGTTGGAGAGTGGGATGTGTCTCACGGCAAGCCCTTTAACTGAGCCTCAAGTACACAAAGGACTGTGTGGTCTAGCTTGTTGCGGAATGAATCCGTGAAATTTCTGGGTCTCCAGTAATTACTCTGGCGCTTACGCAGTTTGTTTGTGCCCAAAAGGCTTTATAATTTCACGTTATAATTTGGTAACATACGAGGCGTCATAGAAACATACGTAAGTTTCGCACATGTCATTGGACTGTCTGATAAGCTACCGCGTAATACGAAAGATACCCTATTATCGGGGTTGCCGGCTGGCAAGTAAGTTGGCCAACGGCGTTCTGACATCTTGCTTGCCAGTGCTGCCATTTTGCTGGCGTGTGCGGCTGGAGTTCGCGGAATAAGCGTCTGTTTCACCTCTGTATTATTAGGTATTCTGTGTTGTAGACACGCTGTGAGGGAGATGTATCAGGTTTCCTGTTAGATGAACATTTTTGAAAACACTGCCTAGTTTCTTCTTTTTGCCAATTGCGTGTCATTCCACATCCACGTGTAAACATTTACATTGAGAAGCGACACGCGGCCAACAAATGAGACTGTTAAACTCTTAAAAACACATATGTATTATACACTACACCATTTGTCAATACAAGTGTGTAAAATATACTTCCACTAACTGGAATATTTGCAGTGGCCATCAGTTTCTACATAGCCCAGTTAATAGCGCCTAAGAGACAGAACATATTTTCTTTGACATTTCCAGACCCATTTTAGTTTTTAGTTTCATGTATTGAAAATAAAAAAATTATGGTTTCTTGGTGTACTTTGAATAGACATAGTACGTGTTTCATTAATCCAGTCAATAAGTTGTAAGTAGAGAAGTGAAGAATTCGCGAGGTCAGTGACCTGTAGACTAGGCTCCAGTCTTGTGTACAATTATGCACATATCAACTAGTCGCTGGTTGCTTTCTGTCACAGCGAGAGGCAATGATTGGGCCCGCAGTTTACTGCGTGGTTTTTATTGGCCCAGGATTCAACAAGAAGTGTCAAAAAGCGCATGGGCTAATTGCAAAAGTAACACGAACGTACGATTTTTTTTTAATTCTAGTTTATCCCGAAATAAACCCGCAAATTTTTCAGGTCTCTAGCAATAATCTTTGCGTTTTGCTGTAGTGATAGCCTAGAGCAGTTGTACTGTTTATCAATAAGCTATACTCGGGGGAGATAATTGGACACTGAGCTTCGCAGTGTACAGTACCGGCCAGTGACGTGTGGTGAACTGTTGCAAGGTAAGCTGGCGTTAGCTCTGTGCTGTACCCTGTTGCTTCCTAGTTTACACTTCCACCACTAAAACGTGGCTCGGCAGGTGGCACCAGTGTACATGTAATGAATCCCTTGATCCTCGCTTGTGAGTGGTCAGAATACATGCAATTTTCCTAGACTGCACGGTTGTTACTGGCTCCTGCTGCGTGCACCGAGAATGTACATTAGTGAGCAAGTATCAGCTTACCTTGCAACACTTCACCACACGCCTATGGTACATGCCAAATATTACCTTCATAAGTTCATAAACTTACCATATCCTTGTATAGGTGTATTGAGAAAGCACGATTGATAAATTTTTTTGCTATACGTTTATTTTATATGTCCTACAGTTGTTAAGGAAGAAGCCATATGGGTAAAGGCTGTTCACGGTAAAGTGAGCTCTTTTGAAAAAAACCTCTGAAAAATATCATCTTCCATAACTACATATATGCTACGTACATATTTAAGTGCAAACTCCCATGTATGCTGTAAGCGAATTAACAGACAATTTTCTAAGACGTGGCGTATTGAGAGTGTAATATGTAAATTTATGACCACTTAAGTCAATTGTTTTTTTATTTTTATACACATAAGAGCACGAATTTGCACATTGTTAACACCTTTACATTCCAAAGTCCTATCAATTTCACAGTTTTACTTGGATGGCGCATATAATGAGAAGGATCATGTCAGTGTTTATCTTACGTATAGTGGAAAGATACAAAATGAGAATAAAGTAGATCCTTATCAGGGGTTTAAGAAGTGCTCAGTTAACCTTGAACAGCCTATAGTAATGCTCCTAATTTTGTATAGTAGCAGTTCTATTGTAGCGCAATATATAAAAATTACAGATACAAGAATTTCGCGAATTCTTTTGAGGACAAACTAGATTTCAAACACATGTACATTTGACTTTGTTTTCCAATTGTACCGCATCTTGTAAGCCAAGTCCTGGACGAATTTAAGCCAATAAATTACCTGCAAGTAAATGAGGACCGAACCCCGTGCTACCTGGTCTGAGGTAAAACTGGATCATCAACGAATATACAACTAGCTGAAGCTCGAATGCACAAGGATTTGTGGAGTCTACTGTGTTGCGAAATGAATCCGCGAAATTTCCGGGCCTCTAGTAATAATTGATTGGAAAGGGCTTATCAACGTCCCCCGGTGTTATGCCTGAATGCTTATCAGGAGACAGCTTATAAACTAACTTATGACCTAACTTAAACTAACACACGTACCTTGCGTAGGATTCGAACCCAGAACCTTCTGCACTCCAGACCGGGGGCGCACCAACCGACTGTACTACGGGTGGTCGGCGATATATAATAAATTTACCGTACTATGCATAGGTTAAAAACTTTCATTGCAGTTTAGGAAGTTCACTGAAAATTACCTTTTAGTGTATTGGATTGTGTGCACTAAAGAGGCAAGCCTTTGCCGATATTATTAAAAGTATGGTATTTAAGTTAAAATATATGTAGTCGCAAATATAAATGGTTTTTGCCAAACTTTGATTTCAAAAATGTTTACTTAACCGTGAAACAGATGCGTGCTTGCTTATGGGATAAAATTGTCTATGAATAACGCTGGTACGCTACAAACACATGGAAGGCCGGAAAAAATAATTTATTTATGTCAGCTTAGACTTGAATAGAAGTTGTGTTCGCATTGTTTTTGCTATGGGACGTTACATTATTTGAGACGTCGTAGGGACTCTGAGCGAGTAGCAAATACAGTCGAAGGTTGGAAAGGATCTCGCACTGGACTCTGAGCGAGTAGCAAATTCAGTCGAAGGTTGGAAAGGATCTCGCACTGGACTCTGAGCGAGTAGCAAATTCAGTCGAAGGTTGGAAAGGATCTCGCACTGGACTCTGAGCGAGTAGCAAATTCAGTCGAAGGTTGGAAAGGATCTCGCACTGGACTCTGAGCGAGTAGCAAATTCAGTCGAAGGTTGGAAAGGATCTCGCACTGGACTCTGAGCGAGTAGCAAATTCAGTCGAAGGTTGGAAAGGATCTCGCACTGGACTCTGAGCGAGTAGCAAATTCAGTCGAAGGTTGGAAAGGATCTCGCACTGGACTCTGAGCGAGTAGCAAATTCAGTCGAAGGTTGGAAAGGATCTCGCACTGGACTCTGAGCGAGTAGCAAATTCAGTCGAAGGTTGGAAAGGATCTCGCACTGGACTCTGAGCGAGTAGCAAATTCAGTCGAAGGTTGGAAAGGATCTCGCACTGGACTCTGAGCGAGTAGCAAATTCAGTCGAAGGTTGGAAAGGATCTCGCACTGGACTCTGAGCGAGTAGCAAATTCAGTCGAAGGTTGGAAAGGATCTCGCACTGGACTCTGAGCGAGTAGCAAATTCAGTCGAAGGTTGGAAAGGATCTCGCACTGGACTCTGAGCGAGTAGCAAATTCAGTCGAAGGTTGGAAAGGATCTCGCACTGGACTCTGAGCGAGTAGCAAATTCAGTCGAAGGTTGGAAAGGATCTCGCACTGGACTCTGAGCGAGTAGCAAATTCAGTCGAAGGTTGGAAAGGATCTCGCACTGGACTCTGAGCGAGTAGCAAATTCAGTCGAAGGTTGGAAAGGATCTCGCACTGGACTCTGAGCGAGTAGCAAATTCAGTCGAAGGTTGGAAAGGATCTCGCACTGGACTCTGAGCGAGTAGCAAATTCAGTCGAAGGTTGGAAAGGATCTCGCACTGGACTCTGAGCGAGTAGCAAATTCAGTCGAAGGTTGGAAACGATCTCGCACTATCAGCCAATGAAGAATTCGCAGCGGCTTCAGTACATACACAGAGTGAAGTCTAAACCTACTCATCACGCAATCTCCACGAACACAGGCTATAAATACTTACAAGTAAGTGCAGTGTGGGCGAAAGTCATTTGTCCGTCGAGGCTCCATGAGAGGAAATTTTAAATTTTTTTTAAGGTCCCAGGAACTACTACGTGTAATTGACAGCTACCAGGTAATGCAACATCGGACACCGAGACAATCTTTATTTGATTGTGCCATGCGCGCACAAACGAAACAATGGCACGTGCTTAAAGCATGCAGTCGGGATCAAATATCGCTCCCAATCACGTGTTCGCACTTTACCGCTGACTAAGCAAAAGACAAACCCGTTACAAGACAAGGACGGAATGTCGTACAATAGGATCAAGGCTGAATAAGAAACATGATAAACGTAACGGCAACTAAAAATAAAGAAAAATACGCTGACCTGGGGACCCGTGGACAGTAAACTCTGGCCTACAAGTCACCTAACGAGCGCTTTTTGCTAGTTCCATGATTAATGAGATATTTGCAAAGGAAGTTTTTGGAACGATATCATAAGTAAATGGTTCTGTTAGCGACCTTAAATTGTTACACAACGAAAGAATGATTTTCTTCTGCTGGTCTAATTTTTTAACTGCTTAGAACAGACAATAAAAATTTAAAAACTGCTAAAATGCGTTTCGCGAGAACAACAGGCAACAGTCTTTTGATAAAATACGTCAGGGATACATCATATTGGAAATAAAAGAATAGCCAGCAATAAATTCAACTCGAGAATACATGAAATTAAAATTCATCGTTAACGTATCTCGTTGCCGAGATAATATTGAGTGACCAAAACTTACGTACAGGTACCAGATACTTTCGTGAATTGGCGTGCTACTGGTTAAGATTCAAAATATTGCAGGTCTCTGCTTATTCTGCGACTGCACTGCGTGACACGACCTGCAGGACTGTGATGAGCCAACAGTAAACTCGCCAACTGAAGAACGACCACATCACACGCTATTGAGCTGAGGATAATTGACTCAGAAAAATCTTTGGCGTCGATCCGAATAAAAATAATTCGGTCAAATATAACCTGCGGATCATTGAACTCTTGAATTGTGCTGATGTATAATTACTATTTCATCGCTATGAAGTGGACGATAAATTAATCAGTTAGCTAGTTTCCCTTGCACTCTGCGCGTAACATAGCGAGAAAGCATCAAATATTTTAAAACACGAATGTAATCAGCAAGACCTGAATAAGTGAAAAAGATAACGTGTGCATCTCACGTCAGCAATTTACTTTCGCACGTGTGCCAGTGACGTTTGCTACGCCACAGTTATGTGCAACCTAGTTCAGCGAAAATATTTATTGACAAAATCCATTTCAAAACACTTCATCTCAGAGTCATTTTGGTAACCGGATGATTTTGATTGTAATGCATGTTAAGGGTCTGCCAGCGAAAAAAATGACTTTCGGTATCGAAGTACAATAAAAATAAATAGAAAATAAATAAATTAACCTTTTGAACCGTAATGGAAGATTTTAACATATACGTAGTATAGAAAATTTGCCATACATCAGGCTGTTAATATCGAAACGATACAATACAGAGCTGGGATCTTCACTGCGCATTTTATTCTATCCTGAACAAATGTGGCAACGCTATCTTGGAAGTATGGCAAGAAAACTTATCCATTCGTTGTTTTTAAGTACGCGTACACAATGTAGTGGTACATTTAAAAAAAAAAAACTTATATTGTAACATTATTTTGATAGGCTCAGTCAAGTAAGAATATATCTTCCCACAAATACGTGGGGCCAGTAAACACACGAAAGCTTGCGTGCACTACAATATTGAATGCTATTATAGCTTTCGAGAAAAACTTTCCGCGAAAATAAGATGTATTTACCTCGAATAAATTTGACTCTTCCGAGGCTCTGAAAATGGCCATTCTGCTATTCCACAAATCAAGAGGTCTGGGAGGGTGGATCTTAATTACAAGCCATTTCGTATACATTGCTTCAAGTTTAGAGTTCACGATCACACCTTGTGTTTACAATGAATCGGTTCTATAGAAAGCATTTTGCCAAACCATTCACGCTATAATAATTTTCTAGAATATGGATTGCGCAGGTTGCAGGTTTATGGCTTGAACTGGAACAAGTAACCAGCGCTAATCACAGACAGTCAACTAGGGCTACGCCACAGAATACGTAACAATTCAGAAGAAAAGTGGATGCTTATACCGCGAACTCGATAGTAAAGTAGTGTTATGTGTCAACAACATGTCGGAATGCCGTTCGCCAGTCATCACCTGCTGACTTAATTTACCAGCCGGAGACCAGGCAATAGGACATCTCGCAGCAAGCAGCAACAAGTCAGAAGGCCGGTTACAGAACCTCACGCTGCCAATCAGCGAATGGGTACGACCACATCAAAGGAACCGCCGCGTCATTTTACTTTTGTATACTGACCTATTCTGTGTCTATGCGCGAAAGTCGCCATTTGTCTCCGAGATCCATAGACTAAAGATGAGGTAGACAGCTTATTCGTCTTCTGTACGTGTACCCAACATTGACCCATCCCAAACAAAACAACTGTCAAAGTCACGTCCCTAACACTAACACTGAACACAACTCACGTTGTTGGTACTGAGGTGCATACGGGAATTTCAGTTTCTAATTACAATGGTTGACATAAAATTTGTTAGTTTCTTGGCCTAAAACGATAGATTAACTTGTAGCTGGAATGGTTAAACGCATACGTCCGTCTGTCAGACTATCTTTACTAAGGATAATTAAGGATGTCTTTTCTTTTATCCCCACGGGAAGATGAAAAACTATCTACATCTCCCGCGTGAGAGATTTCCCCCCGAGTGGGTTCCTGGAAAGTGGGTTGGGCAGAAGGAAAGCGCGCTGATCCCACACCGCGCATGTAGCTCGGCGCAGCAAAAAGCAGTGCAGCCAACACGCGTGTCAGGCACTGTGCAGGTCAGACGAGTTGTCGGGAACAGGATGTGTTCTCTTGCGACGGAAATTCATGCTTAACCTTTAATTAACGTAGGGAAAATTTGGCACTTCAAATGTTGCGACGAGCAAAATATGTACATAGTTGTGTTGGTGTGGCACTTGCTTACACCTCAGAACTCACGAACAACGAGAACGTGCTTGATATTATTGTTTACGGAACTGGGCCAAGGTCTCAGCGACAAACTGCGTCTTTTACACTTTACACTTTATTGAGACTTCCTAACGTCTTCCTTTATTGGACGTTGTTTCGTGTTGAATACATTCTAAGCCATAAGTCCGCTTTCAGTGCGACATTCCTCAGTAATGAACTCTTGCGGCTATAGGCTGTTACGGTAAACTGAACACTTTTGAAAGCTCTGCGAAAGATTTATTTGCCATGGGCTTCATTACTTTATTTATGTGTCGGTCAAGTGAAACTGTCAAATTATTATAAAAGCAAATATTTTAACGATTTCGTAATTCTTACACTTCAATATGCAGTTAAAAAAGAAAGTAAAAAAATCACTACAGAGTAGACATGTTTACATGAAAGTTTTAATTCAACGTTAAAACATGGAACTACTTTCCATCAGTCGTTACCAACTTTATTGTGCATATACCACTCATTGGTCCCTGTAAAATATATACAGGTAGGGGCAGCGACATTTTTCAAAGGTTGATTTCAAAAGTGCTCACTTTATCGTGAATAACTTTTAAAATGTGTTTAAATAACAACGGCCAACGTCACATCTGACGATGCTGATGTGGCCTGTATAGTCATGACGCAGAATAGCTAAGTATACAGAAATTAAATGGTATGGTGATTCCTTTGATGTGGGCGTTACCCACTCGCCGATTCTCTATTGACTGCGTTGCCAGTTGGCGAACAGGTTACAAGGCGCTGATTGGCGAATGGCATTCGAGTATGTTGCTGTCCAGTGCCGCCGTTTTGCTGGCGCGTGTGGCTGGAGGTCGCGGTACGCACAGCTTCCAATGCTGTACTCTTAAGGAATCTGAAGGCGGGAAGACGTGTCTCCTTCAGCCTTCCCGCGCGACGCGAAACTCAGTGCAGCGCGATAACGTTGTATAAGGAACGGATGCGAAATCATACTTGATCTTAAACGCTCAGATACGGACGACCTAGCCTTGAACTCAAGATTGTCGGAGCCACACCCGCTTGCAGGCTGTGGCATACCATTCGTGTGCCGCTAGTTACCTAGAATTTGCTCTTGCTCTCTCTCTCTCTCTCTCTCTCTTCCCCTATCAGCATCGCAGAATTGCAGACGTACTTGTCTAAATATTTACTCTCTCATTTCCGTGTAATGCACGCACTTTTTTACGTACGTCATGTCCTCCACTCCGTTTCCTGTGCTTAGAGACGTTATAGATAACAGCCTCATGGGCGCGTTCAGAGGCACCACAAACTGAAATATAGCAGGTAGCGGCATGTTATGCGAAAATAGCGTTGTCTGGACGTTGTGGCTGCGTGGCAGCTGCGAGGCCGCCGCATAGCCTATGTGAGTGAGTGAAGAAATTTGGTCGGCTCTTAACATCCAGGTATTGAGAGCCGATGAGGGTGAAGCGAGGTGAGTATGGAGCAGCGCCGGAATGCAAGGGCGGGGAAAACGGGAGATCCCCGAGAAAACCCGCCGATCGGTGGCATCGTACGACACGATTCCTACATGCAAAAACCCAGAGTAGACCCTGCCGGGCATCGAACCTAGTTCGCCTAGATGGGAGGCGAGTAGTCTAACCACTACACCACCGCGGCCCCCATAGCCTATGTGAATCACTTTTAAACCCTAATCTTCACAAATCCTGAACTCCACTTGGCCGCACTGCACTTGTCCTCAACTTCAATAATGGCTCTTTGTTCAGTTTGGCATTGACTCCCCTACGATGTAAGTCCGTTGCACGTAAACTTCATTTTGACAAGGTCACTAAGCCTAAAATAGTTTAAGGGCTAATAACTTGGAGTCTCGTGAAGTGAAATCTGATAGCTATCGGTGTTTCAGCAGTACATCTTTATTTCGGCGAGAGTACGTCTATATTTCATTACTCGCAAAAGACTATTAATATGATGTTCAAAAAGATATACAAACATCCAAGACATGATTGAAGATTCTTATAAACGGCACGGAGAAAATTTTCGGAATATTTCGCAAGTTCACTGACCCATAGACTGTAAATCACAATCCTTTCTACACTCAGGCAGGCGTAATCTTTTCATTAACTGCTGTTTTTTAGAAGCGTTGTAGTCTTCACTAGGCTGTATATGATTCGGCCCTCCTTTAGTTATAGGGTGAAAACTGCCACGGAAGCTGTATAAATTAGCCAATTTTGCTATTGTGTTTATTTTCAATTTACCGTTTTTTAATTAAATTGACTTGTGAGCAGTGTACGAATAAATTATTATTTTGTGGGAGATGCCAGGGAATAACCCATCTCATAAGATGTTTCCCCTGGCTCAGACAAGAAAAAATTATTTTCCTGCCAGGGAAAGTGAATTCCTTCCCTCAAGAGTAATAATGCAAGATAATACAATTAAACAATTGGTTTATATCATGGACAAGTCTGTGCGGTTATCATTAGTGGATTACATTGCATTGGCTTCCATAATGTGTACTGTTAAAAATTACTTGCACCCATTGGATTTCAATTGGTTTCAAATATTTTTATCTAATATATCCCCAGTATTATTACTTTAGGTATCATATTGGACATACAAAAAACATAAATATTTATAAATAATGTACACGTTATTTTAGGTTTCTATCGTTTTTTCATATCACAGTATTTATACCAAATGTTCAGAAGTCTCGAGTTCACTTAAAAAGTTCCCTCCCCCCAAGCAAAAAGTTTAATTACATTTAAATTTTTAAAAGTCAGAAACATAAATCAAAGTTTACAAATATGTATTTTTTACTATAATTAGTGTGTCTGTGTTTGCAGTTTTCACTACAATAGTCAATTATTTGTTGTTTTTATGTAATTAAATACAGCGGACTTGTGAACAGCTGATGTAAATATAAGCCATATGGCAGTGTTTGTATTGAGGAGAATGAAATAAAAGCTGAAGGATACGCAACGGGCTGAAAGTAGAAACTAAGCAGCAGGGTTTTCAAAAGTACTCTTTTTACCGTGAACAACCTATAGGCATACGATTAAATACCTGGTTTCAACGCGTTTTATTTTCTGCTCACGAATGAAGACATTGTGGTTTTACAAATAGAAAATGTTTCGAAATAACGCACTTTGGCACAAAAATTGCCGAAAGCTAACTTGAATTCAATTGTTCATTTTTCAGTAAGGTCCCTAACTGAAGTGTATTAAGGAGCGTGGCTATAGGCATAAACTGCTTAAAGTCACGAGCACTCATATTAGTTTTTAAGGGGTGCCTGATATTTCTGATGACGAATAAATGTCTAACTTCAAAAAAGGTATGTCTTCTTTACATTCCCGACATTCGAACACTGTCGGTGGCCTTCAGTAATGACTAAACAAATAGAGTAACGAAAAATCGTTAACAACAACGAGTAGTAATACGATTTGCTGTTCACGCTGACAAGGTCACGCCAAGCTGAGTAAAGCCTTGAATACTTCAGGCTTCTTTGCCGCTATATTCTATGCTAACGAATGGTTAACGAATCTACGCAATGAAGTAAAACAAGCTATCAAGTTATATCACGTCAATTGGCGTTGCGTGATTGTAGATCCCGGCACTAGAACGCAATTGTAAATAGCTAGAGTCCTGAGTATTTCGCGAATTCGTTCGGTACTGAGGTAGACATCAAACACTTGTTATTTTCTACTACTTCTGTGATTGGAGCGTAGTTCTTTAGACACGCACCGTTTAACTGTTAGCCAGCAATAATAAGGANTTGAGAGCCGATGAGGGTGAAGCGAGGTGAGTATGGAGCAGCGCCGGAATGCAAGGGCGGGGAAAACGGGAGATCCCCGAGAAAACCCGCCGATCGGTGGCATCGTACGACACGATTCCTACATGCAAAAACCCAGAGTAGACCCTGCCGGGCATCGAACCTAGTTCGCCTAGATGGGAGGCGAGTAGTCTAACCACTACACCACCGCGGCCCCCATAGCCTATGTGAATCACTTGTAAACCCTAATCTCCACAAATCCTGAACTCCACTTGGCCGCACTGCACTTGTCCTCAACTTCAATAATGGCTCTTTGTTCAGTTTGGCATTGACTCCCCTACGATGTAAGTCCGTTGCACGTAAACTTCATTTTGANTCAATAATGGCTCTTTGTTCAGTTTGGCATTGACTCCCCTACGATGTAAGTCCGTTGCACGTAAACTTCATTTTGCCAAGGTCACTAAGCCTAAAATAATTTAAGGGCTAATAACTTGGAGTCGCGTGAAGTGAAATCTGATAGCTATCGGTGTTTCAGCAGTACATCTTTATTTCGGCGAGAGTACGTCTATATTTCATTACTCGTAAAAGACTATTAATATGATGTTCAAAAAGTTATACAAACATCCAAGACATGATTGAAGATTCTTATAAACGCCACGGAGAAAATGTTCGGAATATTTCGCAAGTTTTCTGACCTGGAGACTGTAAATCACAATACTTTCTACACTCAGGCAGGCGTAATCTTTTCATTAACTGCTGTTTTTTTAGATGCGTTGTAGTCTTCACTAGGCTGTATGTGATTCGGCCCTCCTTTAGTTATAGGGTGAAAACTGCCACGGAAGCTGTTTAAATTAGCCAATTTTGCTATTTTTTTTATTTCCAATTTGCCGTTTTTTAATTAAATTGACTTGTGAGCAGTGTACGAATAAATTATTATTTTGTGGAAGATGCCAGGGAATAACCCATCTCATAAGATGTTTCCCCTGGATCAGACAAGAAAAAATTATTTTCCTGCCAGGGATAGTGAATTCCTTCCCTCAAGAGTAATAATGCAAGATAATACAATTAAACAATTGTTTGATATCATGGACAAGTCTGTGCGGTTATCATTAGTGGATTACATTGCATTGGCTTCCATAATGTGTACTGTTAAAAATTACTTGCACCCATTGGATTTCAATTGGTTTCAAATATTTTTATCTAATATATCCCTAGTATTATTACTTTAGGTATCATATTGGACATACAAAAAACATAAATATTTATAAATAATGTACACGTTATTTTAGGTTTCTATCGTTTTGTCATATCACAGTGTTTATACCAAATGTTCAGAAGTCTCGAGTTCAATTAAAAAGTTCCCTCCTCCCGAGCAAAAAGTTTAATTACATTTAAATTTTAAAAAGTCAGGAACATAAATCAAAGTTCACAAATATGTATTAATTACTAAAATTAGTGTGTCTGTGTTTGCAGTATTCACTACAATAGTCAATTATTTGTTGTTTTTATGTAATTAAATACAGCGGACTTCTGAACAGCTGATGTAAATATAAGCCATATGGCAGTGTTTTCATTGAGGAGAATGAAATAAAAGCTGAAGGATACGCAACGGGCTGAAAGTATAAACTAAGCAGCAGGGCTTTCAAAAGTACTCTTTTTACCGTGAACAACCTATAGGCATACAATTAAATGCCTGGTTTCAACGCGTTTTATTTTCTGCTCACGAATGAAGACATTGTGGTTTTACAAATAGAAAATGTTTCGAAATAACGCACTTTGGCACAAAAATTGCCGAAAGGTAACTTGAATTCAATTGTTCATTCTTCAGTAAGGTCCCTAATTGAAGTGTATTAAGGAGCTTGGCTATAGGCATAAAGTACTTTAAGTCACGAGCACTCATATTAGTTTTTGAGGGGTGCCTGATATTTCTGATAACGAATAAATGACTAACTTCAAAAAATGTATGTCTTCTTTACATTCCCGACATTCGAACACTGTCGGTGGCCTTCAGTAATGACTAACCAAATAGAGGAACGAAAAATCGTTAACAACAATGAGTAGTAATACGATTTGCTGTTCACGCTGTCTAGGTCACGCCAAGCTGAGTAAAGCCTTGAATACTTCAGGCTTCTTTGCCGCTATATTCTATGCTAACGAATGGTTAACGAATCTACGCAATGAAGTAAAACAAGCTATCAAGTTATATCACGTCAATTGGCGTTGCGTGATTGTAGATCCCGGCACTAGAACGCAATTGTAAATAGCTAGAGTCCTGAGTATTTCGCGAATTCGTTCGGTACTGAGGTAGACTTCAAACACTTGTTCTTTTCTACTACTTCTGTGATTGGAGCGTAGTTCTTTAGACACGCACCGTTTAACTGTTAGCCAGCAATAATAAGGAAGCAGTAGTGTGAGTGAGTGTTGAACAGTACTGTACAAATGCCTCACATGATCGCAGCAGNAAGCAGTAGTGTGAGTGAGTGTTGAACAGTACTGTACAAATGCCTCACATGATCGCAGCAGCCAATAAGCACTGTCAAGTCTAGCCTACTGCCACATCATTCCGTGAAATAATAGGGGTTCTTTAAATAGCATTCGATAGCATATTCTTCTGGGGAAATCCTTTTGAAAGGATAATATTTTTTGAGGGAATATTACGAGACTACATTAAAAACCATTGATTAGATAGTTCAAAGTTGAGGACTGGGAGGTTTTTGTTGGCGCTTTAACAGCGACGTATTGATTGAAGATGAGGAAGAAATGAGGTGCAGGTGGAGCAGTGGCGGAATGCAAGGGTGGCGGAAACAGGAGTTCTTCGAGGAAACCCGCCAAACGATAGCAATTTCTGCCACGTTTCCGTGTGACCCCGCCGGGAATCGAACCAGACTCACCGTTTTGGAAGACGAGCAGTCTGACCACAAAACCACCGTGGCCCCAGATAGCTCAGACGTTAACTGGACAATATTGAAAGTTTTGCTGAAATCTCTTATATTAGCCCATTGCGCCTTCTTCTTCCAGGTGCAAAGTCTCACGATTGCTTGATCCTAATAGCCATAAGTTGGACAAGTATCACCGTGTAACTCTTAACCATTCCAAGGCGAAAAAAAAACCAAAGGAATTTTATTACAATTGCTAATTACAATACAGTATTTTATTATCGAATATTTACAGATTCGCTGCTAATATTACTGTAAGCGCTTCAGTTGGTGTATGCAATTACGGCCAGAGATAATTTTTAAGACATAATTTCAGAATTATTCTGTCTACTGCGTAACTGCTAAACCGTCGCTTTGTACTTATTATCGGCAGATGTTTTACTTAACTCGACCGCGCACATATAAAATACGTTCTCTATTAAAGAGTGGTATTTGCCACAGATAGAAAGGCTTCTCATACGGCCAATAGTCGAAATCACGAAAGAAAAATCGGTTGTCCATTGAGGGCTTGTCGTCTTCACCCTTTGTGTGCATAAATGTATGACGTTCAATAACAAATTTTAACATTTCTTTAATTGTTTTTATGTACATCACTAAAGCACAGCGTCTTGGAACAGAAGGTGAATACGTCCAATGAGCGGGGACTTAAACTTGAGGCATCGTTTTATATTATTGTTTTTCTTCATGCGTGTACTTACACCACAGATTACTAAAAAATACTCAGGTGAAACCTACTTATTCCGTGAAATCCAACCACACCGCGGTGGCTGAGCGGTTAGCCTGCTCGCCTCCCACCAAGGCGAACCGAGTTCAATCCCCGGCCGGGTCACCGGATATTCGCATGCAGACGATGCCGCTGGTCGGCGGGTTTTCTTGGGGATCTCCCGTCCCCCCCCCCTAAATTCCGGCGCTGCTCCGTCATCACTTCAATCACCCTCATAGGCTCTCAAGACCTCGCTGTTAAGAGCCACCTGAATCTCTTCACTCACTCCAACCACACACGCCAGCAAAATGGAATCACTGACTAGCAACATGTCGAAACACCATTCGCCGATCAGAGTCTGGTAACTTAGTTGTGCCAGTCGACGCTCAGCCAATAGGGAATCTTTCGCAGAACGAGGTGGTCAAATATACAAAAGGTCCGTTATTATAGAACCTCGCGCAGCCAATCAGCGAACGAGTATGGCAACATCAAAGGAACTGCTACGCCATTCCGCCTCTGTGTTATTATGTACTCTGCTTTTCAACACATGTGAAAAATTAGCATTTTCATGAAAATGAAAATTTGAAATAGCTAGAAACGTAATTATGATATTACTCCAGTGGTTACTCAAATTCGTAAAAAGCCGGTTAAAATTTCGCTGAACATTAACTAAACATTAAAAACAAAAACTGTATTTACAATCCGCTGTCGTAATGTTTGAGTCAATCTTGAACCGACTGTGGCAGTTGGTTGCCTCAGCGGACTGCTCAGAGATATGTACAGTTCTCGCCAAGCATCGCATATCTTGCAACACACTCACGTACTGCCACAGCGGGAGAGGTCGCAGTGTTGTTCAACTCTCGACTATTTGGTTAAATTATACATGTTATATTGTGACCCTCGCTTAATTCCCGACAGGAATCGCTGGCAGACCAATTAAATTAGAGTTCCTCTCCCCGTCTTCCCTCCTCCTCATACGACAGTGCAGCCAGTGACGACATATCTATTAATAAAACTCCCTAATGATTCGGTCTGCGAAGGCAGTATTTTTATAGCTGGTTTACATTTTAATTGACGCCTTTTGAAACCTACATTTGAACCAAAATATCCTGCCTGTAATTGCATGTATATTTAATCCTAAACACCGTCTAGATTTGTTACAGTAATGTTGGCAGCACCAGTGAAAATTCTTGTATTAACGTTATGTTAAATGTAAATTGTTTGAATTGGCAGTAGATAAAAATTTATTTTATAGTTTTATGTACATACATTGGAAAAAGACCTGGTGTAGNAATTGTTTGAATTGGCAGTAGATAAAAATTTATTTTATAGTTTTATGTACATACATTGGAAAAAGACCTGGTGTAGTAGCCAAATATTTACGTTCATAAAAATTTCAGTGTCACTTGACGATTGATTTATGGATACTAGTAGTTTTTATTAAGATTAGGAAAGTTTCGTTGTCCCAATAAACTATGCGGTAGGATTTCCAATCCTTCGTATACTAGAGTCTGAATTGTTTGTTAAATGGCTGCCCTCTCGGCAAGTACCAGATTTACTCTAAAAACAGGTGAAACGACATTCGGTCCTTGTTTCTTACGGGTTTTTGCAGACTTTCGGCCTTGCTGGTAGAGNCGGTCCTTGTTTCTTACGGGTTTTTGCAGACTTTCGGCCTTGCTGGTAGAGTCTAATAAACTCCATCTCATTTTCAGTCGTAACTTTCATGCACGTGCTTGAAATACAGCTTATCCTGAAATGAACTCGTGAAAATTATCGCTATCGTGATATCGCACATATCGCGAATGCAATATACTACTCTGAGTTCTTAAGCCATGTCGCAATTGCGATTTTCCGAAAATCTTTCATGGTGACCGATGTATCCCCTTATCGACGTCAAAGTATTAGCTGCGTAACGGAAGCAAGACGCTACCATATTTTGGAACCTACGTTTGGCGCAAAATATTTTATTTATTTTCCAGCGTATATAGTTATTGGGTTATACGGCACACGTCATGTGTTTACAGTTGTGAGCAAACACCTGCAGGTATGAAAACATCTACCAGCTTCACCTGGTCCATATTAATCTTCTCATATTTCTGGCATTTAATATAAAAGAAGTGAGTCACGTATGTCCACTACTGCATGAATACTGGTTCTGGTGGTTTTTGTCTTTCCTCTCAATACCGTCTCACTGGTCCACAACATCTAGGACATAGTTCCTGCCCACTGTGTATCCTTCCATCATATGTAAAATTAATGATTAATATGGACCAGATGAGGCTGATAGATGTTTTTATACGTACAGGTACTTGCTCACAACTGTAAACACATGGCGTGCGTATAAACCAATAACAAGATTGGAAATCAAGAAAATGCATTTCCAACGTAGCGTNAATTGTTTGAATTGGCAGTAGATAAAAATTTATTTTATAGTTTTATGTACATACATTGGAAAAAGACCTGGTGTAATAGCCAAATATTTACGTTCATAAAAATGTCAGTGTCACTTGACGATTGATTTATGGATACTAGTAGTTTTTATTAAGATTAGAAAAGTTTCGTTGTCCCAATAAACTATGCGGTAGGATTTCCAATCCTTCGTATACTAGAGTCTGAATTGTTTGTTAAATGGCTGCCCTCTCGGCAAGTACCAGATTTACTCTAAAAAACAGGTGAAACGACATTCGGTCCTTGTTTCTTACGGGTTTTTGCAGACTTTCGGCCTTGCTGGTAGGGTCTAATAAACTCCATCTCATTTTCAGTCGTAACTTTCATGCACGTGCTTGAAATACAGCTTATCCTGAAATGAACTCGTGAAAATTATCGCTATCGTGATATCGCACATATCGCGAGCGCAATATACTACTCCGAGTTCTTAAGCCATGTCGCAATTGCGATTTTCCGAAAATCTTTCATCGTGACCGATATNATTGCGATTTTCCGAAAATCTTTCATGGTGACCGATGTATCCCCTTATCGACGTCAAAGTATTAGCTGCGTAACGGAAGCAAGACGCTACCATATTTTGGAACCTACGTTTGGCGCAAAATATTTTATTTATTTTCCAGCGTATATAGTTATTGGGTTATACGGCACACGTCATGTGTTTACAGTTGTGAGCAAACACCTGCAGGTATGAAAACATCTACCAGCTTCACCTGGTCCATATTAATCTTTTCACATTTCTGGCATTTAATATAAAAGAAGTGAGTCACGTATGTCCACTACTGCATGAATACTGGTTCTGATGGTTTTCGTCTTTCCTCTCAATACCGTCTCACTGGTCCACAACATCTAGGACATAGTTCCTGCCCACTGTGTATCCTTCCATCATATGTAAAATTAATTATTAATATGGACCAGATGAGGCTGATAGATGTTTTTATACGTACAGGTACCTGCTCGCAACTGTAAACACATGGCGTGCGTATAAACCAATAACAAGATTGGAAATCAAGAAAATGCATTTCCAACGTAGCGTNCAACTGTAAACACATGGCGTGCGTATAAACCAATAACAAGATTGGAAATCAAGAAAATGCATTTCCAACGTAGCGTTGCTCGAGTTTATTCGTCAAAATGTTACCTGTTTGCAGACAAATCACAAACTTTCAGGATAACAGTACCAGAATTCTCACATGTAGAGCGAAACGGGGAAACACTTTACACAGAGGACATCCAATAGAGTAAGGAAACATTCAGAAATGTACATGGGCCAAGAGTGTAAGCTAGCAAGCACGCAGCTTCCCTTGTGATAAATGAATGTCTCTAACAATAACCATAGGCGCTGTGTCGCGACTATTCACGCGCAAAGGACACGAGGTACCTAATCACTAGAGAACCGGAAATTCCACGAGTTAATTTAAGGACAAGTTAAACTTAATCCGCATGCACCATGAAGTTTCGCATCTATTGAACCACATTTTGTTAGACACGCCCCGGACGACTTTCGACCAATAACGAACGTGTACGGAAAACAAGGACGTAATCCCGTGCTACCTGGTCAGTGGGGTAAGTCTCCACTAATCACACCTGATGCGAAGTTGTTCGTGTGAGGGCGATCCAGTCGATGTTGTTCGAGCCAGAAAACTAACTTGTAATGAAGCTGACGACTGTTAGGGAGCGATATTAGAATTTACGACGTTGGTGGCGCAATATTTGCAGTTTCTGCAGCTTTTTTATTTCATCGTGTGCATCGATAATATTAGTAGTAGTTTTGATATAACATAGTATGTATGCACTATTGTTAACAAGATTTGCTCTGTCAATATCTGAGAAGTGAATACGGGCAGTGTTTGCGATATCCCGCAAAAGATTTCAAATGCTTCTTGGAATTGACGTATCGCATTCATATTAACGTATTTTGCGTTGATTGAAACGAAAATATAAAGCATATATCGCACAGTCCTAGCAGGAAGAAGAAACTCAGCAGGGCTAACAGAAGTGATCATCGAACCGTACTACCGACCAGATTTCACCTGAGCAGGTTTCCGTCGGTTGCCGCAACCCAACGAGGAGCGCTGATGGACGGGCGTCGGCAGGCGATTCCGAGAGAGGAACTTCGTAATCCGGAAGAGCCATCTCCATCACAACGCCTCCGTGATTTAGCAAAGTGTCTGTGGCGACAACAAGGCAGCAGTTTGCTCTCAACTCGCACTGCCACTAGAATTAATTTAAGCTTTTAAATAAGGGAGTGAGGACGTGTTTCCGCGCGGAGCNCGTGATTTAGCAAAGTGTCTGTGGCGACAACAAGGCAGCAGTTTGCTCTCAACTCGCACTGCCACTAGAATTAATTTAAGCTTTTAAATAAGGGAGTGAGGACGTGTTTCCGCGCGGAGCTAAACGATTCGGCGAGGCCCCCACTGTCTGTCAACATTCCTTGCTACCTGCAGCCCGTTTCCGGGTTGCTTGTTAGTCTGGGATTACTACTAAATTATTAATATCCGGTATAACAAATAGTTTCATAGCAAGCGTTTAGCGCCGCCATTCAAACAGTAGGCCCTACTGAGAAATCTGCGTAGTCCATAGGACTCGAAGCGATTAGTCATGTTGTATTTATGGCCGTCGGTCTCCAGCANCTACTGAGAAATCTGCGTAGTCCATAGGACTCGAAGCGATTAGTCATGTTGTATTTATGGCCGTCGGTCTCCAGCATTTCTTCTCCAAGTGCAATTGAAATACTGAATGAAAGTTAGACACCCGGAATTTCGCGTATTAATCTGACAAATTATAAGGCGATACTTAACAATTATTCCTACAGACTTTGTTGTTAGGTCATTACTTCGTCGGCTGCAGCCATGCTCTTGTGACAATGTTTCTTCCTATAAACTAGAGTGTACTTAATTTTTTTTTGAGTCTGGCAATATTTATTATTGGTATAAATAGTGATTTATCGCAGGAAAAGTAAACTAATTGCCAGCGTACAGTATACTGAATACAAGTCTGCCGTTTTGATTTGTCTGTGTGAGTTCAGATGTTTCTCAGCGCAACTGGCCCAGTGAAAATTCTGGTATTCTAATACTGACAGTATATTTCTGGTATGCAGACGGATAAGCAGAGTCCATATGTATCATCCAATAATAATGGAAGCAAGATTTCACAATGTTTCGGAAAATTTATTGCACAAAATATTTTCTCGATTTTTCGCTGGTTCCATGTTTTCCACATGTATCCAAGAACTCGTCTCATAATAATAAAACTTAAAATAATGTTAGACTTCTTGAAGTATGTTCTGCCACTACATGAACTCGCGAAAAATCAGTCTCTGTATTTAACCTGTTCAATCTCGATCGCGGACACGTTGCACATGAATGATATTTATGACAGGTATTATACACAGCAAGACATCAGTGCCTAATCTTTCTCGTGGCTAATCCATCCACTATAGCGCTAATTGTTTACCACTATTCCTGACAAAGTTCGCCAATGAGCACAGCATAAACAGTGGTCCTATTACAATAGAAAAGCATGCGTGCAAATATTTTACGTCCAGTCTCAGTCTGTTGCTTTCTGTAACGCAAAGTGGCAGGTTCTCTGCTAATTAAAATTTTCGCTACAACTATGCCTTTATGTATCCTTGACACATAGTGCTTAAGAATCTACACTTTTCCACTACTTTGCCCCTTAATGTTTCATACGAGGTAGTGGTAAAATTAAAAAGAAAGTATAATAAAAATTTACCTCTGAAAGACTCAATTGGCGTGCTGATAAACAGAAGTTAAAATANTCCACTACTTTGCCCCTTAATGTTTCATACGAGGTAGTGGTAAAATTAAAAAGAAAGTATAATAAAAATTTACCCCTGAAAGACTTAATTGGCGTGCTGATAAACAGAAGTTAAAAAAATAATTCTGAAAGTTTTCTAGTTATTTGCGCTTCCTTTGTGTACAGATACACAATCCAGTTAGTTGAGGCAGCTCCATGGTGCATTGAGAAAGTAAGTCTAGTTATGGTTATAGGAAATATTTTGTTTCACCAATACGGATTGTTGGTATTATCTAATATTGCTAACCTATGTAGTATTTAAAACTGGGTGCATGTAATTAATTAATTTTTTCTGGTTGTGTATTGGTTTAAAGTATTCCAGAAATGCCAAATAAAATTTGTCTCAATTACGAAAGTAACGCTCATTCATTTTTTTATTTATTTTATATTACTTTTATTCTTCTCTTTTTCATTTGTTAGTTTTTTTCTGCAAAAAGCAGTTGTACTGCTGAATGCGTTGTGTGTAAGTTTGCTCTTTTTTGCTAATATTTTATTTGCACAGTATATTCCAGGACGTTTTGTAAAAACTGTATTCTAAGTACAGAAGTAGCAGAAATAAGTATTTGATGTGTGGCTTTTCATTATATCAATCGTATACTTACGAAATCACTCTTGTGACAGGAATGGTATAAACTATCAAACGATAACACAACACTTTTTACAGGAAGGAGGGAGGGGGTGAAATCTCTGCCTTAATGATATGACCTTAAAGTAAACAGCAAATTGTCGCGGGTATCCCACAGAAAAGCTAATGACCTTTGAGATAATTTATCTGTTATTCCTACTGCGCTGTTTTCCCGCCAGGGAAAATTCGTTCAGAAGCAGCGCAAAAACATGTTATTGAGTCTGGTGCTTTACGAGAAAGACGTTTCGAAATTAAGATAAAAAATAAAACTAGCGAAATAACACAAAACCACGAACAGTGCGTTATTTTAACCGGTGCATGGGACTTCATTACAAATGTTCAAATTGGAGTAGCAATTATATAAGAGACATTACTTTTACGTAAAAAAAAAAATTCTGTGAGAGTTAGTGACTGACCACCTAGAATAACACTATAAAATCGATAATACTGTAGTTGTGAAAACTAAACATTAAACCACAAATATATCTTATTCACAGAAGCAACACACACGTATAATGTGCATCGAGCTACTCGTGCCGAAAGCAATGCTCATATAAATGAGCAATACCTATACGTGCAAGTCACGTCGGGCGCTTCATTACACCAATATTTTGTGCGCGATCATGTTTACTGGTACAAATCCTTCTTCCGCCAGGAGAAATTAACAATTCGTTTTGTTATTCATGTAATTGGCAGCAGATAGTTATTAACATAAGGAAATATCTGGAAAATGAATGGAATTTTTCCATATGTAAGGGACTTCACATACTTGATGCTGTTTTCCTTCTACTCAGTTGAAATCAGTGACCCGTTCCTTGTACAACGTCATCTATAGTGGACTCTGTAACCGGAACATTTAACGTGCCGTCACAAGTAGCCTATCTGTGGGAGGCGCATAGGCAGAGCTTCTCTCTTCCGTGACCCTTGGTACGACGAGGAGAAGATACCCCTGGCCTTACTCTTTGAATGCCTTCCAGCCCTTGCTCCTATCGTTTACTGCTGAGATCAGTATTGCACACCTGCAGCTGTACGTGATCTCGTACAAGCTTCTGTGTGACTTGTTGCACGAGCCGATATGCCAGCCACTATGTGAGCAGACGTGTGAACGATTCCTGTTGCACGGCGGTAGTTGCAGGAGGTACGCTTGGTGAGTGCGTAAATGAGCATATGGTTCACATTAAATATGAACAGCAATTTGTGAACTGGTTGACAGAAGGCTTTGTTTTACACAGTCTACGCAAGTCTTAGCCTTTTCAGAACAACTTTTATGGTTACTGGAGTTACAAATAAGATTTTTTTTACGCGTGCTGTAGTTAACGCCGAAACAACATTTGATTCATTGTCCCAGCAAATGAGATTCAGGCTTTACGTCTGGTGATAGAGCAGTAGCCTAGAGCAATAGCACTGTTGACGAGTCGGCTAACCACAGAAAAGGTCATTGGGAAACACGTCTCGCAGTGAACCGTAGCGAGCAAATATAACCTTTCTGTGCAACATGTACACAGGTGCACACTGAGTCTGAATGCGTTAAAAACTTTGATGGCTTCTGTATCCACCAAACTTTTAGCATTTAGAACCATTTATAACATATCGTTAATGTTTGCAGGGTTCACCCATTTAGAATCGAGCAAATCACAAGCAGCAATATATGACCACACACAACCGGTTCAGGGGCCGCGGTGGCTAGGCGGTTAGACTGCTCGCCTCCCACCTAGGAGGGACTGGGTTCAATCCCCCGAACGGGTCACTCCGGATTTTTGCAAGTGGGAATAATTCCGGATGATGCCGCTGGTC